>JAJMHE010000005.1:272628-683490 GCA_030582895.1 Candidozyma ruelliae
TTTTTTTTTTTTTTTTTTTTTTTTTTTGTTTGTTTTTGTTTTTTGATTTTTGCAATCAGGCGGTAAGCTACTATGGTGAACTTGCTCTACAAAGCCCTCTTTAAGTCAAAATTTTGTTGACAATTCAATCTATGAACAAATGAGCCAGAAGCATCAAGCCTCCATTGGCTGTGGCTTGACCTTTCTCTCAGTTTCCTCGTCAAACTTCTCCTTACCGTCATGGGTAGTGTATGTGTTGTATCCCCAGTTGTCGTAGGCGTAGAGGGTTGGTCTGTCGTAAGGAGTCAACTTCTTACCGTCACGGAGTCTGTAAATCAAGTCTGGGTTGGAGGTGAAGTATCTGGCAAAACCAACCAAGGTCTTTGGATCCTGGACATCCTTCTCGATCTGCTTGAACTCTGGAGCATCGTAGGTGTAGTTACCGGCTCTCAAGATGACACCGCTCCAGACATATCTGATGAAACCGTTGTCACCCATGATCTCCTTACCCTTAAGATCGACGAAGTTGAACACTCTTGGCTCGACGACGGAAACATAGGCGATCTCCTTACCCTCACTAGCTCTCTTCTGCAACTGGCCCAAGAAGTAGCCGTAAGTAGCAACTGGGTGGGGGTCAGCAAGGTTGACATCCTTCTGGCCGGGGTATCTGGCCCATGGGGCGATACGAACAGCGACTCTGTGTGCACCAATCTCCTCGATCATACGGTCAATGATAGCCAAGATAAGACGGAATCTGTTCTCGATCGAACCACCGTACTTGTCGGTTCTCTGGTTGGAGGATGGCTCGAAGAACTGGTGGTGAAAGTAGCAGTGAGCAGCGTGGACCTCAACGTAGTCGAAACCAGCCTCCACACCTCTCTTGGCCGAAGCGACCCATTCCTCAATCATCTCGTCAAGCTCTTCGGTAGTGTAAGCCTCCAACTCGTTGCCAGCCTCAATAGCAGCCTTCTCCTGCTCCTCGTTCTCGTAGATGGCAGAAGGACCTTTCAACTTCTGGCCCTCCTTCTTGTTCTGGACAGGGTCGGCAACACGGCCCAAACCCCAAAGCTGAAGAGTGGAGAAGGACTTGTTGTTGTGGATGATCTCGTTGATTCTCTTCCAAGCTTTGACGTGGCTGTCGGTGTAAATACCTGGGACGTTGTTGTAGAGACCAACCTTGGTGTTTGGGATGGCACCCTCACAGATAACCAAAGAGCCCGGGTACTTGGTTCTGTCATCGTAGTACTTAAGGGCAAGGTTGGATGGAGTATGGTCGTCAAGAGCTCTGAATCTGGTGGTTGGAGCGTAGACGATCTTGGTGGAAAGCGTGTTGTTACCAACCTTGATGGACTCGAACACCTTGGTGTCCTTCAAAGGTCTTGGGTCAGTGGTAGTAGCAGCGTCAGACATTGTAGTTGTTGTGTTGATTGGTTTTTGTTGATGGAAATTGAATTCAATTGAAATTTCGACACCTATTTATACTCTTTGGGTTTGGTAAGCAATCGCTGGTGGCTGCAAAACTTTGCAGAGATTTGTAATCCACATGCAAGGCTGAACGTGGAGGTGCATCTGAACCTCATGCAAGTGAAGATCTCGCTTAATAAGACGTCTTCTTTGTCTACGGTCAATTGCTAATTAACAAGGCAATCAAAAAGAGCAAGATCTATTCTTCCAGCCTCAATTGACAGAAAAGTTGAGACTTTTCTCTGTCTTACTACATTTTTGGGTGTAAATTTCATTCAATGGGTCGCTGTGGAAGCGTCGGCGTTAGGACACCGTTTCTTACTCAGCAAGATGATATATGCAGTATAAAACAGCAATTCAAGCGGACGTTGGCCGAATAGGCGAAGAAAGAGAATAATGATTTTGACGATGAATTAAGCAGACATAAAATATCTACATCAATTAATTATTGGTGAAAAGAAAATTCACATAGACTTCATTTGAATCGATTTGAATCGACATTTATCTCCTTGTCACTCACGTTCCCCCTTAATCGTTTTGGGTGCAAATTTTATCAAAAGAGTATATCGTGCTTTGCGGCTGTAAAACGCCGCTTCTTACTAAGCAATGTATATTGGGATTTTTTATCGCCCAATCAGCAACATTTCGGTCTTAAGGACCCCTATCAGGGCGCAGCTATAAGCGACTACAAACAGATACGATACTTCGCCAGAGAGCGAGTTCGGCTCAACTCTCGAAAACAGAAATGCAAATTCCATGCGTCGAAGGTTGCCGATCTTCGAGTTTCTGGAAAATCTGAAAATATTACTAATCATGTCCGGTTATTCTATTCTTGCAGCATTATTGTGGCTAGTGAGCCAAACCGCCCAAGTGACCAACGAGTTCAATATCAAAGGGACAGTACTAGCGATTAGCTGAGTGAAAAGTTGCGAAAGCCTATTTCCTTACCTAGCGATCTATACTCTCGTAGCGGGTTCGTTCTCACTGGCGCTGGTAGAGTCATTTGATCCAAGATAGGCGAATCGAGAACACAAAATCAGAGTAAACCTTTTCCAGATCGCCATGAACAGTGGCGAAATAGTCCATTGTCTTAGAATAGGTCGCATTTGCTGAAATTTTGGAGATTTGAATTTTTTTATTTTATCCCCAAACCATTATAACGAGAAGGTGTCGACAATCAGATGTTACCACCCACACATTAGAGCTCCATAAGATTCACTTACTCTCAGGAGCTTCCTTGAATGATATCCTTTCTATTTTTATTTTTTTTTTTCTTTGTTTTTTTTACTTATCGTCTGATTCAATTGCTCAAGAAAGTGACCGAAATTTCAGCTTGTCGGATTTTTCAAGGAAATTAGTTACATCATGGCACGAAAGCGGTTTATTTGCTCGCCGAGCCATAATAAGTGCACATTCAGCCATTATAAGCCAAGAAAGCAAATCAACACCGTGTCCTCAACTGAAAATTAGCTTAAAATTCAATGTCTTTCTTATTTGATGGATTCTTTGGCTATTTGGGATCTGTAATAAGAACCTCTCGTAAGCGAAATGTCAATAAACTTCCCATCTGGTAGTTCGACACCTAAAGTGAACCTGAACAAGCTCCTATTCTCACCACCACACCATATCGAATAAATCGTCTCCTTCTTTTGCAAAAACCACTCTTTGCCCAGATCCTTAACTCAGACTATTTAAGCTAAAAGTGAAATCGTCAAAATCACCGTTTTTGTGGTATTTTCGTCCAACGAACCCAGGACCATATGATCCCTCCTGCATGTACTCGCATCACCATAACTTAGGGCTTATCACACTATCGCATAACGTGGGTGCAAAGGGACCTCATCGGGAGAATTAGACATTCACGCACAACCACACAAAACTGTAAATTCATAAAAATCAAATATGGTTGTTGCAAAATTCCGATTACATTTCTCGAACTATCTATAAAAACCCATTCTCCGTTCTTCTCTCCGCATCCCCCGACGGCATTTGAATTCACCGATAGCCTCCCGGCGCGCTGGTCAAAATTTCAACTCCGAAAAGCTCTTCCTACTAGCTTCTTTCACACAAAGACTCAAAATACTCATAATGAAGTGGAGTTACTGGAGTGTTCTTTTTTCGGCAGCTTTTGCCCTAGCTTCGTCTGAAGCGGCAGGCATCGCTGACTCCGGCGTTGCTAACATTAAAAACGCCGATGATGAATACACATACAAGGGAGGAGCCAAGGTGGGAGTTTCCCAGATTGGCGATCTTGATAACCAGCCCAAGGGCCTGGATCTTCTGAGTGGCCTGGACTCGGCCGAATCTGCTGAGTATCCCAGAAACGACAACTACGCCTCGTTCTACATGGCTGTGTCTATGATAGCGGTGAGCGAGATTGGAGACAAAACGTTCCTTATAGCGGCGCTCATGGCGATGAAGAACTCGAAGCTTATCGTGTTCTCTTCGGCTTTTTCGTCTTTGGCGGTGATGACCGTGTTGCTGGGTGTTGTGGGCCACGCATTGCCTTCTCTTATTTCCCAGCGTGTTACGCAGTTCTTGGCCTCGGTGCTTTTCGTTATTTTTGGCTTTAGATTATTGCGTGAGGGACTTTCCATGTCCAAGGAGGCCGGTGTGGACGAGGAGTTGGCAGAAGTCGAGGAAGAGTTGGCATCTTCTCACATGAACCACCAAATGGAGAACTTGGAGAGTGGGGCTGGAGAGAATAACGTATCCAGCACGAGAAACCAGAAATTGCCCTGGTACCACGAGGCAGGCCACCAGATCGAGAACCTCGCGTCTTTCATCCTCTCCCCAGTGTGGATTCAGGTCTTTGTGATGACATTTTTGGGTGAGTGGGGAGACCGTTCCCAAATTGCAACCATTGCCATGGCCGCGGGCCTGGACTACTGGTTTGTGATTCTTGGTGCCGTGGTGGGTCATGCCATTTGCACCGCTGTGGCCTGTGTTGGTGGCCAGCTTTTGGCCACACGGATTTCAATGAGAAATGTGACCTTGGGAGGCTCGGTTGCGTTCTTCGTGTTTGCCATCATCTATTTCTACGAGTTTTATACCTACACTGAGGGTGCTGCCCAGGGTTAGGGATACTGAGAGTTGATGGATAGGCTTTTGCTGCCTCATAGAGTGCTCCACGAATATTCCTGCTTATTTATAGATACGTAGCAATACGAATGATGATAATTTGTCAAAGCACTTCTTTTGGTCCAAATTTCAGCTTTCTGAAGAGTCGGCACCTGTTGTAACCTAGAGTCCACGCTTTTAAAAGCTAGTTGATACTTTCACCTCTTGTTGTTTGGCAAATAGAGTCCTAGTGTCAGTCTCTACATGGATAAGCTCAATCTCCAAATCTCGAAAAACTCAGTAACTCAGAGGATTCCCCGGCTGATGAATCGTAGCACTGTGTTGGGGGACATGGGCGTAACAGAACTTGTCTCCTTTGGTTTTTCGACTTCCGCTTTTGGTTCTACCTCGCCCTCTCCAGCCTCCATAGACTTCAACTCAGCCTCAGTGTGAAAACCCTCGAATGTGAATTCGTCCTCTAACTCCTTCACCTTCGCATAGCACCATTCGGCAAAATCGTCGTCTGTCTGGATGGGTAGAGTGAACTGCTCACTTTCAGTTAGAGCGTTGTCTATCCACTCGTCAACTTCAGGAAGAGGCTTTTTTCTTAATAGAGTTGTCACAAGGCCCTCGTGTTGTGTTGTTGGGAACGAGGGAAGTGGGTATACATTAGTTGATTTGAGAATTTCATCGTTGGAGTCTAGCCTGGCGGCTATCGTCTGAAGCTGAGTGATGAGCACACGAAACTGAGATTGAAGATTCGAGTACGATGGAAGCTTGACCTTGGTGGGATTGTGGTTGTGGAGGTTTATCTGGTCCGCTAGCTTTCGAAGAGACTGTAGAACCTGGCTGAGTCTATTTCGAACAAGCTCGAGGGCCTCGGCAGGAATTTGTGTGTTTATTTGGGCAGGAGGGAGTTGTGAGGGTCTTTGGCCTTGCAATTGGCCTTGTAATGATTGCTTTTGTAGTCTGCTCATGGCGTTGAATGAGTAGGATGTGTGAGATATTGATAGTGCGAAGTAGCCATCACTTTGGTATGGAGGTGGACACTAAAGGAGCAGGCACAACAGAGGTCACCAGAGATTTTTTTTTTGAATTGGCCTTCTTTTGAGCAAAACTACAACTTTCCGTTACCTTGCAGTCAATATTTGTTGCAATCTTGACTTCCGAGGATTACAGGTGAGATACGATGGCTGCGAAATAAGTCACCAGAGATCTTGATCGAACAAGAAACAAAGTATAAATTATACTCTTCCCATTATCAACGTGTAGCCTTTCAACCGTACCTTGACTTCAAGAGAACAAGAATAATTGTGTTCTTATTATTCGGCAAACGATGTATGCAAATCACACACGATGTACCCAACCATCCCAGTCCCCCTCGGGTGCTTTCACTTTCACATCCATCGGTCACGGGCATTGTTCTCTACCCTTTGATGTTCTAAAGTATCTCGACGATTAGAAGGAATTTGACTCGAAAGGACAGAACTTCATATTGGCCCATGGTCATAGGTACACTTTTTGGAGACATGGTTTAGAAGATCGTTTGCTAACAAATTTTATTTACAGTGCTTCCAATGGCTGGATGGAGAAGATTTTGATCAAAAACTATAATTTGTTGTCTATCAACCCCAAATCCTGACCTACCACCTCACTGGATATTTTGCACCCATTTCTCGCGCATCGCATACACCATATCACGATAAGAACTCTAGACACTTACCACTGAAACTCCAATAGCCATATCATGATACGATCAAACTGGAGCTTGGCGAAAGAGGTCCGTCAAAATGAGCTGAAGCAGAAGCAGAAATTACAGCAGCGCCAAAAACATCAGCATAAACTCGAGAAACTCTCCAAAGCCGACCCCGTACGACTATACTTTCAAATTGAACGTCTTGAAAAGGAGAAAAGCAACGAAACCAGACTCAAGCTGTTGAAGGAAGACTGGCAGTTTATACGAAAAAACAAGCTCCATCGCGAGAAGCTCGACGAGTTTCTCGAACAGCAGAAAGAGAAGAAGGCCAAACAAGAGAAGAACCAAAGAAAGCTTTGGGGCAAAACAAGCATCTACTTCAATCCCGAGCTCAATCCATTAGGCAAGGTACCAGTCAACGAAAACGGCGAACCCTTTCCTAATTTGACTGTTCCTCTACGACAAACTGTTAAGTGCTCTCCAGACCCTTTGATCCAGGAGCTAGGAATTACACTACCCAGGGAACCCCAGCCTCAATTCTACAAAGCGCCCCAGAATATCACCATTCAAAAAGCGAAGGAGGAAGTCAAACCCAAGACAACTTCAAAACCCAAAAGCAAACCGGAATCTACCTCAAGAAACCTAGACTTTGATAGCGATTACGAAGGCTATTCATCCTCCGATGAGGAACAGCCCTACAAAAAAACAAAACTTCAGTGAAGATCACGTATATGCACAGAATACTATATACAAGGGTTTGAACGATATCAGTGACTCCACAAAACCTGTACCCGTCAGTTCCAAACAAGCCGAACTCCATAATATCATTAAACATTCTTAGATAACAAACGAACCACAAGCTCCCAGGTGCCAAACATTATGATCGAATTGGGCACTGTTCTGAGCAAGTGTGGCGTAAGGCCACCATACATGCTGGCAAAGCCTTCCTCCTTTATGACCAAACGGAAACACTGAACTAGACCAGTATACTTTGGCTTGCCAGTGGCTTCCAAAGGAGCCTGTCTTAGCCTTGTCCGCACGACTTCATGAGGGTATGTTATGAGAGAAGCGACGAATTTGGCTGCACCGGCAGCCCCAGAACGGGCGCACCATTCGTAAATGTGGTCCGCTGTGGTCTTGTTCGATTCGTTGTGACCGTGTCTTTCGAACGATTTGCGGTTCAAGAACAGTTTCATTTGCTCATACAACACCCACTGGATCGTGGACTCAATTCCACCCAAGTAGGAGGCACTCAAACCTTTATAGAGACTTCGGAAGCCCTCCGTTTTGAGAATGTACCGGAGACAGTCCCACGAGTTCTTGTAGTGCTTGCCCTTCGTCTTGTCAAGTTGTAGTCTCGTTTTGATCATCCAGATGGGGTTTGTTGCTGTAGATGTGACAAAACCGGCATTGATACCAGATACGAGATGGATCCACGTTGCCTCAGAGCCGTTGTTGAAGTTCTTCGAGACAAAATCCTTGGTAGCTCCGTAGGTGAAGAAGTTGATGGACCTTGCTGGGATCACACCAACCAAGTTCGGACCGAGACCTCTGAAAAGCGCTCGAGGACCTTCGACTCTGTAAATTTGGCCAATTACGCCACATGTCTCGGCAAAATGCTGGGCGCCTTTGATCAAGGGGTTCTTCGACTTTGGGGCTTGGTTGTATGTCTGGTGGTAGACGTCCGATTGTAGCCTTGTTTTAACGACGTCCAAGGGGCATGTGGCAATGGCGCCAACCATGCCTCCGAATCCTCCAGCAACAAAATGAACCCATTTGGGAGTAGCCTGAGTGACATTGGCGGCCTTTTCAGGTGTGACATCTAGGGCTTCGGGAGCTCGTGTAGTGCTCGATTTCTCGTCGGAGACAAGATATCCAAAAGACGTCTGAGCGTCTCGCTCTAGCTTCTCGATCGCCTGTCTTTCCTTATCGTTCATGACAAAATCTGGCGAAAACGAGTGCTGCTTTATCTCTTTCAGGCAATGCACCAAAGATTTTTTCTAGATATCATGTTGCCTGTACTGCAGAATACGGCGCAGTTGCATAGATGCATCGCCTTCTGTCACATCCTCGCTTAAAAGCATCTTCAAAAAAAGTGAGTTTTCATTTGATGTTCTCGAAATAAGTGAGGTCTTGTCTTTGTATTGCGAGCCCAATTGAGCGTTTCGACCTTTCGTGGTTGTATTCTCAACGCGCATCGCCATTTCTCAACCACTGAGAGCAATGCAGATGTAAGCATTTTTTCACCTCAGAGCGCTTATTTGAGGGTCTTGATGAAATTGTCTAGATTGTATTCATCCTCGTATTGCGACTCGTCCCAAAGCTGGCCGAGTTTTCCGACGGCTTCAGATGGAATTCCTCCGCCAATCAAGTCGTCGGGCGCTTGCTTCTCGTTCTTTTCCTCGTTTCCGTTCTCGATCTTCGTAGCTTGCTCGTCTACATCGAACAAGTCCAACAACTGGTTGGTGTCCATCAGCGACAACCCAGCGTTTTGCTGGTTCACAATCGTCGAGGCAATGTTCATCTTGAACTTCTGCAATCCCATGATTTTCTCTTCCAACGTATGCTTCGTAATCAAACGGTACACATTGACGACCTTCTTTTGACCAAGTCGATGCGCTCTGTCCATCGCCTGAAGATCGTTCATCGGGTTCCAGTCGTGCTCCACGAAAATAACAGTGTCTGCACCTGTCAAATTGAGACCCAAACCACCGACCTTGGTCGTCAATAACAAGACATCAATCGAGGGATCCTCATTGAATTTTCTGACGATTGCTTGTCTCTCTCGAGGGTCTGTACGACCATCAAGTCTCATGTATGTCACCGAAGGCATGTGTTTCTTGAGCAACTCTTCCTCCACAATGTCCACCATATCCTTGAGCTGGCAGAAGATAAGTGCTCTGTGCTCTGAGATAACACCCTCGGAACTGATGAGCTGTTGCTGCTGCTGCTGTTTCAGTTTGCTTCTGCCATTTTGTTCCGAGAAATCACCATCTCTCACGCCGATACCACACTCAAGGAGAAGATTCTTCAACGACTTGAGCTTTGGAGCGTGCTCTATACTCTTGAGATCGGACTTCTTGCTTGCCAAGTAGCTGGCAACCTCTGCGGCCTGAGGATGATTTGGAGTAATAACCAAAGCCGGGTGATTGCAGAGCTTTCTCATGTACTGCAAAGCCTGGAAAATGTGTGTCTTGGGAGGCTCAGCAGAAGGTTCCTCCATAGGCTCATCTTCCTTTGTAACCTCGTCCTTCACCACAGACTTCTGCTTCTTAGCGAACTCCTTGTAAAGCTTCTTCTGCAAGTCTGAAAGCTCACAGTAGTAGTCCTGAATGATCTTTGGGGGTAAATCTGACAAGACCTCTTCCTTCAAACGACGAAGCATGAATGGGAGTACCTGTCTGTGAAGCGATTCCAAAGCCAAAGCACCAGCTTCCTGCTCCTTGGAAGAGGTTTTGCTGTTCCTGCTGGCGGCAATAGGTTTGGCAAACTTCTCAATGAAAATTTTCTCCACACCCAAGAAACCAGGCATCAAAAAGTCGAACAATGACCACAACTCTAACACGTTGTTCTGGATAGGGGTACCGGACAAAATCAACCTGTGTTCTGCCTTGATCTTCTTCACTGACTTCGTTAACTTAGAAGCCGAATTTTTGATAATGTGACCCTCATCTAAGACGCAGTAGTTGTAAGAATATGACGTAATAACGTCGATATCGTTACGACATACATCGTAAGATGTCACAACAACATCAGCATCAGGGATCTGCGAGCGAAGGTTAGCTCTTACTGATGGACCTCCAGCGTAGACCACCACACTCATGAACTCCGCATACTGGTTCATCTCCTGCTCCCAGTGACCTGTCAAAGATGGTGGGCATACAATTAATGTTGGAAGCTTCTTGAATTCCACAGCACCCGTCTCCTTAAATTTTTCAGCTCTCATATGGTGGTCCGAAGCTACAATGCAAATTGTCTGCAAAGTTTTTCCCAATCCCATATCATCACAAAGAATGCCATGCAAGTGATACTTGTTGAGGAACGCAAGCCAATTGACACCTTCCTGCTGATATTTACGCAAGGTTGCTTTGATAGCAACGGGAAGTTCGAATGGCTTGATCTTGGTAGGGTCCATCATTTGCAGAATGAACTCCCTCTCTCTGTCTCTGCCATCCAAGAGATCTTGAGGCATGTCTGGAGGATCCGGTATACCAGCCTCCAAAGGCACCAACTTGATGATGGAAGCGAATGTCGTGCTTGCCAAAATTCTGACATCATGGTCAGCATCACTCATTCTACCTAAGATAGGCACGATGAGGAAGACAATGTAGGGGAGAATGTCAGCCCCCATTGCCACAGAGACATGATATATCGTTTCTGTTGCACCTTGACGCTCACGGGAATCACCCGCATTGTTGAGCATGGGGATGATATTGCGAACCAAGAAGGGGAAGGCTTTGGCAGGCATAACCGAGCAAATTGTAGCAAAGCACTTGGCAGAGGAGTATCTGAAGACGCTCAACTCGTATTTCAAGCCAGCCAACAACTTTGGCAATTGTTCAATAATTTCAGGGTAGAGGGTGCTACTCAATTTGGGGAGAATAGCTCTCATGACACCCAATGCATCGATCACACTCTGTCCAAGAGCAGTGTCCTTGGACATTTCTTCAGCACTTACCTTCTCGATAGAATCAAGTGAGCTGAAAAGGATCTCACGGAACTTGGGAAGCTGATCAAAAACGCCCTCCTTGTATATGTTGATGACTTCGTCCAAAGCAAGAAGGGCACCATTCCTCTTTATACGTGCCTCTTGAACTGCCTTCTCGTGGGCCACTATGTCGGCAGGATCAGTCTTAGCCTCCTCCTTCTTCAAGGACAAGATCGCATCCTTGAACTTAGCATTGTGAACAAACTCAGGAACCTCAGATGTATCAACACAAAGGAATGAACAGAGATTCTTCAAGATCTTGTCAGCGGCGCCCGTCTTGTTCACCTGCTTCAACTGGTCGATCAATGCAGCAATCGATACCGCAGACCTCTTCTGCAACAACTCAGTCTCCTCTTGTTTAGCACTGTCCATCAATGATCTGATGATTGGATTCAACTTCTTGGGAACACCCGACAATGCAAGGACAGCTGCTGCATAAGCAGCCATGATGCTTGTGGTTCTTTGACTCAAAGCAAGTTGAGCCTCACTTAATGCAAGATGAATGCGGTGCTTCGAATCCTCTAGAGCCAGGTTTGCTTGCATCTTGTATGTTGCTGTCAAATGCTTCATGAGCTTTGGGTATGTCTCATCCAATAGTTTCTGTGCGCTCTCTATGCCAAAAGCTCCTGGACCAGAACCGCTCTCGCCTTGTACCACAACTGGTAATTGAGGAATTTTACTTGCCGTCAACTTTCCGTTGGTCACGAATACATCGAAGAGCTGGAGACACGATGTTCTCACGCTCTTAAGCTTGGGCACTAGCTCCCGGAAGAAAGGGAGGCTTTCAGGATTTGTGAGAGCCTCTAGCAAAACGGTCGAAAATTTCTCAGCGGCATCACCAGGAAGCTGCTTGTCCAATCTTTTGGCGGCGTTTGCATACTCCTCTAGAAGAATTGCCGTGAAAAGCCGAGGGGTTGCGTGGGGCGATTTGATGTATGTAAGCAAACTGTCAAAAGTCTTATTCAAAACCTCATTGTCTCCAATTAAAGCCATGGTTGAGCCAAGAGCTTTAGCTAATGCCACTCTAGTGGCAACTAGAATATCGAACCCGACAAACATAACGTCACCGTTGTGAACTGGCGCATCAATGTTGATTTTAAGTTCATCCATGGGTATCGCCAGGGCTTTTTTGCTCTCAGTCTTTCTTTTTCTGCCTCTTTTTGGAGGAGGCGACACAGAGCCGTTAGTTGATAAATCGATGACATCAGGCTCAGAAAATGAGTCTTTGTGGGACATTTCGAAGGAGGCACCAGAGGGTCTGATGATGAGGCTGGTGTTCATGCGATAAATGTGTCTAGCAATGCCAATGGGTGTCATGAGCAAAGCTAAGATGGAATGCAAGTAGGGGGTAATATATGTGTCCACACTGTCCAATTGGGAGTTGTTGGGTATCTCCTCCAACATTTTGTAGTACACTTTTTCCGAAAGTTTAAGCACCTCAGGGTTTTGCTCAACAAGAAGGTTCTGTAGAATTAAACGCATTGATTTTGGAGTAATCCAGAGCTTTGTGGACTGGTCCTCAATTGAAAGGAATTCCAAAAGCGTTGTAAGTGTAGCTTTCCTAACGTTCGTAATAGAGTGCCTGAGGAAGGGGTACAACTTCGGTAGCAAATTCTCAAATGAGCTTTCTGGGTTTTCCGATGCCTCTGCTTGCATGATCTCGATTGTCTCTTTGTGGGTGCAAAGCTTGGAAAGAAGGTCCATCACAGAACCAATGGATGCAGAAAGGTCGTCTTGAGAATTCGAAAGACAGTCCCAGACGACATCAAGAAGAGATTTGATCACATCAGTGCCTTGCTTGACAAATTCCTCAGCAATAGGAGCCAAAGTCAACGCAGCCACAGATTGCACATCGTCCTCACTCTCTTTAAGGCAATGCAAGACCATGGAGACGACCAGGTCCAAAAGCTCATGATGTTGAAGAAGAACGTCTGTTCTGACACTTACGAAGTATCTGACACCAAGCATTCCTCCGTGTTTCGCTTCCCAGCATTTGCGAGTCTCAGGTTCTAGGGTCTCTTGGAACACCAAGGATTTGAGACAGTAAAACGTCTTGATGATCAAATCGTCATCTATGTGGAGAAGAAGAGCTGCCAAAGTCTGTGCACCAGACTCTCTGACTGGAGCAACGACGGTGTCGTTGACGAAATCGGCAAAACGGTCGAGAGCAAAAAGTGTGCAAAGTCTGACCGAAAGGTCCTCTAAAGTAGCGGCGTTGTTGGCATCATTCTCAGCCTTGGATTTTCTCATGACACGACCTGCGCCCTTGCCGTGGAGTCTGACAAGCTCTCGAAGTCCAAGAGCCGAGCCGTGTCTGACTTCCCACTTCTCGTCAAACAAGTCGTGCAAGAGAAGCTCATAGACACCCTGAAACTGCCACACCAATCCTGCAACTTTGGCGTGCTGCGATAGAAGTGGAGAGAGTTCTGGCGCCTTGCTTTCCATCACCAACTTCGAGCCGCCTTGCTGTGAGGTTATATCGTATTGAGGGGAATCTTCCGTTTTGACCTTGCCATCAGCGTCACCGTGCTCGACCAATTTTCTAGAAATGGACGATTGCGACAAGTCCACAGGTGCGTTTTTGTTGACCGTGGATTTGGCATTAGCCTTAGCTCTTCGTTTTTGCATTGCCTTGAGTCGAGCGCTGGTTGCAGCAGATTTGGCGCCATCTGTGGCAGCGGGCCCGGGTGACTGGGACAGAGACTTGCAATCTAGCTCTGATTTGACCTCAACCTTGACGTGTGGTGAAGACACAACACTCGTAGGACGAACACTTTCCATCTCCTCCTCCTTGATCAAGCTCTTGTGCTGCTTCAACTTCGCAAGAAGCGTGTCTTCGTTCTTTTCAGTCACCAGCGGCTTCTTGGGCTCGAACTCCGAGCCTCCGGACGCTAGAAGCTTCTTGCCGGACTTGAGAAGCTCGTGCAAGTTCCACGACTCGAACTTCACCAAAGTAGACATGTTTTCGTCTAGCTTTTTCAATTCCTCGTCCTGCTCTAGCTTTATCTCCGGCTCGGACGTCCGCAAGGCGCTATTGGCGTCTTCAATATGTTGCAACTGCTTCTCTTTTTCAATGGCTTCTTCCAGATTGGGATCCCACAAAGGAGCATGGCTGACGATCCCGCCAAAAGCCTTGGCGGCGGCTATTCTGGTCTCCCACTTTTCTGCTTTCAAAAACGGGTAAACACGCCCCAAAAGACTGATAATGTCCTCCGGGTGGCCTTTGGCCAAGTCTGATAGCTGGTCTGCGGCAGTGTTCCGGATGTATGGCGTGGACCCGGTCTCTAGAAGCACCACAAGACGGTCCAAACGGGACATTGCGACGGATTAGGCAGATTTTTATAGTTTCAATCGCTTGGAATATATCGAATCAACGGGTCTGTTGTTGTTTGGTAGGACGCCGATGGGTATTTGTGGTGTACGGGTGTAGCACTCGAAGCCTTGGATTTGAACGATTCTGCAAAAGGCTGTTTTCAGGCGACCGCAGCCCTTTTATATGTTCGCGCGTCAATCGAGATCTGGCAGCGCGCTTTGGATATTCAGTGGCAGATACGTGAAATAAGGAAACGTACCAGGACGAAAAAAAAAAAAAAAAAAACTTTTGTAGCTTCTTTTGGAGCTTTTGGTCAAAGATTGAGATTTATTGAATTTTGAAATCGGTGAAAACGGCGGTTCCTGGGGTTGCTGGGGGTTGCTGGAATGGCTGCAAATTGCCATGTGGGGCGGAAACAGAAAACCGGGAGCCAGAGGAGGACAAGTGGTGAGTACCGATATTTCTTGATTTTGGCGGTGTGTGCCAAAAGCTTGACAATTTACTCATTTTTTGCGTTTTCTCGAGTTTTATTGTTGTTTTCGTTTTCATGTTGTGGGGTTGATGCCAGACTTCGAGATGTGCCTTTGCGATGCTCCAATTTGCCCATGTTGAAGCCAGAGTCCAGACACGAACTTCTCCTTTTTTCTTTCTTGATTTTCTTTTATCTGAAGGCCTTACTAGAGTCAAACAGCCAAAATGGCTCTGTTGTATCAACTTGGTGCCTCCTGGGCTAGATCTCGCTTTCTGTTGCCTCATCGGTTCATCACCACACTTTTTCACTACACTACAGATTTGAACTTCAATGACTATCTGTTTTCAGTTAACAGCATGAAAGAATACTTAAGCATTCCTTCAGCAAACTGTGTGGCCACATTTGCCAATAGCGAAACTGCTACGCCAGCGTGTGGCTGCAAATTCGTTATCATCTAGCACGGGCCAGAATACCTGACCAAAACCAGAGAATCCGAAAGCAGCCTCTGCAGCTGACAACCACTCTGAACGAAACAGCACTCGAGCCTTCCTTGAAGCGCTTTGGTGTCCACCAGAATAAAGTACCCCCCGGTGAACTTTCCTTTCGGCACCCCCGCCTTAGGTGAACTTCTTCTCTCTGGCCTTCTTCAAATCGGCCTTCTTGGCCTCCACGTCCTCGGAAGTGGCATTGTACAGCACGCTGTTGCCCTGGTTCATGGGGTTTTCTGGCGACTTCTGGAACTCCTTGAAGATCAATTGCTTCATCTGCTGCTGGCGCAAGCCTGGGTTCTCCTTCTTGACTTCAGGCAATCTTCTCTCTTCGTAAGCAGCGTAGGCGGCCTTCACTCTTCTTTCGGGGTGTCTCTCGATGTCCTTTGCACTCACGCCTCCATCTCTTCCGGTCAAGGACAAAGCCTCCAAAGCGCTGTCAATACCAGTAGCGCTGAGCTCGGGCTTGTCACTGTTGAAATCAAGGAAATCGTCAATCTTGCCTGTTCTTTTAGCAGCAACCTTGGCAGCTCCTCTCTGCTTGTCCTTGAGACCTTTAGTGGGCAAAACAGACTCCTCAGCGGCAAGAAGAGCATCACGCTCAGCCTTCTTACGAGCAGCTTCCTCCTTCTTGAATTGCGCATCCTCCTTCTTCTTGCCACCTTTCTTTGGGCCATCGTCCCATTTTGCAGCCTCCTCAGCTTCAGCGGCTTCCATCGCAGCCTGCTGCTTTTTGTTAGCGGCTTCTGCCTTTCTGGCATTGCCAGCGGCTTTTTTCGAATTTTCGCCTCCTTTCTTTGCCATTTTGTTCACAAGCTCGAAATGTGTGGAAGAGTCTGAATCATCATGAGAATGGATCGCTAAATCTACTGGTCGAGTGCGCACGTGAACGTCCGGGTCGGAGTTCCCCAAGAACACAACGAAGCGGCTGACTTGGAGGCTGAGATATGAAAAGGTAGCAAAATCAGGAGCAAAATTTCGAATTTGCTAGAATCTATACTCAATTGGGCTGGGGAAAGTTGTCGTCATCTGAAAAGCGTTATCGCAAACAGAATCTCACTGTAGCCAACTCACCGGATGAAGTGTAAATACGGGTTCGAAATTCTATGGGTAAAAGTTTTGTCGAACCAGGTGTAGTATCAACCAACTTCAATCGTGGAATTGAGTCGTTTTTTCTTTTTTTGTTCCCAGTAAATGATGTTTATTTCCTTTCAGTTGTTGCGGCTGTAGAGGGATCTGAAGCTCATTGAGTATTTGATATGTATCGTTGCTCTCAACAGCAGCTTTCAAGGCAAAAAAATCTTGTTTTGGAGTTTCTCTAACTCCGTAACTTGGTAGACTTTGAAGGCAGAAAGCATCAGGCATCCCGTGGCTTGTAGTGGACTCGAAACTCTATACATTTGTGATTTGATTTGAGCGCAAACCAGGCTTCTTCACTGGGATGTGTTCCTATTTTTGTAATGTCAAAGCGTGCGTGGTTTGACATGGCATGAACTGCCTACACCGGCTACAACTGAATCTTTACATAGGCTCTTGAAGAACTAAATAAATAGCAACGGGAGGCCCGTTATCAAGGTGACAATTGTCTTTTCTTTTTTTTTTTTTTTTTTACCATGCCAAAAGCATAAGTCCCAAAAACGCTATAGTACAACTGGCGACACACCATGCCCCCAAACTTTTTGTCGTGATCATCGTGAAGCGAACAGGGAATCGAAAAAAGAGCCGATGCGTGACTTTTACTCCGATTTCTGTTTCTTGGCGGCTGGCTCGTCACCGTTGGCGGCACCGTCAGCCTTGACGTCAGGAACAACCTGACCGTTGGTGCCCTCCGAGGGCTTCAACTGTGGAGTTCCCAACTCAGCGTGGTAGTCCTTGATGATCGAGTCGACATCGTCGATGTTCAACTGTCTCACGTCTCCCAACAACTTGATCTTGTGGGTGACTTCCTTACACTGGTCATCGGTCAAGTGCAAGTTCAACTGGTCGACTCTCAGCTTGATGGCGTTCCAGCCGGTCAATCTGTTGGCAAAGTGGATGTACCTCGTGAGACCGAAATCAGATGGGTTCAAAATCTCGTAGGTAGAGGGGTTGGCCAAGATGGCCTTGGCGTGGATACCGGCCTTGTGGGTGAAAGCACAGAAACCGGTGATAGGGTTGTTGAAGGGGATGTTAACCTGAACAGCGTCCGCAACCAAGTTCTCCAAGTCTCTGAGCTTGTGCAACTTGTACTTAGAAAGCACGTAGTCTCTGTCAGCAGTGATCATACGGGCCATGAGGGCTCCAAGAGGCGTGATACCGTTTCTCTCACCAATACCCAAAACGGAGACGTCAATCAACTTGGCACCAGCTTCCAAGGCAGTGTAGGCGTTGGCAATAGCACAGCCAGTGTCGTTGTGGAAATGGCACTCGATATCGCAAGAGACAACCGATCTCAAGGTCTTCACAAGCTCGTAAACCTGTCTAGGGTTGGCACAGCCCACGGTATCGGCAATACCGACTCTGTTGACGCCAATCTTGTCCACGGTCTTGTAGATGTTCAAAAGATCCACAATGTCCGATCTGAAGGAGTCCTCAGAGGAGAAACGGATCTCAATGCCCTTGGACTTGACGAACTCAATCACCTCAATGGCGCTCTGGGCAATGTAGTTCATGTCCTTTCCGTGGGAGTACTGCCTCAAGAACTGAGAGGTTCCAATGACAACATCCACACCGTCCACACCAGTCTCAACAGCAACTCTGGCATCGTCCATATGGCAACGAATATGGGTCAAGATCTTGGCCTTCAAGCCCAACTTGCAAATGGCCTCACAGTCCTTTCTGGACTGCTCAGAGGCGACGGGAGAGGTTAATTCAATGTAGTCCACACCAAAATCGTCAAGAGCCTTAGCGATTTCGATCTTCTTCTCAGTAGTGAAAAAGGCATTGGCAAACTGCTCACCTTCACGCAAGGTAGACTCGATCACCTCGAATCTGTTAACGTTGGAGAGAAAGTCGTGGGGGTTTGGTCCGTAGGGATTTGGCATAGACATTTTTGGTTGTTGGAAAAAAGAAAAAGTGAGAGGGGTGGTTTTTCTCGCTTATATAGCAGTGAAAAATTTGAAGTTTTTTTTTTTTTGCACCCTCTTTTTGTGTGCATAGCTCTCGCCCTGATTAGGCACTCTCACCGCTTAACTATGGGGAACATCTATGACTGATAATGCGAAACAGGCACTGTGTGCACTCCCTTCTCTGACGGTGCCGTTGCAGCCACAAATGAGTCAGCCACTGGCGGTGCGTGGATTGGGCTGATGGAAGGGTGAGGTTTTTTGAAAACCCGTACATCCGGGAGATGTAGGACCCCACAACACTTTCCGAGCCTCCAACTTTATATTTTTTTGGAATTTCGTCTAAAATCTTGTTAAACACTGCTTATGAGTCACTAGATAGCATCCATGTGTGAACCCTGGTTCCGCGCGCCCGCCGAAACTGATAGCGGCACGACCCATAGAGGGTTTTCCCTATAGATTGCGATCCAACGTGGGCGGGATGGCTGAGGGACACGAAAGGAGGAGCAGTTGGTTTCGATTAGCCTCAGCTGTTTGCCAAGACCTTCCGATATTCAAATTGAGTCGTTTGGAGCTTCGGCGTCTTGGTCACGTGACTTGCGCTGACTTCCACATGTAACTCATTGGCTTCTCTATGGGGCCCTTCCTGCTTATGTAAGCAGTCCTTGCGGGGTGACTCAGCGACTGAAAAATCTCATTACGTAATGGAATAGTATGTCAATGGACCACATTGGCCTATATAGTATACAAGTAAAATACACAATAGAAACACGCTGGATCTGCCAAGTGGGAGCTAATTGGCTTTGGTATTTTCTTCTTCAAAGCGGATACTGCTCCTTCTAAACTTCAGTCGGATCTCATATTTGGTTGCTTCCAAAAAGCGCCTGCCACACGCAGATCTCATACATCCTTAACTTCTTCAACAAATCTTAGACTTCCTTCACCACCATCTTCACAAATCGGAAGACCTCCGACTTCAATCTCACAATTTCGATCTGCTTGATAGCAAGCTTGCCATTCAAGCGCTTAACGATAGTTTTCACAATCTCATTGATGTCGCTATTAGCCAAACCAGTGACTCTGCTCCATTCCTTGTTGATGCGCTCTCTGGCCAAGGCCAACTTGAAACAGCCCACAATGAGCTTCTTGAGGTTGTAGCCCATCTCAGTGTAGTTGAGGAAGTTGTTCGATTGGTTCAAGTAGCGCAAAAGGTAGATGATATCCATGTACCTGAACAAGTAGATGATGCCCTTCATAAATAGCGGCAATGTCAACTGCAATCGACTGACTAGTATAAGAAGAAATTTCTCAAGAGGCATCTCGGTTGGATCGATCTTGCGAGCAGACTCTGGGGGGAAAGAGTTTTGAATCTTCATCGTCACATACTTCACAGCGATCTTCATCAACTGAGCACGCTCCAGCTTGAACTGAGCCTCAGAAAGGCCAGTCTCAGCTGGTGCATTTGATTCTGTATTTTGCAACATCTCAGTCTGCTCCACAGCTGATTCTACATTCTGTGTGGCATTATTGCTCAATGAAGAGGAGGAATTTGCCTCCGAAGTCAAAGAAGACTCCTGTTCAGTCTTCTCCTCCTTGAGGGACCGTTTGACCTGCTCAGCAGCAACCAGCACTGGAGGCAGTTTGACGTGATGCCCCCCTAGCTGACGGGCGGGATCTCTCAAGGAGTTTGAGCTTTCGGTGTCAGACAACTCATCTTCGTTGTCTGAGACGAGCGACGGAATGTCTATGAAGTCCATGAAATGGAGCTCCTTTTCTTTCTCATTTCCGTCATCCTTTTCGGTCATCGAGTTGGTAACAGAGGGGAGTGGAGTCGGAAGTTGATCGAAGTCTTGTCTCGTAGAGGCTCTCAAGAAGGCCTCAGTGAAGGACTCGGGAGCATTTCCAATAGAGTTTTCGTGAGAAGCGCTCATGTCAGATTGTGAAGCTGAACCGGATTTCCGATGCAATCGAGGTGTGGAAGGCTCTTTGGAATACACGTTTTCTGGAATGGTGACCATCGGGAACATCACCTGGAAGTACAAAAATTAACTTAGGTTAAATGTGGCACTGATTCTTTCGATGAATATAGGCCACCTGGACGGGTCAAGTTGAGGACAAAACTGAAATGAGGACTGGATAGTCGGATCAATCAGCGCAAATGGGGTTGAAACACACGGAACGGGCCTGATCAATTAAAACAACGGGTTGATTATTAGGGATATGTTGCTTGCTTTTGTTGAAAAAAGGTACACGGGGTAGCTCGGAGCAAGCCTAATAAATCATTTTGAATTTTTTGTAATCAGGAGGCAGGATAAATGAAAATAAGAATTTGACGAATTAATCAAAAGTATCAGGCGTGCCGTTGACCGTTCGAAGAAATTAGTGCAACCTAGATGAGATTAGGGACTTGACTAAGTACCGCGCCGATGAGTCAGTGAAGATTTTGTCACGTGATGAGATTCGAGTTAGGGGTTGAAAGCCGGCAATGTCAACGGTTGTATTGCCAGAATAAATTCGAAATATGTACTATACGAAAAAGATTTCTCAAATTCGAAGATTTTCAACAAATAGCTCTACAGCGAGGATCTCAAACTCGGTTTATAACCTTTGTTTGGTTGACTCATTTCGCAGCATTGAATTCCCGACTTTTCCCGATTCGGGTTTCATATAGCCCTAGATATCTAGGTGAGACATTTTGCAGCTAAAGATATTCAAACACAATTTTGCCAAAAGATCGATATCTTCTTGTTTATTTTTTCTATTCAATCGTGAATTACTTGAAATGGCGCGGTTGAAGTTTATGATGGGTTTCATAAACGCTTGGAACTCTCATAAGTTCCTCGTCTCGGAGTTCACCTTTTGGTAGCAGCCTCAAAATCGGATTGGAGCCGGAAGTTGTGGTTCGATTATACTCGAAGTATACTTGAGTTCACGGCCTTTGGGCAAATTCTTATGCAAAAGATAGTTTCTATCAAACTCTGCAGCAGTTCGTAATGTAGTCTATTGTATTCTTCTCTCACTGTGGCGCCCAATAACGATTAACGTTCCATGCAATTCCACAGTAACACATCCCTTTGCATGTGTTACAGGTAGCTCAGGAGTTCTGATCTGACTTATCAATTTTCAACGGAAGCTAAACTAATTGTTCTATAGAAAACTCTTGCAAAACGAACGAAGTCCTCATGAGTCGTTGTGGGAAATATGAACCCACAAAATTATACTCTATCCCAAACATTACGCTGAGCATCACGCTTCTTGAAGACACTCTATTCACTCAAATACCATGTGGGACCAAGAAGCCCAGGAGTTCACCACTGAGAACCATTGAAGCAAGGAACACAGAGCTACAAATACTTTTTTCGGTCCTTTTGGGCCAGCAGAGCGGCATGTTGAGCTTTTGATTGAGCACTTGAAGTCTTTAAGCTAACCCTTGCTCACTTTCGCTGTATAGCTTCTTTAGTTAAATTCCCCAGCATACGAGGTATCTCTCAATGTAGCCCCGACGTTTTTGTCATCATACGTAATAAACCTTCAGATTTTCGTACGAGCATGATTTTGTAACTCTTGGGTTTTCTAGTACTTCCTAAAAAAGTCTTACAATTGGCGTCTTCCTATTTGCAGCCACGCGAGCCATACATGCTACACGCTGTAACCAACCCCAGGCCTAGTGCAAAATTAGAAAATCACATACCAAAAACCAATTACTTACTCTCCACTCTCTCTAAATCAACAATAACTCTTTTATTTTTAGTCCTCCCGACGGCTCCTCTCCTGACTCCTCGGCCAGTATATGCCAATATCTCGTGCGAAGAATTTCCATATCATATCCCAGATCTGAGCATATGCGATTGCCCTCCATGTCTACCATAAACCGCTCTTACAAGGACGCCATAGCGGCTCTCAACAGCCTCCAATCTAACTTTGCCACAATTGACGCTCTCAAACACCAAAAGGACTTTCTGCCGCAGAAGAGAAGTGAACTATCGATTGCTGAAGTGTATGAGTACATCAGGCGATTGGGATACAAGCCCCGGGACTTTGATCGGTTGAACGTGGTTCACGTAACGGGAACAAAGGGAAAAGGCTCGACCTGTGCCTTTGTCGACTCGATCCTCAGGCAGTACAAGGGCGGAGTGATCGGGAAGGTTGGTCTTTTCACCAGCCCTCACCTCAAGTCAGTCAGGGAAAGAATACGAATTGACGGGCAGCCAATTACCGAGCAGAAATTCACAAAATACTTCTTCGAAGTCTGGGACAAGCTTTCCTCCACAACGTCGCTGCCCCAGGAATTCCCAACTTTGCAGCCATGTGACTCGGTCAAGCCCATGTACTTCAAGTACTTGACCATCCTCTCTTTCCACGTATTCATGTCTGAAGGCGTGAACACAGCGATCTACGAGGTGGGGGTCGGCGGGAAATACGATCTGACCAACATTGTGGAAAAACCTACGGTCGCTGGTGTCACTTCTCTCGGAATAGACCACACCTTCATGCTAGGCAACACTATAGAGTCAATTGCGTGGAACAAGGCGGGCATTTTCAAGAAGGACTGTCCTGCGGTCGTGGCAGAGCAGCACGAGTACCCTGAGCTGTTGGACACTGTGAAGAGTGTTGCAGATGAAGTTGGTGTTTCGCTGTTTGAGGTGGTAGGTGCCTCCATAATTCCTCCTGATGTGAAGCTCGGCTTGGCTGGAGACTTTCAGGCACAAAACGCTGCCGTTGCTGTCAAGTTAGCCGATATCCATCTTCGAAAGCTCGGTGCTCCAGACTCGGAATTGCCTACTTGGGGCGATTCTCCGTCTTTGTCTGAAAAGTTCATCGAGGGACTTGCCAAAACTCGCTGGGACGGCAGGTGCCAGACACTCACCAACCAGGAGAATTTTGAAAACGTTACCTGGTACATTGACGGTGCCCACACACTAGAATCCATCCAATTTGCATCGCAGTGGTTCACCTCATGTATCAGCAAACAAAAGCCTAAGCCTGGCGCTCCAAAAATCCTTTTGTTCAACCAGCAAAACAGAGACAACTCGCTGGAGCTTCTAAAAAAGCTCCACGACACTGTGTCGGAGGGCAAGGTGAAATTTGACCACGTCATTTTCACCACGAACATCACCTGGTCTGACGGGAGCTACAACAAGGACTTGATCTCGCTCAACAGCTCCAAAGAGCAGGTGGATAAATTGGTCATTCAGAAGGAGTTGGCGGAGAAGTGGAACGAATTCGACATTGCCAAGGGCCAGACATCTAGAAAGCATATCTTTCCTAACATCGAAACCAGTCTCAACTTTATCAAGAGTCTAACAAACGACGACCACCACGTGGACGCTTTTGTCTGTGGCTCGTTGCATCTTGTGGGTGGATTCCTCGCGGTGTTGGAGGGCGAAAGAGACTAATGTAATTTATTGAATGCCATACTGTAATTGCACACTTTAACGTATCTTTATCCTGTTTTGTATTCGATAGCTATAAGTACAGAGGAGAGACAACCGTGACCCATCCATGGTTCTCTCTCAAATTATGCTCCTGTTTATCCAAAATCTCGATTCCTTCTAGTGAGAGCACCTAGTTCCCAGAGTTGTTGTTCACAATGTTGTCCTTGGCATCCCTGACAATCTGGTTAATGTTATGCAAGGAGTGTCTCCACTCGAGCAACGCCTTCTTCACGGTGTTCAAGTCCTGTGAAAGCTGCTCCTTGTCACCAGCCAACACGAATCTGTTGGCTCTGACCAAGTTGAAAGTCTGGTCAACCTGGTTCATCTTGCCCTCAATGACGCCAGCCTTGATGGAGTCGATCAAGAGCTTTTCGAACTGCTCCTGGGAGGAGGCCAACTCGCTGGGGATCTCGCTGTATTTGAAAGCGTTCTTGCCGGAGTTTTCGCTCTCAACGAAGAACCTCGTCAAGGCCAAAATTCTGGACTTTTCGACGACAGACTGGGAAACAGACTGGGGCACGGAGCTGATGAGCTCACCCTTGGTGTATTTCACGAAAATGCTGACCTTTTCATCGGAAGAGTTTTGCTGCAATGCCTGGGCAACATTGTTGTTCACCAAGAAAGTGACGTCCACGACAGAGGATGCCAAGGCAAAGCCGATCATGGTGTGCAACTCCTCCAAAGAGAGAGTGAATTGGGAGGTGAATTTCTTGATCAAGTTCAACGACTCCAAGGTGTACTGCTTGTCCAATGTGATGAACTGCCAGAAGATGCTCTTGGTCTGGGCCTCGGAAGCGCCAGCAGCGGTCAACCACTGGACCAAGTGGGCGCCAATGGGTTTCTGTATCAATGCAAATTCGATGTTGGTCTCGGTGACGATCTTCAAGATCAACTCGATGAAGTACACTCTGGCTGGGGAAGAGGCAGGCAAGAAGTTGAAGAACGTGTTCAACACGGACAACACCGTGGTGGGCTTGAGCAGTCTTCTGTCTCTCAAGGAGGGCTGTTCTTTGGGTGTGGAGGCGAGTAAAAGGCTGATTAATGGGGCGTCTTTCTGTAAAAGAGTCTCGAACGACTTCTGTTCCAACTCGGATGTGAGGTAGGCGAGCAAGTAGAACACGGGCTCGAATTCTTTGTCGGTCAATTTGCTCAAGGTCTCGGGAGTGGCCACAGACCAGATTTGCTTGGCCAAGCCGGCCTTGTCTGTGATTTCACCGCTTCTTTCATCGAAAAATGGCTTGACAGCATCGGAGAAGGCACTGTCTTGCTGAACGGTGTTCACGATCTGCGAGAACTCCTCGACGGAATCTTTAATCTCGTTCTCGACAACAATAACAGAGGCCATGGGGGTTGTTGTTTTTGGGCTGCTGAAGAGGCTTCTTTGTTCGAGTCTATCGACCGTAGTACTTTTTTCAACACTTTTTTTTGGTGTAGTCGTGTGCGCACCACCAGAGATGGACTTGGACCCGGTAGTGGGACCCTTGACAAAAAGGCATAATTTTTTTTAAGTGAACTTATTGGTTGATTTTTGACCTTAGCATGTTGTGGGAGCTCTGAGTATGGTTTCTCTGCATGGTTTTTGGCCGAAGAGAAATTTCAAGATTTGGACCCCGTACCTTTGATCTCTGTCAGATAAGTCTGTGCTTTTTCGCAGCCATTATCAGTTCCTGGAGAAACTACATCTTCGCCTGTTGTTATCACCAATCCACAATTCGGGTGACAATTTTGATTTATATTCCCACTCTGAATAATGTATCAGCTGTCCTTGTATAGCAACTATGAATTAAAATCTACAACAGAGAGATTTCAATCCCGAAGGCGGCATTTCTCGATACCCGGACGATGCAAAGATCAATCACAAGTGACGTGTATTTGGCTCGAAAAAATTATTGAGCTCTAATGCTTTAAATCCTTCTCGCGAAAGGAAAACTAATCGCGAAAGGAAAACCAATTTTGTTCGACACCCAATCCGGAATCAATTTGGTGTTCGGTGTTCTGTGTTTTCATGGCTCCCAGTTGATATGAGTTGATCATGTACTCTGTATCGAGACACGGGAAAATTTTAGCGCAAAATATGAAAGGCACAAGTCTTGACCTTCCCCAAATTCATTTTCTTGCTGAACCAAACATTCCCTCCCCTTGATCCCAAGATGGCAAGTACAACAATCGAACACAACCACTCTTCGCGAGTCACCAAATCATATCCCAAGAGCCATGAAAGACAGCTTCAACTTTATAACGAAACATGAGCAGGGAACCTCATCCACTATACCTCCTATTCCCAACTTCTTGTCGCGTCAGATCGAACAGGATATCGACAGGTACATTTCTCACTGCACGAGGGCTTTTCGCTTTGGATCAACTATCTATTATTTGACTTCGATTCAGATGGAGACCAGCGACATCATTCTTCAAAATAATCACCCTCTTCTCTCAGAAGCTTGCAAACTTGAGGGGGTGAACAAGTTTGGATCTGGTCCTTCCCTAAAGTCAAAAGATTACAAGATTATATTCGTCGTATATCCCGAATCTCTAACTCGATCTGATAACACGAGTCCTAATTACGATTGTGATGTACTAGTTGGTGACTGCTTGTTTTATTTGAGCGGAAGGTACCTCAAAATGCAGCATTCGTATTTTGTTGGCGCTGAAGTTCTAAGAAACTCGGACCCATGTCGACCTGCTATCGAAATCGAGGATCATCTCGTAACCAAAATTGACCTAAGGGCGAAATATCTGTTTCCGCGAGACTTTGATGTTCGAACACCTTATATTCTTGCTCGCCCAAAAACTTTTTTAAGATCCTCCTTATGCTTTTACCTTGGATTTTGTTCAGGGCCGTTCAATTTCAAAAAGGAGGCTTGTGCGTTCAGAATTTTACGAGTTAAGGTGGAAATGTATGAGGTCCGAAGCTGCATAGATACTTCAAGGGGAAGACTCGACTCGAAATCGTTAATAAGGGGAGTAAGGAAAATAACTTTGAGTGACTTCAGATGTCTGGTGATTGTCCGAGTGCCTTTCGGAAACGATTGGTGCTGCGAAATTCCACCTCAATTATACAATTGCAGACTTCCATGTATCGGCCCCACCTTCTCATCAGGTAGGATGACGAGAAGCTATGTCTTAAAAGTATCTGTGACTCTTAGGTGCCAATATGGTACCTTTTACTCGACATTGTCTGACTTCTACGATATTAGTATCGCAAAGGAGGTCAGTGGAAGAGACAAAGTGTCCTCGCCTCACAAGGATTATAAGAATGTCACGAATTGCTTGTTTCTGTCACTGTGCATACCTTATAAACTCTATAGACCAGCGGAGGTGGCTTCTCAAGTTCTATCCACAGTCTCGCTATTTGCAAAAGATGCATATGAAATGCATGAGACGAGAGCTATCAAGTGCTCCGATAAAATATTCACTGCCACCAGTTGCTCAATGAAAAAACCTGATCGGCAGGCCGAACATGAAAAGATAGTACGACTTGAGGAGGCTTCTGCTTGTAGAAACCAGGGAAATGACACTGTCCTACGATATGAGATTGCTGGTTCAACTGTTCATTCACTAAGATGGTTTGAGGGTGGCTTGAGATTTCTCACCTCAAGCTGGATAAGCTCGTCTGTTTTAAGACCAATTCTGGATAATCAGGCTGATAGATATGCCAATATCACTCTTTCTCCAGTACCCATGGGATTGCTCATGAGCTTTAATTTGGTGACATTTTATAATAGAACTGTTGATGACAATATTGTGATGCCTGGCATGAAGCTCCTGGAGTTTGCTAAACTTCAATTGCTTCTCCCAGGACTGGAGCTGTCGCAGGAATTGCAAATCTATGACATCTGCATCCAAAACTTCTGCGTTTCTATTGATGAGATTTGTGCAATTAACAGCATTCCGAATAAGCCACCATCAGTGACGTCGCGAGAGATATGCAACAAAAGGCACGAATATCGCATTAAGTGGAAGCAAGCTGGTGAATCTCTTCTTCATACCCCAAAACTGTTTGCCCTTACAATCCCTGCTCGCTTGTACGATTGTAAAATTCCAAAACTCGAGCCCACATTCTATTCCAATGAATCGTCTCGAGTTTACCGCTTGAAAGTAGAACTAAAGTTAAAAAAAGGTGATTCTTATGAAACGCTGGTTGTCGGAATGCCTATTAACATAGCAGCTGATTTGACAGGGTACCGCTGGTGGGGAGGACTTTTTTCTCTGAGGAAAAGAAGACAAGCACAATGTAGAGATCGCGAGAGAGAATTTATGATCACCTTGTGATATAATTTCACTTCAAAGAGGCAATATATTCAAACCCTTCACCTTGTCTTTGATTCCCAAATAAAGTGTAACGTTTGTCATGGGCGAGCTTTCAGAAGACTATGTACCGTGCTAGTTCTTCGGCACTGAATCAAGGAACCAAGCGATCGACTATGTATTGAATTCTGCGAAAGGCTTGTCATGCGTTTGAAGCCAAATTCTCTGTATGTTTTGGGTTCACTCTTCCCCCTATCTCGGTGGGACTTGCAATGGTGGGACGTTCGGATTAGGAGGCGGGCGACGTCGAATTTTATTCATCACAGTTTTGAAATCATCAACCAAGCTTCCAGAGCCCTCTAGCGCTAAACTTATGAACTGCAAGGTCGATAGGAAGAAAGAGTAGCGGATCGGTTTGAAAACTTCAGTAGAAGTCATGATTTTCTTCACTTTATCCTCCGCTGCCCTCTTGCAATGCTCCACAAATTCACCTATCAAGGTCTCACAATCCTCTTTTGCCTTTTCCAAACTGTCATGTTTTTGTAATACCCAGCGTTGAAGTACTGCTAATGCAGCAGCCAGGAGCAAAAAGAGAACCACCACTATGATTACACCTGCTAACCCGACTCGTGGTCCACTAACCAACTTTGTCGAGACTATCCTCAAGGAGTACCAAACAAAGAGATTGAGTGAACCGATTGCACCACCCCATAGGAAATCGTCAAAATGGAACCGAATTTCTCCAGGAACGAAAATCTGAACACACGCTGCAGCAGGCACACAAACCAAAGTCAATACTAATGTTACAAGGAAGTATTTCTTGTGCCTCGGCCAAACATTCTCCGCTGTAATCTCGTCATTCTCTCCATTTCCCCCGGCATTCTCCTCCTCAATATTGTCGACAATTGCGTCACCGTTTACCTCGTCGTCGGGGTTCCCGTTTCTCACTTCATCGTCGTCGGGATTTCCATTGCCCTCATCCTCGTTGCCGTGGTTCTCGTGACCTTCATCCTCATCGTCGTGGTTCTCATGACCTTGATCTTGGTTGCCATGGTTCGCGTGACCCTCTTCTTCTTCGTCATCGTGATTTTCGTCACCCTCATTGTTGTCATCTCCATTCTCGACACCTTGATTTTGATCGTCATTATTTCGAGGATTTATTTCATGCAACTCAAAGTCATTGGAGCCGCTCAAATAGTCGGTCTCGTTCAATTGCTTCTTGTGAGGCAGCAAACTAGGAATCAAACTTTGTGCCTCGGTGGCTGCAAATTCTGATTTCACTCGCTTTTTGGCGTCAAGTATTGGCCTGAGAATGAACGAGGAAGCGTCGAGTGTCGTTAGGATTAGTAGCTCACCGACATCGTGTGCTTTTTGGACAAAATTCTTGGGTTTTGGTAAGTCGGTGTGGCATATTCTTAAGTCACCAGGACGATATGGAGATGTCGGAAATTCTTGAAAAGACGAGTTTCTTTTGAGAATCTCCATGGCTTTTATTGAAAACTATGATCAATTATATCCCTGTTTCTGAACAAAATGACGTGAAGAAAGTATTTGGGCGTAAAACGGAAAATAGATTATTGAGGAAATGGCTGCAAATATTGACACAGATAGCATATGCGCCTTGTTCCCTCCGCTAATAACCGCAACGAAGAACTCATGAATCTCACCAACAGTTTCAGCTTCTTACGAAACACATCTTTAATTCATAATCTTAGGCAATGTGAGTATGTCACCTATTTAAAACTAGAAACCACAGATTCTATTAGTGAAATGAGGGTCGCTCTCCGCCCCTTGCATACGGCTTCGCCATTAATCGGTCTTAACTTTGGATAAAAGTAGAATATTTATTCTATTAATGCAAAACGGTCGCCACGGGGGACATTAGACCTGATTAGTGCCTTCCCAAATTTTATTGACTTTCTACAGCTTTCAGCTTGTTGAAAATCCTGCACAAGACATCAATAGGAAGTCTGAAGGCAGGGAAGGTTTCTCCTATGTTGCACAACTGCTTTCAGTCTGGTCTAAATGCTTGCTAAATGAAGGTTTGATATGTGCTCTGTGCATCATCTGGGAATTATCGCTCGAATGTAGCGGTACAATAGTTCTTTCGCATCCAAATGAGTACACCCGCTGTCTTCTGGCTCCACGTTCTTGTCACTTCGTCTGCCTACTATATGCCACTTCGTATTATGAATCATAAATGCTTCTGGAAGCATAGTCGTGAAATTGTATATACTCAAGTTCGGCCCCTAGTCAATGTCTATTCCTCCTCGTCCTCCTCGGTAATGATAGCCTGCCTTTCATAAGGCCGTGGTCCCGTGCCGTCAAATCTCCAGCGGTTCTCCGCGGAGTTTTGGTCGTTGAAGGTCCACTTGCTCTGCGTATTTTCTCCCTTCTTGGGCTCAGACACAGTCTTCACCGAAATGATCTTCTTGAATATTGGCGGCGAAGGCGACCTTCCCATACCGTTTCCAGCGGTCAAGTTGACTGGAGAGGGCGTGTGGACACCAGGAGAAGGCGGTAATTTGCCAAAGAACGTCTGTCGAGCGCCTCCGAGAGGTGGATGAGTACCACTCCTAGCAAAGCCCTGTTTCTGCCTGGGCAGCAGCGGCCGGTCAAAGTAGGAGCCTTCGTGGTACTTGCTATCGTCAGAAGAGTTACTGGACACCTGCGATAGAGGATTTTTCTTGCTCCGTCCCTGGTGACCTGTGGCTTGCGTGCTAGATGTCATGATCAGCGCATCAGATGCCATTCGGCTCGTGGAAGGGCGCATCTTCTTCAGATTCGAGGAGTTTGACGGCGCCATGCTCGTCAGGCCGTGCTTGCTGTGCAGAATGTCCTGCTGGGAGTTGTTGATCGACAGCTCATATATTCCGTCGTCATCGTAGTAGTACTCCTCCATGTCGGTTCCGTCCATCATCTCGAGCTCAGACTCGGACATAGGGTATGGGTGGCTCAGCTGGGAGAACTGACTGATCTGAGAAACAACAGACTCGGGTCTTTTTCGTCCAACGGTCGAGAGGAAGCTATCCTGCGTGAGTGAATGGTTGGTCTTGTCCGCTGAGTCGCTGGCATGCGAGAGCCCCGTATTGTTCGTGTTTGAGGTTTGGTTAGACTCCTGTCGTTGGTGGCCAAAGTCAGCTGTTCCGTTGGCTTGTGCTGGGTCTCGAAGATCGTTTCTCAAGCCAAATTGTTCATCCTTATGACTGTTGTCAAGAGGATCAATGTCCGTGGAGTCGTGGCCGATCCCGTTTTGTTTAGGGCTGTTGGACTTGCGCAAATCCAAAGGACTGGATGTTGAAGCTGTAGCAGCCTCATTATCGTTCCCCTGCTCTCCATCACTTTGGTCTCCCATGCTGGTGTGGCCGTTTTCGTCGTTACGTTGGTCCTTCCGCCCCTTCTTCCAGAATTGGAGCTTCCCCAAGATCTTCTTGCCCTTGCCCATTTGCTGTTCTGAGCTGGGCTGGTAACTGAAGGCCGACTTTCGATCGTCGGCAATGAACGAGACCTGCCTGTCAACATGCGGCAGCGAGTAGTCTCCTGTCTGGTACGAATCATTGCCAGTCACCAGGAGCGGCGTTTGCGGCACATTTGTGCCCAGAGAGTCTGATAGACGTGCAGAAAGTCTCTTGTTGAACGAGGTTCGAGAGGTTGGTTTGCGGAACTCCTCCGTTGATCGCCGTGAGCCATTGGCCGTGCCATCGTTGGTTCCTCTGTTAGAGCCGATGCTCAACGTGGAAATGATCTTTTCTAGGGGCTGGGTGCCAGAACCCTGGTCCGGAAGGGAAAGTGCACTGCGAACACGCTTTCTCGACTTCTTGATCTGCCTTTTGGCCTCATAGTAGCGTCGCCTTTTGTGCTTGTACTTCTTCTTCTTGAATTCCCGTGTGAGCCCGAGCTCGTAAAATGCAGTGAGTGTATTTGTGTGGCCCTGGATCACCGACTCTTGCAACTGGTCGGTGTCGATGTGAAGCTTTTCTAGCTTTTTTAGAAGCTCCCGTTCAATTCTTGTCTGAAACGGAATTTTGTTCTCCTTGTAATGCTGGTTGATGGAAATGATGGACTCAGCGTCGTTGCTCGAGGCTCGTCTCTCGGAATGTTCGTTTGTAAGGTCTATGATGAAGGGGGAGTTGAGAATCTCCAGCACGCTTGGGCGGGCAGCAGGGTCCTTCAGAAGCATTTTCTGGATGAGCTCGAGCGCATGGGGGTCGACATTCTCCATGGGCAACACCGGATCGTCGTTTATGATTTTCAACTTCATCTGCATATCGTCGTCATCGTCAAACGGTAGCTCGCCAAAAACCATGGCGTAGAGAATCACGCCCATCGACCAAATATCCACGGCAAAGCCCGAGTACTTCTCCAGCTTGAGCATCTCAGGGGCCATATACGCCGTGGTTCCACACACAGTGGAGAGCAACAGGCGCTTGTAGGGGTTGAATTCCCGGACAAAGCCGAAATCCGTGAGTTTCACTATCAGCTTTTTCCGGTCCGCCAAAAGAATGTTCTCAAGTTTGAGGTCTCTGTGTGCCAAGTTTAGCGAGTGGACGTACTTGATGCCGTTGACAATCTGGTAGAACAAACGTCTACAAACGTCGATCTCGAGGCGGCGGTTTTCGTAGATATAGTAGAACAACTCTCCGCCCTCACAGTACTCTAGCGCCATCCATATGTGCAGCTCGGTCTTGATCACCTCATACAACTTGGTGATGTGCTTGTGCTTTAGCAGCTGGTGGTAGTAGATTTCCCTGACAATGTTGGGATCGTCCAAAAGACCGCATTTCAACACCACTTTGGCATTGAGCAAGACATGCTGCGCCAAATACACCTTGCCAAACGCTCCCTCACCGATCTCCTCCACGATTCGATAGTTACCTATCTGCGAAACCTGAGGAGAGGTGATTGCAAGATAAAAGTCGTTGAATTGGGCAGCTAGCTGGGCGGTGTGGTTCTTTTCATGGACACGTGACGGAAGAGCAGACATTCCACTGTGGATTGACAGTTTGGGCCTGGAGTTGGTGGTAGGCTTTTTGGTTCAAGAGTATCAGGCTGTACCATGATGGTGTGGTACTGCAGAGAAGACCCGTCCGTGCTTCGATACACGGAATAAAAGAAGCTCAAGGACTGAATTTTTTTTCTCGAAAAAATGATTTGGTATCGTATTTAGTCTACGAAATCACCTAACTATTCAGATTCGACGAAAATAGGGCGTTCTGGGCAGAGGTGGATGGGATCGGTCTGCCCCTCACTCTACGATGTGGGGCACAATGGAGGTGGTCTAAAAATGGGTAGCGTAGGTTTGCTGTGTTGCTGATGGAAAAAAATCAAGAAAAATTTCAATTTTCTTACCCATTCGTGAAGGCGTCGATTCAGGCTTCACAGAGAATTGATGTTCAGCAGCTGATCGACCTCAGCTGTTTCGCAGCCATCAACGGAATTGGTCTACCAGTAGCAACGAAAGTCGAGAAGCTGTATTCGCTCCAAACTTGGCGAGGTGGAAATCCACGCTAGTGAAATCGTCAAAATGGAGCCACTTAACAAGAAGTAGTAAGATCTCTGCAAGCTGGCTGCTTCTTGAAGCTCGCGATATCGACATACTAAGGTGATAGTCTCGATACCAATGGGGTCATGGAATATTCGGAAGCAAGTTTTCTGATCAATCAAGTCAGCAATGATACTGTTTCGTCATTGTGGTTGTAATGGCCATTGAAAGTATTGAAGCTTCATGTCCAACTCTTCCGAATTCATGAGGTCAACTCGTTCAGTGTCAGCAGCAAGAGGTATCTCGTTCCTGATCTCGAAGTGTAAAAAGCTTGTTCTTTAGGATCCAAACCATAGAAGACATCTCCATAGCATACGAATTCAGCAAATTTCAGGTCAAACTCAAATCGGTCTCCATAGGGCAAGCGGGCAGATTTGCAGCCATTGAGAAGCCACCTCAAATGAGATCCGAGTCCACCATTGCAAAAGAATTTAAACTTTCATATTGCTTTTATTTGCGTTCCTTGTCGATAGCTAGCTTCCCTATTCTATTGTTTCCTTCTCTAGTATTCTATCTACCTCCATCTCCAGAGACTTCTCTAGCCTACACCTTCATACACTCCTATGATGCTCATCAACTGCTACTACTACTCGCCACATGATCGTGTCTAGGGCACGTCCGCTAATATTCACGGCTCTACGATGTTCCAAATCGCTCCCGAAACCGGCTTTAGCCCTAAATAGACGCTTTTTGGCCTCTGCTGGCGCAAATGTGAAGGAACCACAGCTTCCTCTATTATACAAGGGACAGGAGCCCATCGAGCAACTCCGGCAAATCACGAATTACTCGCTCTTTTCGATCAGAGAGAAGCTCACAAAGAAGTCATTTGAGTATCCCTTCGAGGAGTTGAACCACTGGACGCCGCAGGGCATAGACCGTAATCTTCTGAGATTCGAAGGAAGTCTACACAGAGAGTATGAAAAATTCCTAGATGACCCCTTGAAGCTAAAGGAGATCTCAAGCATATCGATGGCAGACTACTTCAAGCCCAGAGAAGACAAGATCGGCGCCATCGTGTACTCGATCCATCTCAACATGTACCCTGATGATCTTGCCAAGTTCTACAACTACTCCAAGAAGCTGGAGATCATCACCGACATTCTCACCAAAATGCTCTGGCAGCATCACACAGAAACCAAGCTAGTCTCCGAAGAAGCGGGCTCTTCCCAGCTTTGGGACTTGCTGGTCCCTGCAGAATGGTACCCAAAAGCCAGGAGAATGAAACGAAAAATCATCATGCACGTGGGACCCACCAACTCAGGAAAGACATACAACTCGCTCCAGGCTCTAGCCAAGGCCAAGCTGGGCTACTATGCCGGGCCGCTTCGTCTTTTGGCTCGAGAGATCTACGAAAGGTTCCAGGAGCAGGGAATCAGTTGCAACTTGATCACCGGCGAGGAAATCATTCCATCCTTGGATGCGTTTGACAACGTCACTGAGCTATCTTCAGGAACGATCGAGATGATTCCGTTGCACAAGAGCATGGACATTTGCATTATCGACGAGATCCAGATGCTTGCGGATCCGTTGCGAGGGTCCGCTTGGACGAACGCCGTTTTGGGAGTCCAGGCCAAGGAGCTACATCTTTGCGGCGAGCCCAGTGCCGTTAATCTTGTCAAGGAGCTTGTCAGGACTACGGGTGATGAACTCATTGTGAAAGAGTATCAGCGTTTGGGCAAACTCACAGTTGAGAGCAAGGCGGTGAGAGACCTCAAAAACCTTAAAAGCGGTGACTGCGTGATTGTCTTCTCCAAAAGAAAGATCTTGGAGCTCAAGTGCGAGATTGAAAGCAAGACAGACTTGAAGGTCGGAGTCATCTACGGAGCACTTCCACCGGAAATCAGGTCCAAGGAAGCCAACTACTTCAACACAGGCAAGTACGACGTTCTCGTGGCGTCAGATGCGGTTGGAATGGGTCTCAATTTGCGTATCAAGCGTATTGTTTTTGGCACAATGAAGAAGTTTGATGGCCAAGGTATGAGCCTGCTCAGTGTCTCTGCCACGAAACAAATTGCGGGACGGGCTGGGCGATTCAGTGCTTCAGCTGGAGAACTGGAGGGATTTGTTACAGCGTTGAGCACCAGAGACTTGCACTTGCTACAGAATCATATGAAACAGACGATAGAGGACATTCCCAAGGCGTGTATCTGGCCGCCCAGAGAGTTCTGGACATACTACATGGCGCTGTTCAAGCACCCCGTTCTGTTGGGCACTGCGATCCAGAAGTTCGATAGAGACTCCTCCAAATACAGCCTTCAGCACTATTTCTTCATGGAGTTCGACCAGCAAGTGGAATTGCTCAATGCCTTGGAGAGATGCGACTTGCACAACAAGTTGACCATAGAAGATCAGATCACGCTCATGCTCACCCCGGTCAACTTCAGGGGAGTTGGTCCTGAGGTCATAGAAACGTGTGTGAAGTACTTCGAAGCCATCCTGAAGTGCGAGCCCAAAACGGTGTTTGATTTCAAATTTCTACATCTCTCCGTCCTCCAGCTGAGACCCTCGGTGGCAGGATCTCATCAGCAGATTTTGGATTTCCTCTCAGCCTTGGAGATCGACCACAAGTTGGTCTTGTGCTTCATGTGGTTGGCACAGAGATGGCCCACGGTGTTTGTTGATAAGGAAAGCGCACACGAGATCAAAACAATGGTCGAAAAGAGAATAAGCGAGGAATTAGTGTGCTTGCGAAAGGTCTCCCAAACGAAAATTGGAAAAAGAGACCGGCTGCGAAAACCGAACTCAAGACCCCCAAAAAAGTGGTGATCGCGGGGCACGAATGAGAGGGTCCCCGCAGTCGGAAAAACCAATGTGGGGGATCGAACATGTGCACCGCCCAGCCAAGCATTCCAGATGAAACTTTTCTCAACTTTGGCGACTTGAAGGCTTAGACAAAAGAATTTGCAAAGCAAATTTCCCGCCAATACTGAAAAGGGCGCCGAAGTGGGCAGGCTTCGACCCTTTTATCCTGTACATAACCTGCCGGATCCCCCACGGGCACAGCAAGAACTCCGGAAACTTTGGATATATTTGCATCAAGCTCGCCGAGTTATTTCCACAAAAACCACATTCTTCAATGAGCACTGTTATTGTTGTCGGAGGTCCTGCCGGAACCGGCAAAACCACCATTTCTGAATTGCTTGCTAAGCATTTCAAGGATTGCCCTTTTGTTGAGGGTGATTCGTTGCATCCAGAGGCTAACATCAAGAAGATGTCCGCTGGCATTCCGCTTACAGACGAAGACAGATGGGGATGGCTCGAAAAGCTCAGTGTGACGTCAGCCAAAAAGGCCGATGAGTCGTCTCAGAGAATCTGCATCGTGTCTTGCTCGATGTTGAAGAAGGTCTACAGAGAGTACATCACCAAGTGCGGAAGGGGAGTTGTTTCAAATCTACAATTGAAGTTTGTCTTTCTCCACACTACGTACGAGGAGTTGATGCAGAGAGTGGGCCACAGACAGGGCCACTACATGAAGCTGGACATGGTGAAGTCGCAGTTTGACATTATGGAGATTCCCCAAGGCGACGAGCTTGTGGTCAATGGAGGCGGCGCCGTGGACATTGACACCACTGGAAAGAGTCCAGAAGAGATTTTGGAGATCGTGGTCGCAGATCTCGGTGTCGAGATGTGCAACTGAAAGCCATCGGGGCTGAAAAATAGACCTGGCCCACATATATAGAGGTTACCTAGCTCAGAATAGAAAAGCAGCTGCTGGCGATGTTTAATTTAGTAAGAAGATGTTGTTGAAAAGCCATTTTTGGTCGTGTCAGCCTTATGTACATGCTTGGGCTCCGTCAAGTAGCTTTTTTCAATACCATAGCGCTTCTCGATGAAATTGAAGTTCCCCAGTGAGGAATTCTAACTGATTTGCGCCCAATTGTTCATTTTCACATTTTGCGCCTTGATGCCCCATTGTGGTATAACGGCGATGAGCCAACAATGGATCGAGATGAGCTGGAGCGCTGGTATGGTGGGGTCAAATAGGTAATTGTCAAGATTAGGCTGGCAATTTTCGGTGTAGCACACTTCGAGCTATTATCGACTTTGGGGCGGACCAACGGGAAATGTATCCAGAAAATGTTTGTAAGCAGCAATCAAGCAAGTACCTGGCTCGAATTGGGAACAAGATAGATTCAGACATCAAGCAGGAGATCAATAGAGTCGACAATGACACAGAGCTGTGGCAAGTAGACGTGCTTTGAGTTTTCTGAGGTTGTCTCTGCTGAGTCCATCCCGATCAGCTTTAACTAAGCACAGTACCAGAACAAAAGAAGCATCGAACATACTCCTTCGACGACGAGATGACTTGATTGTTGATTTTTTCTGGTTTTCTCGGAGAGGTTTGAGCCGCTCCTTGCCAGCTTCAGTAGGTGAGTCTGTGATTGTGTAAACCCTCATCGATCGAATTCTTGGACCTAAACAAAGCTTCAACACCAAGTAAGATTTGAATAAGCAAACACATGGGATTTTCTTGTCACAAATGTCTAGATTTTGATGTGTATTACCTTGAAGATATTTTCGTTATACATGGCCCCATCTGCCCAGTCTCCATCTATCCGGGAGAAGTGATAAACGCAGATCTTGTACTAGCCGGATTCCACTCAGACTTCAAGAGATCCGGCCAACGACAATCGCCAGCCGTGTTGGCAATAACGCACGACAACGCATATCTTCTCTAGCACAAAATGCAACAATTCAGGTTACGAGCCAATTGCATCTGATGTAAGATGCTCTACAGACGAAGAGGCCACATAGAGACAAAATTAAATTCCGGATTTAAGTCTTTCGTTTTCAATTGATATTCTCCAGTTTTGATGCAATTCTTCTTCCTCTCACCACCTCATTCATCTCGTTACACCCGTTGGCCCATTCTCACAGGGTACCGAGGAATGGCTGCAAAAGCGTGCAGATGGAGATACAGATATCTGAAGAAGACCCAAGGGCAGAGCAAGGAAGGAGCAAAAGGAGAGATAAAAAAAAAAAAAAAGAGGAAAGTATACGAAATCCAGAGGATCAGCAAATTTGACAGCCTTGTTTTTCTCCCTATCCTTGTCCTACTTTGGCACCTTCCCTGCCTCTTCTGCTGTCTGGCAAGCTCCACACAGGCCAGGACCCTGTCACCAGCCACAAGGCAAACACTAGAAGCCAATTTATCTTGAAATTCCAAACTCTTTCCTTATATCTGGTTTCTCCAACCCAATTTTTTTTTTTCTAAATCCCATGCTCCCCGTCTTATCTCTTCCCCACCACCTCCATCACCAGACTATATTTCGCGAAGCAATCACTTCTACCACACCATGCTTCCGTACCTCGACCCCAAAAAGGACAGAAGGGTCGCTCTCATCACGGCAGGCAATTCGGGCGTTGGTTGGCACACGCTGCTCCATTTGTACCTCCACGGCTATGTGGTGTATTTGGCCGGGCGTTCGAAGATGCGGTGTATGAAGCTGATCAAGGAGCTCGAGCAGGAAGCGCTAAGACTCCGGGAGGAGAGCGATTCGGCGGAGCTTGCGCAGAGCCATTTGGGAGAACTCCACTTTCTCGAGTTGGACTTGGCCTCGTTGGCGCTGGTTTTGGCGGCAGCCTCCCACCTCAGACTGGTGGAAAAGAACTTGAACCTCTTGATCAACAACGCCGGCATTATGGGGCTTCCCAGGACGACCACGCACGATGCGTTTGAGTTGCAGCTTGAAACAAACTATGTGCTGCAGTTTCTACTCACTACGAAGCTCTTGCCGCTTCTAGAACGGACAGTTGACCAGGATCCCGACGCTGAACCGCCCAGAGTGCTCTACCTCAGCTCTGTGGGCCACAGACTCGCTTTCCGCTACTTCAACTTGGGGCTGACCTTTGACTTCTACCCCAATGCCGTGTTCACGTGGTTCCGCTACGCCATGGCGAAAACGGCAGGCATCCACTTCATGAAAATGCTAGCATTGAGGAACCCCAGGATTCTCTGTATGTCCGTGCAACCTGGCTTTGTCATGAACACCAATTACTTCAGCTACTGGACCCGCTTGCCCATCATAGGCATCTTGTTCTGGTGCGTTTTCCAGATCTTTGGCTACTTGTTTGGCGTTACTGTGGAGCAGGGCGCCAATGCGCTTGTGGTGAGCTCTTTGGACCCTCTGTTAACGCTAGAGGACTACAATGGCGCCATTGTGGGCGTGGACGGGAGAAAGACGTCGTGCTCGGGCGTGGCGCTGAATATGGACTATGCTGCGAGATCGTGGATATGGACGATTCACCAGTTGGGCAAGCGGCATATCGATCTCCAGCCGAGACAGTGAATGAAGAGAAATCAGATGGAAGGATCAGGAGGAGAGGAGAGTTTTTGAGCTCGGGCATGAGTAGTGCAGCCAAATTGAGGTTGAGGGCCTGAAGCAATTGTTGAGCCCTTGTGAAACAATCTCAATACGAAATCTGATAATGCTATCGGGGGACATCGAGTTTATGTTGGAGATGTTGTACACGGTTAATACTCAGTGGGCATTATCGCTTTGGATCGCCCATTTCCATTTAGCATGCATTTTGCATCTGATTCGATAGCAGTTTCAGGAAGTCTCATTCTCCCTCGAGACAGCAAAACCCCTTCTGGATGAAATTCCCACGGACAAAAGTCTCCCAAATTATGGATTTGCTCATGATAGCCGGTTAAATTGATGAGCAGTATAAGAATGTTCAAAACACTGCATTCACAGAGTCGGTCAACGTTGGATATTTGCATCCACCGCAGTTCCTCAAAGCCTCTTTCGATGGAGCCTAAGGGGAGACACTACTAATCATCAACTCAACCAGTTGTCTTCCCTAGGAGCCTCCTTCATCTAATCATATGAACATCTGGACAACCCCAACTACAAACCTAGACACTCGTGCTTGCATAACCCCGAACACTTATTTTTGCATTTGCATTGGCATTGCATCTACAGACGTGATTATAGTTTACCTTTGAGGGCAGGGCCCTGGTCGAATATATAGAAATTCACATCTACAACTTGGAGTCGTGCTCAACACGTTCAACGACAATAGCAGAAGCACCGCCACCACCATTGCACACACCAGCCACACCGATCTTGCCGCCCTCCTGGTTCAACACAGAAAGCAAGGTGACGATGATTCTGGCACCAGAGCAGCCCAAGGGGTGGCCCAAGGCGACAGCACCACCGTAGACGTTCATCTTGTTGTGAGGGAGGTTGCAGAGCTTGGCGTTGGCCAAACCAACCACAGAGAAGGCCTCGTTGACCTCGTAGAAGTCGACTTCGTCCTGGGTCACGTGGGCGTGCTTCAAGGCCTTAGGCACAGCCAAGGAGGGAGCCACGGTGAAGTCGATTGGAGCTCTGGCAGCCTCACCCCAGCCACGGATCTTGGCCAAGGGCGTCAAGCCCAACTCCTTCAACTTGGCCTCGGAGACCAAGACCAAGGCAGCACCACCGTCGTTCAACTTGGAAGCATTTGGCGCAGTGACGGTACCGTTCTCCTTCTGGAACACAGTTCTGGCGGACTTGAGACGGTCCTCGTTGAGGTTGGCGGGCTCCTCGTCGTTGGAAACAACCTTGTCGGGCTTACCTCTGGTGCCCTTGATGGTAACTGGGGCGATTTCGTGCTTGAACTTGCCGTTTTCGATCGCAGCCTGGGCCCTCTTGTACGAGGCCAAGGCAAACGCGTCCTGGTCGTCTCTGGAGATGTCGTAGTCCTTGGCACACTTCTCAGCGGCCACGCCCATCAACTTCTGGTCGTAGACGTCCAAGAGACCGTCTTTCTGCACACCGTCGATCAACTGGGCGTCGCCGTATCTGGCACCAGAACGGAGCAGGGGAACGTAGTATGGCGTGTTGGACATGGACTCAGCGCCTCCGGCAACGACGATTTCGGCGGTTCCGGTCAAAATGGTCTGGGCGCCCAAAATCACGGCCTTCATGCCCGAAGCGCAGACTTTGTTGATGGTCGACGCCACAACGGCCTCGGAAAGCCCAGCCTTCAACGCCACCTGTCTGGCAGGCGCCTGGCCGACGTTGGCCTGCAAAACGCCTCCAAAGATGATTTCCTCCACGTCCTCGGGCTTGATCTGGGGCACCTTTTCGAGGGCCGATTTCACGGCGTGGGCGCCCAAGTCGGAGTAGGTGAGCGTGCTCAACAGGCCCTGGAACGAGCCGATCGGGGTTCTGGCAGCGGCAACGATGTAGACAGACATTGTGGTTGGTTTGAAAAGAGAGCGAACGATGGGTTTATATAGTACGCGCGCTATACGAGCCCACCGCCTATTCCACAATCCACCTTTTTCTTTGAAAGAAAAAGAGGTAGTCGAGGAATTTTCTGGAATTGAAGTTGAGGTGGTTATGAGACTGTGCTTAAGAATTCACCTCTATAGTTTTTTTGCTGAGGATGTGTGTATCTCTGTGGTTTGTGGGGGGCTTCTTTGGCTGGTAATGTATGAGGCCCTAGTGTATGGTAAGTACTGAAAAATGCCCGCGAGTACCGAATTAGGTTAGTCGATTAGAGGGACCGATGAGAGATGAGAAGAGAATTTGCTTCCACGAAACCTCTTATCTATGTTTAAAAGACGGACCACATTTTTTAAAGGTTGGAAGATGGCTGTCTCGAAATGTGGAATGGTACCGTCTCCTACATTGAAATGGCTGCGAATTGCCGTGGAAAACACTGAAACACGCAGAAGATGGAAAGAGAAAAACGGAAAGAGAAACTTTCCTCCTGGTCGAGTCTTCAAAGCAATGTTTAGAGGGTTCAGTTTTCGAGGGCCATTTTTGTGGGGACCTTGATGTTCCTGGTAGACGGAGCCTATGTCAGTGAAATTTGGCTGCGAAGGCTAGCTAGTGCCGTGTAGAAAGGACAGACATTACAAGATAGAAAAAAAAAAAAAAATATTGCCTCTGCATGTACTTTTAAGTGAACGCCTTAGCAGAATCACATTTTGAGAATCTTGACCTTAGTGTTCCTGGGTGTTCCTGGTGGATCGTGAGGCACAGTAGTTCATTTTGTGAGGGTACCAAGGCCTTGGTTGAATGCTTAGGCAATGGAAGGATAGAATGGCTACAATGGTATCTGTACTAAGTTCTCGTAAGCATTGTTGCTCGTAACTAAGAAAATTCGATTTTAGGTTTCTTTTTTCGATTACTGAACTGGAAACGGGCATGTTGAAATGGCTGCGAAAAGTGACCATTAGCGAATACACCGTGAGGATGCTCAACAAAATGAGGAGTCTTTTTCTCAAGCATAGGTGGATGACCAAAAGCTGAATCAGAACCGCCACTTTTTTTTTTTCATTCACGACTACCTTTGAATATCCAAAGTTGCGTCAGCGTCACCCTCTGTCCCCGACAAATCTGTAATGGCCCATCCTATAAATCAAGGCAGTTGCGTAGAGAGAGCAAAAGCAATATTTTTCAACAGAAGAGTTCAAAAATAACTTCCTGACTCTTGTGAAATCTTGTTGCTGCCTATTCTCATCCATCACCGTATAACACCCCTCATTGGGCCACCACAACCACACAGCTCCAGCCAAACATCTCATCTAAACAATAATCAGGCAAAACCACTAAAACCACTCTTCAACCACTGAACAACACCTCTGCCAATTGGCATGGCCCTCTGGTTTGGCCGTGATGTCACGTGACTTCATCTCCACCATTTCGAGCCAATGTTCACCTACTTTCTCCCCCACACAATGTTCCCAATTAGACGTTTTGTGGGTCTCCAAAGGCCGCCTATTCGCTACTCCTATGCCCGTTTCCACAAATCGGCGACGCTTGCGCTTTTCCAGAAATCGCCGCAGCAACCCCAGATTCCAGTCACTAAATCTGAAAAACAGATCAACCACGAAGCCTTCGACAAACACCCCATCTTGAGCAAGGTTCCGAGGTTCTTGAGACCCTGGACGACTCAATTTATTCACGCTCCTGTTTCCCATGTGACTGCATTTTTGATTCTACACGAACTTACTGCCATAGTGCCTTTGGTAGCAATCTGGTACTTGCTTCACCAGTATCACGACTTGCTCATGGTTTCAACTCTAGACTTGCCAACATGGGCAATTGAGAAGGGCACGAAAGTTATAGATCTGGCCATGACTTCATTCGACTGGGGAAACTACTCGTTGAACGAGAAGATCAAGACGATTACGGAAGGAGCATACGCCTATGTTATAGTTAAAGCGCTATTTCCAGTAAGACTAGCCTTCAGTCTTCTTGGGATGCCCTGGTTTGCCAAGTGGTTTGTTTTACCTTTTACTAGAATGTTCTCGAGGAGAAAGACTCCCAAAGTGGCCCCAATCGCCCAGACCGAGGCCCAACCACAGGCACCTATTCAGCACAAGGCCAAGAAGATCGAGAAACCAAGACTATAAAAGGTAATACTCGATAGTTTTTGCATTCATCATGACAACATAAGCAGAAGTAATTAACAAGTAACCATGTGGCACATCTCTCACTCTAACGTTACCTCCATCTCCTGGGGAGTCATAGGCACGAAAGAGTCCAAGCTGTTGCCCCTGGTTATCCTCAATCTATTTAATGCATGCTTGGGTACCAATACCAGGTTCAAAGATGGGTCCACCGACAACTCCCGGTCGTCAAAGTCGAACAACTCGGGCAAGTCACGCACATCAGGCTGATTAGAGTACAATTGGTAGTTGGCGTTGTTCTGATGTGGGTAGTGCGACGAGTTGCTGTAGATCTGTTGGCTGAATAACTTCCTGTAGTTAGGCAACTTTGTGTTTTCATCCCTCAACTCGTCAAAGTAGGGATCAGCCAAAGCCTCGATGCACGATATTCTGTCCACAGGAGAGTACTCCAAGATCTTGGTAATAAACTGGACACAATCGTTAGAGTTCTTTCTGAAGATCTTGGACAAGGGCACGGGCTTGATCAGTGGGAACTTGTATTCCGTATAGTTGGGGTTCATGTTCTTGATCTGCTCTCTTGAAGGTGTACCCAAAATCTTGATGATCTCCACCAACTGGTCGACACCGGACTCGCCCGGGAACAACGGCTGGCCGAAAATCAACTCGGCCATCACGCACCCGGCAGACCACACATCGATTTTTGTTGTGTAGTTTGTGGCACCAAAAATCAACTCCGGTGCTCTATAGTATCTGGAGCAAATGTACGAGACATTGGGCTCCAGGGGATTGAGGATCTTGGCCGAGCCAAAGTCGCACAATTTGAGGACGCCAGATTCTGGGTCGATCAAAAGGTTTTGTGGTTTTATGTCTCTATGACAAATGCCCTGAGAGTGGATGTAGTTCAAGGCCCTGAACATTTGGTAAGTGTACAACTTCACTTCCAAAGAGGGCATGCTAAGTCTTTTGGAAACGTAGTAATGCGATGCTTTATACAATGTCTCGGGGACAAACTCCAAGATTAGGTTCAAGAACAATTCGTTCTTGTCGTTGTTGGTGTAGAAGTAGTAGCGCAAGTCCACGACATTGCGGTGATGGACCAACTTCATGATTTGAAGCTCTCTGTTCTTGAAACGCTTGTCCTGCAAGACCTGCTTGATGGCTGCAATCTCGTTGGACGGTAAAAGCTGGGTCTGAAACACGACACCGAAGGACCCGTGGCCCACCATCTGCGACTTGGTGTATTGGATCAGCTCGAGCTTTCCCGTGGAACCGTTGTTGACATTCTCTGTTATGACTTCTATTTTGGACATGTTAGTAGATGTGACAGGATGTCAGGATGAAAGGAGATCGAGATCTGGGAGATCACTGTGGAAAGGAAGCCTTGGGAAAATCACGACTCTATCAAGGTGGGCAAAATCAGGCTTCAGGAAACCTCACGCAAAAATGAATGAATTGAAGAAATGCTGGCTACAGATCTCGCCAGAAGAAGCTCGCCGATCTGCTGAAAGTGTGTTGTTGCACCGAAACTGACTCGTAGCGGTTTGCGAGCCGAAAAGGGACAATCTGGAACGGAAAATGTGCAGGCTGCCGAAATATGTATGTGTCTCCGTGTGCGAGGGCCTGGAAAGAGGTCAATTCGCTCAAATGCTGTTTTCGCTGTTCTATAGATCCGGAAATCACAAAGGGTAAACCCCAGAAAAAACAAGACCTTGAATACTCGCGGGTGTTGCGACCAAGTTTAGGTCACGCAGCACATTTGGGCGCGCACGACCTCCAGGTCGCCACGATATCACTCTGACCAAAAGTTTATAGGGTGGGGTTCGCGGCTGCGGGGGGGGTTCTTCAGGACGCCAGGAACCGTGGTCCAGACTGGCTAGGAAGCCAGGTCACGTGCTCCCAGTTTTCTCCCAAACTTATACGCAACGGAGCCAAAAATAAATCGCCAACTTCCCTTGCCGTGTTGCTAAATGGGCGAGCAACCCGCAAGTGCTGAGGTAGCGTTCCTGCACAGAGCCCTGTCTTTCAAACATCGGGCTTCCCTCAATGCGCCCTTACACAATCGGTCCTGGATACACAAACCGGCCTGCAAAACCCCGCAAAACGAAAAGCGCATCTTCGAAATTGTCAATTGAGTGAGTTGCTGTGGCAGGTTATTGAGGAAATCTAATATCGAGTAATTTTTTCAAATCACCAGAAACACACAGATTCAGCCTTAACTTCGGGGCATACCTCCTGGATCTCACCTGCATGCATGTGGGGTGTCTCCACGACCGATTGTTCCCAGGACAGGAAACCTTCAATTTGCACGATTCTCAATTGGTTGCACCCTGACCGTAATCCACCAGCCGAGCCGAAATTACAGTGATTCAGGCATTTCTAAGCTTCTCAATTATCACTCTCAAACGCACGTTTTGGGCGTTGGCTGGCTCGGAATTGCAATACGAGGTGACAATGGCGTTGCGACTCGCTTCTGGGGGTCCAGTAGTGGGAGGTGTGCAGATTTGTTGTATCGGCCTTGTCGCCCGAAACGTTAATCCCGGAGTGGTGTTGGTCTGTCTTCTTTGGTTGGGCTCTTGGTTTTGGGGTTTAGGGGATTACCTTCATTCTTTCAGCATATTCCTGTTCATCTTTTCTTCTCATTCATAATTTCTTTCATTCGTTCATTCTTTCTTCCTTTTGATCCCTTTTGAGTTCATTTCTTTTCCTCTTCTTCTTGTGGTCTTCTTCCTCTTCCTCTCTCATCCTGAAAATTAGTAATACGTACCGAATTGTTCGCTCCGCCTGCGGGCTTTCCCATCGTTCGACATCTTGAGAAAACCACTCTTGGCTCCTCTCTTCGACGTCATGGTCGACCGGGTCTGGTCGTACAGCTGCGTTCTCTGCAAATCGCTCAGCGTCTCCTCCTCTGTGTATCTGTGGGGCATGATCATCTCGCGTAGTTTCAGCGAAAGTGTGAACTTCCGGGGCTTCTCGAGCGGCTGCACGGAATTCTCCCGGGGCCGGATTCCGCTATGGACTGAGCCCTGTCTGTCTCTCGCTAGGCCTATGAGTCTGGAAGCTACTGAGTTCTGGCGGGACATCAGCGGCGCCTTGAGCGGCGCTTCCGACGAAACTAGCGTGCTCAGCTCGGCAAACGGGTTGTTGAAGCGGAATCCCGCGTCTCCAGCGCCAGCGTGGCCGTTGGAAACCTTCACAACCTCGGCTTTTCCTCCTCCAAGTGGTCCCAGGTTTTGCGTTCCGTCTGAGTTTCCCGTGGCCACAGATGCCTGTCTGCTGTCACGATTTGGTCTAGCATGGCTTGTGGCGGAACTGGCAAGCGGATCGGCCTCCAAGAGCTCTTTGCGCTGACGAGCTGGTTCTTTAATCCTCGATTCCTTTCTTTCCCGGGGGTCTCTTTCCCTGCGCTCTTTGCGCTCCTCTCTCTTTTCTTTTCTGACCTCCCTGTGCTCTTCCCTCCGGGCCCGGCGCTCCTCCTTGCGGGCCTTCCTGTCCTTTTTCTCGACCTTCTCCTTGACGGTAATCTGGCCCGTTTCAACGTCGATTTCCGTGACAAACGTCTTCTTCGTGCCCGGGTTTTTGAAGTTTTTCAAGTGCTTGTTCGCCTTCGAGTACACAGGCTTATCGCCGATCATCTCCTTGATCTCGGGCGTCAGATAGTCGTAGTTGTTGAGAAACTTGGGGTAGTACTTGAAACACCCAAACTTGCGCTCTAGCAAGTCGTAGTCGAGACATTTGATGAAGTCCTCGTCTGTCGGCGAGTCGTTGACGTTATTTCCCGAAATGTGGAACTTGTCAAAGTTTTTTAGCAACGTCGCCATGTTGAAGAAAGTAGTATATGGGGAACATGAAAAGGCGGGGTGGGTGCCTTGTATATATAGTCGATTACGCTTTCAGGCAGCCAGAATGACTGGGGTGCAGGTTCTGCGTAGAAGGTGGGGCCCGTCGAACCGGGATACATATAGGTGGTTTGGGGCATCAAAGAAAAAATAGGGAATCTGGCATTTCGTGAATATCATGATTTGGGAGCGTGTAATGCCCTTTTTCCCGCTAATTTCTGTCCCTTTCTGTCGATTTTGGTGTCTCCTTTGGGTGGATGGGGGACCTAAATGCAGAGACAGAATGCAAAGAAGATAGACGAGGCAGGCCCAGCAAAGAGAAAAAGAAACGGCTTTCCAAAACTCGAAAAGCTAAAATCCAAAAAAACTCAGCAATTTTCGAAACTCGTGGGCCCCGAGCCCCCCGGAACGCACCGTTGGGGCTCTTTGTGTCTTCTATTGTAAAATGCCGCTGGCTCAATTCGCTGCGGCTTTGCGTTTTTGCAGCCATAGATCGAGGTGCCTTTTGTAAGACCCAGCAGGAGTAGCAAACGGGGAAAGAAAAAGGGAATTTGAGACTCGGAATTTTGTTTTCAGGCCGGTCTCGTGAGGACGCTGGAATTTTTTTTTTTTTTTTCGATAAGCTTCGGGTGGGTCGAGGTCTCGCAACGGAACGCAATCTCTTATCAGAGCCACGGCTGACAACAGGGGACAGCGGAATCGGGAGTTAAATTAGATTGGCGACAATAGGCATTTCAGAAATGGTGAGAAATCGTGGATTTGCGAAGCTGTTCATCGTATTTGATTTCTTGAATACTCGGGGTATTGAGCAACCCCCATTATCTACTTTCGAGGATCATTGATTATCGAAGTCGATGATCTTCGAGATTAACTGAATTTCCCATAAACTTCTTCTCTATTTTCGTTCGATCTTCGTGTCTCTTTGATGCCGTGTTACACGTACACCGAAGCCAGGGTCTCGACATCAACTTGCAGAAACATGCCTTTTTGGCTCCAGTGTCTCCGTACCACATATCACAATCACAATGCTTTAAAAGCATTTTGTTTCCAAACTTCAACATCCACGACTTCAGTTCCCAGCTCAAACCAATCCCCTCCTTGTTTTGTGTCGAGACCCTGCGCTACAATCGTCTTGACACTCCTGGCTATTCATGCATGGCTTGCCAACGAAAGCCTATCTAGCATGACGCCGCTTATGGCACAAAATGGACAACAATAGGCCAGGCTCGTGGTCCAGCGAGCCACGCCAATTCAGCCTTTTGGTAGCCTATTCTAGATTGGCGTTTTGTGTAATGTTGGTGCTAGTTCCCAGGCTTAACGAAGTCCGCGAAAACCGAGGCCTTGAAGATGTCGGTTCACTTGAGAAGTTGATGTGATTCAGCTGGTGACGACTTCTTTGAAATTAGTAATTGATTCTTGCTACACTATAGGACTCTAAAGACTTAACATCTTCGTGATCTATGTGAGCAAGCGCCTTGGTAGCTGCACTTTATGATCCTTTGGTGGGTATAAATGGGACGGCTGTTTGGGCTCAAATAGACTCCAGCACATTTATAGCACGGTGAAGAGCCTCTTCATCCCATTCCAAGCGGCAAATCTGTAGCAAAGCCAAAAGCTGGTCTGTTGGCCGCCCTAAAACCTCGATCTTCACCATTTTAGAATTTTTATGTAATATTTCAATGCTTCAGCCCTCCTTTGATGTGAACCGTTAAAAGAGTGGTATTTATCAACTGAACCCTTAAAGGAATCTTCCGCAACCTCACTCTCCAAACAGCAAAACACGATTATCATACCTCGTCAATCCAGAAAACAACGTCTGCACCTCTTCGTCCTCGCATCGGGGCAATAGCTGCTTGACACTCTTTCTTGGGTGTTCGTCGTATCTGAATTTGACAAAATGGTAGTCCTCAGACTTGAGCTTTTCCCAGTACAACTCACTCAGGGAATCCGTGACCGTGGGCGTACCGAAATTTCTAAACAACCCTCGAAGCAAGACAAAATCGTTTAGTTGGGGCATTTCCTCGTGCTCGTCGCCTTCCTCTTCTCTGTTCACGGGATGGCAATCTCTGGAATACAAATACGATATCAAGATGCCAAACAGCCAGAGATCGACCTCGTAGGAATAGTCCGTGACCCCGAAACAGAGCTCTGGGGCTTTGTAGTACCCAGTAGCGATGTCACCAACCTTCTGATCGAGCGGTTCCAGCAGAGGCGGCTCGTATACGGGATAGGAAATGCCAAAGTCGCCTAAAACGGGAATAATCTTGCCATCCTCCGTTTCTTGAATGAACACATTGGCGGGCTTGATGTCCCGGTGAATCACCTGCTTCTCGTGAAGATACTGCACTGCCGAGGCCAACCCTCTGACAATATTTCCAGCAATATCTAGCGGTAGCATGTTTCGCTCCTCCATCTTGTTTTTCGCCGGGTCCTCCAAATTGAACCGCATCTTCTTCTTCGTGTTCTTCGCCATTAGCAGACATAGGTCTTGCTGGTAAAACGGCATCACCAACACCTCATCCTCGGTTCCTTGCGCCCGGTACAGATCAAGAAATCGAACAATGTTCGGATGATTATCCTCATTGAGTTTCCGGAGAATAGCCACCTCTCTGTGGAAATCGTGTGGTTTTCTCACGAAGTCAAGATCCACCACCTTGAGCGCAACGACTTTTCCATCTGACAGTTCGCCTCTATACACGTCGCATATAGGGCCTGAGTATATTTGTTCGTGACGTTTATATGACATTGGTTTTTAGCCAATGGCTAGAGGTATGTGAAACTATAGGTCAAAGCTGGGGTAGATGTAGGTGATCTCGCGCGAAGAGATAAGGTGAGACAAGAGTGTCGAGGATTATAGTATCGAAAAATAAGACAAAAATAAAAATACGAAGAAGCTGCTTCTAAACAAGAAAGAGAATCTATCACAATTTTGTTGAATCAAAAGTGGATGCCATGTCCAGGATCTCGGACACAGTGGGCCTTCTACAGCTATTTTGCAGCCATTCTTCAGCTTTGAAACAATGTTTCAATCCGAGCTCTCTACATTTCGTTCATAGTACTCAAAGCAAACGATCATGTACTGCCATCATTCGTTACATTTATCTATACTTAGTGTCACTTTTGTAGGAAGCCAATTCTTTGGCATTCCAATGGTCATCTGTATTGCATGGGTGAAACTTCATTTGCAACTTAAACAAATTGAAGAAGCTCTGAGAGTATTACCTTGCGTTGTCTCAATTTGCCACTTTGAATGGCCTCGTTGCTAGTCTGTGTTCTCTTCTTCTCAAGTTGTCATCCTGTTCATCAACAAAAAGGTCATCTTCTCTTTTATCAAGAGGTTTCTTCAACCCCTCTGCCGCTTCCGGGCTATGCCGTCATCAAAGTGTCTCTTGTTGTTGAAGTTTGAATGCTGGGCGGTGATATCCACGTCGTCAGTGAAAATACGTCTTTTCGGATACTTTACGTTGAGTCCCTCGAATGCGTTCTCCCTCACCATAGGCGCCTCAAGGAAATACTGATGTAGAAGCGCCTCGTCTGCTGATATTCTCGAGATCGGGTCGTAGTGTAGTAGCTCTCGGAGCAACGCCAAACAGCCCTTGCTCTTGCCGCCGATCATCTTGAACCAGTTGGTGAGGTTGGGCGGGTATGTGGATCCTTTCTGGAGGAAATGCTGCTGAAATGCATAGTAGTCTGGGTATTTCGGGAGACTTGGCCATTCTTCAATGGTTGGAGTGCCGAGAATCTCGAAAATCTTCTGGAGCTGATTTTTCTGGAACGGAATCAGCTTTTTGTTGCTCATATCGAACTTGGCCTCCTCGCCCTTGAAGATGGGCCTGAGCGATAGAAGCTCGGCCAAAATGCACCCAACAGCCCAGAGATCGATGGCAGGCGTGTAGTGACGGGTTCCCAAAAGCAACTCAGGCGCCCTATACCAGATAGTGACGACGACCTTGTCTCCCGTGTACAAGCTCTGTAGCGGGTTGTTAAATTTCCTGGCGAGGCCCAAGTCGCCAATCTTGACCACGCCGTCGCTGGAAACCATGATATTGGCCGGTTTCAAGTCTCGGTGGAAGACCCAGTTTTTATGCAAAAACGTCACTCCGTTTAATACCTGCCAGATGAGCGACTTGACTGTTTGTTCTGGAATGGGCTTCACGTCCGGATGCAGATGGTAGTGGATGATCTGGAGCAAGTCGTGCTCGAAGAATTCAAACACCATGTAGATGGACTTGCCCTCTAGCATAATTTCCACGAGTCTGGTGATGTTCTTGTGTATGAGCTCCCGACACAAGGACATTTCTCTGATGGCAGATTGGGAAATTCCCGTGTATGCTCCGCCCTCGTGGCCTCCAGCGCCTAGAGCGTGGGCCATGCTCAGATGGTTGTCTGATTTGAACTTTTTGATAGCAAATAGCTTTGGCTCATCGTCATTGGCATCCCCGTTTCGGCTTTCCGCTAATTGGCCGTTAACCTGCTCACTCAAATCGTCCGAACTGCCATTGGCCGCCGGCGCCGCCTTCGGTTTCGCCTTGTACACCTTACCATACGTTCCAGCAGCGATGTAGCCTATCACGGTGTAGTTCAGAAGCACCAGTTTTCTCGAAAGGTCTTTTCTGTGTCTGTAAGGGCCCAATGTCAAGATCGAGCTCAGTGCCATCATTGTAGGCTGGGGTAGTTGCATTGAAGATGCCAGGTTCTGGGCATTGTTCATTTGGCTCTGGTTGTTGAAGCCATGGGCATACGGCTGGGTCACGTTTTGCTGTGATCCTCCTCGATTTAATCGGGACACGCCGTGGGGGTACATGGGCGTGGGGGATCGGATTTGGGGGTTTGGGGGTGGTTTGGTGATTTGGCTGGTGGTTGGTGGTTGGTGATATCGCTGCAGGTTGAGATCAATGGCTGCGAAACTCGACTGGGTGGAGGTGGAACACCTCCGGCTATTCGAAGAGCTGAAAGTATTTGAATTCACAACAGAATGTATAGGTGGGGAATACAAGAAAAGGAAAGAGAAAGAGGTTTTTTTTTTCGGGATCATCCTTGTGGGTAGATCTGGTGGTGCTGAGGATGTCTCACAGTCGTAAGTCCTACAAAGTTAGTGGAGGAGCCGAAGCTGGACACGATAAATGATATAGGTTAGTAGAATTTTTAATTCAATCCTGAAGATCACAAAAATGTCCTGATTGAGAACTTTAGGCTGCTGGTCATGGCAAATGTTGTGCAGCTCTAGGATGTCTCAGTCCTACATTGGCAGAGTTATGACGATGAAGGTCAAGAATTGGGATATAAGAACGATTAAGAAAAGAGACATTGTAGACGGTCGTGAAAATACAGAAAGAGTAAAATTTGAGCAGCTGGCAGTAGCAGAGGACGTGGTTCTTGAGGATGTCTCACAGAGGTACTATGAGAGCTACGTAGTAGTGACACTTCCAACTGTTTAGGTGAGAATCTATTGCATTGATCTATGTGGTGAAAAGGGAAAAAATATAGATTGAAGAAAGAAGAGAACAAGAAAAATGAGAAGCTTCAAAAAGAATGACGGTGTATGGTTCTTGTCATAGCTCGTGGTGTTCACGTCTCTATGTCTAACCACCGAGTATAGAGTGAAAAGTAAGTGTAGTTTTCAAAGTTCGGTTCGACAAGCTATCCTCGATCCCATTCAAAAAACGCTTCAGATATTTTATTCGTCAAATTGGCAGATATCCCCTGATTTAGCTACGGCTAATTCCCTTCTTCTAAATTCAATTGGTGAGTCTTCATCAGCACCTTTTGAAACTAGGGTAGACTTCACATTTTTGAGATTTTTCATTTTCTTGGATATTTTGATCCCAATTTGCTTTGACTTCGAAATATGAGATCTCTTGCAATTCATCAAAAAATTGGGGGCTTGTAAGTTGCAATGAACTATGGACCCTTCGCAAGTTGTGATCGCCCCAATAGAAAGATGAATCGGTGGAAATTCAAATTCTGTATCTCCATCACAATTCCGAAAGCAATACTCGAACATAACCGGACAATATCGAGGCAGATTCATACAAAAGTGAATCGAGCTGTAATTCCATCACAATTCCGAAAGCAATACTCGAACATAACCGGACAATATCGAGGCAGATTCATACAAAAGTGAATCGAGCTTCGAACATGATTTCCCTTCGAAGAAATGCAGTTGAAAAAGCTTCTTCACTGCTACATCAAACCTTCCAAATCATGTTAATACCCGTCTTTTCTAAATCATCTTTAGATGATTTTTGGCTTGCGCTACACTTCTCGTCATTACCCATTGTTCATTTCTAACAAACACCTAATTACCGTACTCCCTGTCGTCGTCCTTGCCCTCAAGCTCTCCCCTGATGGCCTCCATCTTGCGTGTCTGCTCCTCCCACTCCTTTTCCTCGGCCTTCTTGTCAGCCTCTTTCACGAACAAAGAGTCGTCAGGTCTTCTATACGACCTGCCCAATCTGTCCCACAAGGTGGTGAACTGGCCGTAGTTGTAGTTGAAGTACAAGTGGTGCACTGTGTGGCATGCCGTACCGTTGACCACAGGGTCATTAGACATGTACTGGCCGTCGTGGATCATAACGGTCCAGAAGTTCACAAACGTGAACAAAAGCAAGTAGGATACCTTGTGCAAGGGGAAGAAAAGTGGATAAAGATGGTATGGCAACGACTGGGCCCATCCGTCCACGGGGTGGAAGGCGTGCGAGGCAAATGGCGTGCAAACAATCCACTTGTGGTGAGGTTTGTGCAACTTTTTGTACACAGCGGGCCAGTGTAGCCAGCGGTGGATGAAGTAGATACCGCAATCTGTGAATAAGATGAAAAGGGGGAACTGCAAAGCAATAGCTGTCCAGCCTCCAGTCGATTCGTTGACTGAGAAGTACAATTTCGAGAACCCGTTGAGCTCAGCCAAAAAGAATGGCACTGTGAGGAGCACCATCACGGGAATGGCGGTGGTGGCCCGCCAGATCTCCAAGGAGACCTGGTTCTTCAAGTAACGAGGATGGTTGAAGATCTTCTTGTCGAACACGAAAAAGTACGAAAGCGACGCCACGGAAAAGTACAAAAGCCATCCGAAGATAATCGTCACCACGGAAATCGTCATAAACTCTCTGAGTAGATTGCTTCTCGAGAGGAACGACGCGTTGGTGTACTCATCGTACTCGAAAAGGAACGGAAAATGGCCATAGACTTCGTCTTTTCTCTGGAATTTGCCGGCCCACGAGGCCAAATATATCACAGGAGCAGGAATATGTAATCCAGGGGCCGTGGATGTGGAGTTTTTATTGGCAAAGTGCTCGTAGTAGTACTGAGCTACTTTTCCATCTTTGGGCAATGCTTTGGCATACACCTTATCAAAAACGAAGGAATCTGCAATTTCCAAAACGATATCCATGCTGGATGAAATAAAGTAGTTGGTCTATAAGCAGGGGCTAGTGTTGCCTTTATAGATGCAATCGATATGTACGATACTAAGCAGTTATTTTCGTTCCTTTTTTTGTCGTTTAAATTAACGAGCTAAACGAGCGTGGTCCGACTCGGTGTGAATGGCCTGTATGCAGGTTATTATGGGAATACGACCCCGACAAAACGTCGCCTCCCCCGAGATTTGGCGTTAATTAAGGAAATCTGCCACGCCCAAAAACTGTTACTAACTCAAATCATCGATGCCAATGTATTTGGAGCTTTGAGGAGCTCCGGAATGGGGAGCTGCTTGACCCCACGTGCCCTTGATCACGTGACTGGCGTATCAGCTCACTTCGGAATGAGCCCACTAGAAGCCGTAAGATACGGAGTTTAGGCTAGGTGAAACTAAAGGTTAAAATCTAACCAAAGCTTTGTCACTTTTTCTTTGGTGGCCGCGGAAAATATCCCTTTTTTGCCGATGGTCGTATGGGATTAGTTGCTAAACCCCGATGTAAATCTAGCGCTGCGCTTTGTACACCATGAGACATCAGGAACCAGTTTAAACGTCATTTGGAAAAAGAGCTTTTGTTTTGATTTTTCTCGAATCTAGTAGAAATCGAATCGTGTGGTTTCGAAAGTCTCTATACGAACCGCATATTAGGCCTATATTTTACTGGTAGTGTAAATTTTGTATTTGTCAGGAAGAATGAGGTTTCACAAAATAGACCTACAAGCCGGAGTTCCAGATCGCCTATAGCCTCGAATCTTTTGTGTTTCAGGATGACTTCCATGTCACGAAGCTGAGTTTTGTGCTTTTCTTATTTCCGATGCCTCGAAAAGATGTTGCTCGGGGTGTTTCGAATGGCTGCAAAATGGCTGCAAAATGGCCTGTTCTTGCAACGATCCAATAGAGAAAGGTGCATTAGTCTCAAAAAGCCAGATCAGGCAATATAGCGTAAGCGAATGTTACGTTAGATGTGGGGTCTAGTCTGTTACAGAGCTCGACACATTTGTCAATCTACCGAAACGGGTTTGTCGGTGTATCAGACAACGTAGAGTCGACGAGAATGGAAGCTGAATCGGTGACTTCGATAGTCATGATCATTGATGGTGATTTTGATTAGATTTGGGCTTTCGAGATGGTTATCATTCAATAGCACTTCCTATCTATCCAAGTCACACTGGGGTACATTAGATGGAGAATACTTCTGAAGACGGAGAATAGTTGAATAGCGGAGTTATGGCCAAACTTTGATATTTGCAATTCAATGATTCCGTCTTGAGCGGTAGTAATGTCAAAACAAATTGTAAGCGAACGAAATGCACGAAATGACTACGAAAGCTCTATTGGCGTCTTAAGATTTCCAATCATCAGAGCCGAAGGCCAGACAGTGGACCTGTCGACCTTGGGATGGTTTCGTTGGTTAAACAGTGAATTCTGTAGCATTTACCAGGATCACTACATATCTTGATGACCAAATTACTGCCTTTGAAATCCTACACCCCGATATTCCATGATAGTCATTAGTACATACGATTCATGATGAACCCAATAAACGTGAAAGCCGAATATGAATGCAATGGTGCCGGCTCTATGTAAGGTTTCGCCGGTTTATAGCACGGTGTCGTGCTTTATGCAATATGAAGAGAACCGCCAGGCTCTCTGGAGAAGAAAACCCTTAGATAGCGTTGACGCCTGGCGCGCCAGCTCCGCCGTTCAGCGGCCTCTGGTTGATTTTCTCGTAGTTTATGCTCTTCAAGATGTCTCTGCCGCCCTTGGCGATCAAAACCTCGGCTAGTTTCTCGCCAAGCTCCTCGGCCTCGCCCTTGTTGGAGACGAATCCGCAGACTTCGCCCTCCACGGACTCCTTGCCGTCCGGGCTGACAATGATGCCCTTGAAATCGAGCATTTGCGTTTCCTCGTTGTATTTCGTGCTCACGCCCAAGGGAACAGAGCAGCCACCTTCCAAGACACGCATTAGCGATCTTTCGGCAGTGCAGCGGAGGGAAGAGGGTTTGTGCTCCAATTTGCTCAAAACTTGCTGGATGACCAAATCGTCTCTTCTGATTTCGACACCTAGGGCGCCCTGGCCCACAGAGTGGTACATGTCTGGAGCGTCCAAGGCGGTGGTAATGCGATCGTCCAAGCCAAGACGAATAAGACCGGCGGCGGCCAAAATAAGACAGTCATAGGGCGACTCTGGGTCGTCCAACTTCGCAAGACGGGTGTAGATGTTGCCCCTGACGTCCTGGAAGCGCAAATGAGGGTAGTTCTTCAAAAGCTGCGCCGATCTCCGGATGGAAGAGGTGCCCACAACAGCACCCTCGGGTAAGTCGGCAAGCAGCTTGTAAGGCAGGCCTCTCTTCATGACCAAGGCATCACGGGGGTCTTCTCTCTCCAAAATGCACCCCAACTCGAACTCGTCAGGCAAGTTGGTGGGCATGTCTTTCAAAGAGTGGACAATCAAGTCCAACTGGGGGTACTCATCGACGGGCTCGAGCAAGAGAATTTCAAGCTCCTTGGTCCATAGCGACTTCCCGCCAAACAGGTAGAGCGGCTTGTTTTGGATCTTGTCCCCCAACGTCAGAAGCGCCAAAACCAGACACTTCAAGTTGGCGTGGTGGTGCTCGATTTGGTGCTTGACGATTTCCAGCTGGACCACGGCCAACTTGGATTTTCTGCCACCAATCTGGATATGGTTATTGGGCACGACGAGCTGGGGCATAGTTTCAGACGAGCAGGTGTTGTGAGGCATGGGAAAAAGATGCTATTGGGAAATCTCGATTGGATGGGCAGAGAAAAAAAACCAGATTCGGCTGGTGCGATACACTCGGAGATAAACAGGAGGGATGGCCCGAGCGGATGGTGGGTCTTTGGGGGAGGTAATGCTAAAAGTAGACTTTGATAAGGAAAAGAAAAAAAAAAACCGTTTTTTGAAAACCCTTTTTTTTTGTAAATCGGCTTCCTCGATCGGCGGATTTTGACGTTCTTAAATGGGCCCAAACGGTGCGCACAGAGCTGCCAAACACACTCGTGCGAAAAAAGACTCCATATGAATTTGGCGTGAGTGGTTCGCGAGGGGTTGCTTTTTTCTCGCGGGCCACTAGGGGCCCAGGGATTATTCATTTTTTTGAGGCTATATGCAGGACGACGGTAGCATGCGGAAGTGGCAGCGGGTTGAAGCGGGAGGTGAGGTGTGAGAGGCGGGAGAAAAGCGAACCGGGATTGACAGCGATGGGGCTCGGGGTGGATGAGCACTTTTTGGCAGAGATTTTTTCGATAGAAAATAGCGATGGAAAAAAAAAAAAAGTCGAGGAGATGTCCTTTTTTTTCCTTAGTAAATTATATAATTCTTCTAATTCGATCTTGTGTGGCGTGACTTGCTGGGTCTCTCTCGCTGATTAAGCATCCAGACACTCTGCGCTGACAGGCGTGGGGCGAGATGGATGTAGGGATTTTGCAGATGGGGCGAAAACGTAGATTGAAAAGATTGGCTGGAGGGAGTGAGGCTTGGGTTGATGAGGTTTTGGAGTGAGGCAGGGCGGCTCACTGGACGGCTCTGGGCCGAAGGGCCATTGGCTGCAAAATGGCTGGAGATTGGCTGCGAAATGGCTGCAAATGGGGGTTTCCAAGAGAAAGAGTTGGGAATTATACCTGGTTAGGGAAACCCAAAAGATCCATTAAACTGTAGACGTTATTTTCAATCAAGAGGGCTATTTTGGAGAGGCATTGTAGTTCTGGAAATTGAAGCTTGTGGTAGCTCTCCGGTAGGCTTCGCGTGAAGAGTTCAGGTTCACTAGACTGAACACACTGGACTCTTTGCGTCATCGTAATTCTTTTCATGGATTGGCAACGACATCTCAGATGGTTTGGAGAATGTCATTCTCAAGCAAGCTTGGGGTATTGCTCCAGTTGCTGATAGATAGCGCATGGCTGAGCGATCTTAGCAAGCAATAAAGGTTGTTTGTGATCTCAAATCACAATAGTTACGAGGCTCAAGTAACTGATGGCCCCTGCCTCGCGTTTGCTGATGAAATGCTATCGCCCCTTCCTTCCGTACTGCGAAATGGAAATTGAAATTAAGTCTTTCGCTCTCTCGCTCGTCTAATGCACATACAATTAATAATGCCCTACAACTCTAATCGTCAATCATGCCCTTGTACCACTAACTAAGTGGAGACGTCCGATATTGTCTCTATTGGCTATCCGGAGCACTCTGAGACGCCTCACATGAGTCCATCTCTCGCCAATGAAGCTTTCCTCAAAACCACACCCGTCAACTACCAAGAAACCATCCTCTATGATGTAATTAAAAACTGCAACTATTCAAGACTCGGAGATAGCAGATAAGAACACCGCACGGGGTCTTTCGTTTATCTTTTCCGCTTATGTAGCACACTGGGTATCCGACTCGGGTATGCAAACTCAGGCTAATTTGCAGCCAATTGCCAAAGCGCAGGGGCCCCTCAATTCGTGGGAGAATCCCGGAACAATGTCAATCGACACAGATTTTGGGTCTTGTATGTCGTCAAATTAGGCAAAAAGATCCGGAGAGTTCAAGACTCAATGGTGGAGTGCGATGTTGATGTGACCTCTCCGTCTCAACCAATTGACTTTGAAGACATGAAAGAATCTGAAAACTCGGACTTTTGGTCGTTTCAGCTGAAAATGCACAGATCGCAAAAGCCGTTTGGCCCCCTCTTTAACAATGGGATCTTAAAACCTGAATGTGAAAGTTGGTCCTGCCTGTGAGTTTGGCTGCAAATGCGCATCCACCCCACAAATAGTAGGAACGTGGATTTAGCCTGTGCTTGGCAAACCATGATAAAATGTTTCAGAGCAAGAATTGAGTGACTGTTAAAAAAAACCTCCCTCATATTGCCTCTTTAAACAGTCCCGAACAGGGTCTCCGAATCACTTTGAGTGTCTGATCCCATTTCCATATCCATGGTCTCAGTGTCCAGGGCCTCAGTCAAATCATACATTCCATGTCCAGGCTTTTCCTGACTGGCCACTCTCTGCTTCCCGTATACCAACTGTTCAAGCTCGTTGAGTCTGTTTATCACCGTAGTGAGCTGGCTCTTTTGGCGTTTCTTCTTATCTCGACTCTCTCCACTGACCAATCTTCTTCGACTCTTCAGATGAGTCTTTCCGTAGCGTTTGCCCAAGAAGTCTTCAAGAAATGTCAGATCCTCCGATGCATTGCGTAGGCCACCTAGCGTGTTCACTGAGTACTTTGTTATGAGATGATGAGGTATGGGAGTGCCGCTAGCTACCCTACCCAACTCAGCTTCCTGTGCTCCAAAAATGACAGCATTTGATGCATGAGATACAGATCTCCCGGTGTTTTTTGTGTTCGAAACTGGGGCAAATTGGGAGTTTCTTCTCGAGTTCATCATGAGGGTACTGACGTCGGAGTCCTCGTCGTTCATTTGTCCAGCGGCGACCATTTCGTTGTCCTCATAGAAGTCTTGCTCCTTGTTGAGGAACGTGAAATGCTTGAGGTTTTGCTGCTGTTTCTGAATGCTGCGTTTTGTGTCTTTGACCAAAATCTCGTAAAGATAGATCATGCAGATAATGGGGAATTTGCAGATACTCACGAGGCCATTGAAAATCACCAAGAGCAGGGACCTTTGGTGATTCTTTGAGTAGTTCAACTTGCCCCATTTGAGGTAAATGATTAAGTTGGTGGTTCTCGTGTATTCGAACTCCTCCTTGTTTCTTCGAGTAACATCGGTAAAGACATTGCTAAGAACAATTGCCAAGATCGTGGCTACAATGAATTGCACAAGAAAGAGGTATGCCAATTGGACCACTCGACCCAAATTATTGTACCTCTTCCAGTTGTCCCACACCGCTGGAGTGAAGCCAAAAAATAGCTTCAACATCGCCCAAGCAACCTCATAGACGGTCAAGTCGATTGTCAAGCTAATGAAGCACAAGAAGAAGCCAAAAATGAGCGACACGAAGAGCGAAAACATTGCAATCATGTAGAGCGACATCTTTTTGAACGATAAGATCATCATGTTGAAGAACTCGTAATTGTTGAATACGGATAGCATTCTGGGAAAGAGGAGGATGGGGATCAAGCTGAAGAAACTGTAGTAGATTGATGCATCGATTTTCCCTAGACCAAGAAGCAAACGGAGGACGAAGGAAATATCTATGAGCCCAACGATTATGAGGTCGAAGTACGTCCAAGCAATCTTCTTGAGGAACTTGAACTCGATGTGAAGTAGTTTCTGGAGGTTGTCGAAATTGAAGCTGAGTGCCACAGTCCAGAAAACCAAAGAGAATAGTCTGCTGCTTATAGATTCTCCAACCTCCACTGGCCGTTGTTGCTTGTGTCGGAGAACCAAAATGGAGAAAAGAAATGTGAGGAATGCGTACTTGAGGTTGATGACGATGGACTGGTACTTTGGAACAACATGCGACCTGAAGATGACTTTCTTCATGGTCACTTTGTTGAACCTGTAGTCCACGACGTTTTTCTCCAGATCTGAGACTCCACAGCTTTGCTGGAGCTCCTGATCCTTTGACTTGGTGGTTCTGGCCGCTCCCAAAATCTCAAGCCACCCACTATCTATTCCGCTTGCTTGATCCATTACGAGGACCTCTCCGTTGTATATTTTCTCCAAAATGTGAACAACGACGGGCTGTGAAAGAAACTTTTTGGACTTTGTGAGCACCGAAAGCTCCAAAGTGTTGAACGTGTCGAGGTGTTTGGTGTCCCTCAAGATATGATTGTCATCGCTACCGTGCCGAAGACTCATTGGATTGACGAATAGTAGGTTCGTTCGGCTGACAGATCTGTACTCTCGTAGCATCCTGATAGCTAGCATTTCACACACGTTGGCTTTCGTCAATAGTAGGTCGTACATGACAAAGTTGCTCTCCATCTGGATCATGAACTCATACCGGAGGAGCAATAGCACATACACTAGATTTGTCGATAGAAGATCTGAGTTCTGTGTGCTGTTTTCGCTACCTGACTGGGTAGGTGGAACACTGCCATAGTTGACAGGAGCAAACTGGGGAGTCTCTAGTAAGTCGTATGGATCTGAAGATGCGTTGTTGAAAAGGCGTTGCAAAACCGACACTTTGCTGATTTCAATTAGCCTCACCACAATGGGCTTGATGAGTGCCGTTCTGATTTCTGGCGTTCTGAGCTGGTCATACTTCAAGCTGAGCACCACCTTCTTGTGGATGAGCTTCTGAACCTGGAAATATAGGTACTTGAACTCGAGGTATCGGTATTTCAATTTTCTTTCTTTTTCAGTCGAAAGAGACTGAAACTTTGCAGTATTCGGGCCTCTGTTGCGAGACATTTCTCTAGTATAGCCTCTTGATGAGTTGCTAAGGGACGTTCGGAGGTTTAACGCTGCTGCAAGTAATGCCAGGGTGCATCAATTTTCGCACCCATTTTGACAAAAGGTAAATAGAACGAATCGCGGGGTCTTCACTTGCTGCGACTGAATTAGGCATCTTGTTAGACGAGCAAAAGAACAAATCTGACTTTTTTTTTTTTTTTGTTCGCTTCAAATATTCTCCAACTTCCTCTTTTGCGATCTAGCGAACGACTCGGTTCATAAAGTTATAAGCCTTGTTCCCGTTCTCCTCCCCCAACATGGCCTTTAATTCGTCTTTTGGAAGCGTCACAAGATCTCTAATATTCTTTACTCTCAGAATCACCGTGGTGTAGTTCACGTTGTTGATTCCGGGAATGCTTTGCAAAAGATCGATGGCATCGTCGTTGAACATCGGAGGTCCTTCGCTGGTGGAAATGGCCGGATTGACACCTTTAGACAAGGCCTCTTCAACATCAGGTTCCTGCTGACTTGCTTTCAACTCAAGAAAGATTTGAGCTGTTTCGTAAGGCGACGAAGACCAGATGATTTTCAACTTTGGGAAGGAAATGAGGAGCTCTGTAATTTTCAGCTGAATCTCTTTTTTTGATATTTTGCTTGCGATCGGGTTTGTAGCCTTGAATCCCGGCGGGCGAATCTCTGCAAAGGGCTCAAAGGAGAAGGACTTGCTCTCATCAAATTCAATCAAAAGACACGGAGTCTCGTAGTGTCTGAACATCTGCTCACACTGCTGGTACAATCTGCCGCTCTTGAAGGATCCAATCAAATCAGGAATGGACTTTCTCTCCACACAGATTTTGGGAGACACAACATAATCACCAACGGTGAGCATACATGGAATCACTTGAATACCGACTCGATAAAGTAGATTGGGCAAGGATGATCTGAACTCTCGCGAGTCGACGATCACCCTCATTTCGTCCTCCTCGGTACGGAATTTGGCGCCTCCAGCGATACGAGTATTTACAACCTGAGCCTTGCGAAGATGGAACTTCCAGTTGTCCAGCTCTGTCGCAAAACGCTTCCCAAGACCAGCTTTCTCGCGAATGAGACTGGTGAATGCCAGCTTCTCTTTTCTGATCCTCATCAAGTGAGTCTGCTCCTCCACAGACGTTCCATAGTACATGAAGAACGTTTTCGGCTCCGAAATGTAGTTGGTTGCATGATACACCTCCACCCGTCGAATGAAACTGAGATCTGGCTCGTACATTATGATGTACAGCGGGCACAACTCCTGGAGCAACGACTCGTTCGTGATTTCATTGTAGGTCTCGATGATAATTTGGTTATACTTTTCCAAATGCTCGATATCGATCTTAGCCGCTTTGATTTGCGGTGTCGTCATGTTGGCAAACGGGTTTTCCATCTGCTCCTCCATTTCCTCGTGCTCCTGCTCTTCCTCCTCGATCTCAACTTCCTCTAATTCATCGTTGCTGTCATATTCTTGCTTGATATCCTGCTCCAATCGATCCACGATGTCTTGCTCTAAGTCGACCGGCCCTGCCGTTTTTTCGAAATCGCTACCAGAGTAAAGTCTGGCAACATTGGCAACTGCAGCAGCTCCTCGAGTTCTTCTTCGCTTGCTTCGGGGCACATTGTGGCCCCTGGTGAACGATTTACTTGTATTGAGTTTTTCGTCTCCAGTAGAGTCTGGTGTCCCCTCCTTGCTGTCGTCTTCATTGTTGTTGGCCAACTCCGTTGTAAGCCTTTTCGTCAATGATATCAACTCTTTCCATTGAAGGTACTCTCGAAGCTTCCCCACCATGAAATTTTTGCACGAAAACCACTTGCGACCTGTGGGCTCGTGAACCTTCTTTTTGGCTTTCGCTAGTATGGAGCTCAATTGCTGGGCAGTTCTCGAGGAAGAGCACATTATCAATATGGGGCCCTCGGTTTTGTTGTTATCAATTGACCGTTCGTGAATTATATCATCCACAAGAAGCGCAAGCTGTTCCCACTTTGGCTGTTCCTCTAGATTGTAGACCACTGGCTTTTCAGAGGAGCCATTGGTCTGGCCTCCTTCTTCGCTATCTTGAGAAGCCACAGTCACCCTCCCTAGTGCACGCTCTTTTGCATATGACGTGATAGTTGTGCCTTCGTCCATCATAAGCCACGGACTCATGGTCGTAGCGTTCATTGTGCCTGCTCCTGATGATCGGAGATTCGTATCTACTATACCCTGAACTCGTTGGTAGAAAGTCAACGAGTCGTCTCGAAGAAGGCCGAGAAGCAACTCTTTTAAAGTTGCCAAATCGTACACGAGCTGCTTCGACGTCCATGAAATTCTGTGCCATTGCGATTCGAGAGACAATCGAACCCGTGTGACGAAATCGTTATCATGCAAATTATCGATATCCCAGTAGTCAGTGTCTAGCGTGGGGTTGTGTCGCCTGAGCTCCTGGAGACACGCAGTCAAGCAGGAGAGAATGGCAGTTTGAATTTTGGCCATTTTTGCCGAGAGCTTCACGTTTATCTCGGTAACTGTGCTTCTTTTGGATTTCTGTGCTGAGGGCTTCAATAGCAACAGCGACGTCACCTCGACATGGAACCGAGGCCAGAGAAACACTTCGCTCAACCTGAGATACTTGAGCTTGCTGGCTAGCGGGGTGAACCCGGTGAACGATTCAGGATCGTCGGAAACGGCTTTCACAAAACCCCAGTCGTTGTCGTCTCTGTAGAGGTTGACGATGAAAGAATCGTTGGATGTTTCTCGAATTTTCTCAGCATGGAGCACAAAAAGGCCAGTGATGTCCAGCGGCTTGACAATGCCGGAGAGCAAATCCACTACCAATATTCTCAGGCTGATGCTGAGTACTCCACCCTTGGCGTACATCTCTCTACGCTTGTTGGTATTTGCCAAATCTGATCCTCGAACCACACGCAACACAGACTCGTATTTGCTCTCGGAGTTGTCGTTTTGCGCCACAGCGTTTAGCCACTGAAGCTCCACAAGCAAATCATTGAGTTGCACGATTTCTGTTTCTCCGGCGCCTAGCAAAATGACCAAAGAGCGTTTTGTAGTCTTAGTTTTGCCCTTTTCTAGAACCACAGAGGGCAGGCTTAGCGCATAAAGCAAGTTGGCGGTGATCATTTGGCAACCAAGGCCTCTGCCCAAAATGAGAAGGCCATCTTTGGACAACATCGTTTCCACAATTTCCTGGTAGAACTTCAACGGAAGAATGCAGTTTATATCTCTCGATTCAAAAACCGCCGTAGTTTCGGCCTTTTCTTCTCGTACCACAGGAATCGAGCCTTCCTCTGCCTCTTTCATGATTCGCTCATAGTGTGCTCTCGTGCGCTCGAAGGAGATTTCCGGCTGGTTTTCAGGCTCAACGTATTCTTCCTCCTTGGCATTTTGGGCGTCCTGTTCATCTTCTATAGTCTCAATTGGCCTCTCCTGATCATCTTCATCAGGAACAAAGAGTGTTTCCAGCTTGTCATCATACTCCTCCTCCTCGGGCACAAACAAAGAGGACATGAGCGAATTGGATTTGACAATTGAGAATATTCAAAATCTAAACCCTAATTCTCTTTCTGTAACGCCTTCGATGGTATGGTTGCTAATCGGGTGCACTGGTTTAAGATATGAGACATCTGAGGCCTCCGCATTATCACCAACTACCTACTACTAGCATGGTGGTGGGAGAACAGGACCAATTCAGGGTCGGCGATTTTGCCAAAAAGGGCGAAGTCGTTCTTACACAGACGTTGACGTGTTTCGTCATATTTATAGAAGACGTGTCGGAATCCAAGGAGAAAATCTTGGAGGAGTGGAAATATATCCAAAACCCCAATCGTGCACCTTTTGAGAGATTGGAGCACGTGAGCAGACCCGTAATCTACGGCATCGACCTTGACGAGTCTGCAGAGGAGAGATCCAACAAGAAAATGTCGGCGCTGGCAACGTACAAACTCACCCTACGAGACCAGCACGAGAACTACTTCTACGGCATCGAAATCGACAAGCTTCCTTTTCTTCACCCCCAGACGTCAAACACAGGCACTCCGCTACCGACGCCGCTAGGCGGGAAGCTTCAGATCAAACCTGGGACAAAAGTATATGATGGTATTGTGTGTCTCACAGCACGCAACTGCGAGTACCTAGGCCACGATGAAAACTCACCACTTCTGAAACAGCTCAATGCCGGCGTCGTGCAAAAGTATATAGATATAATGGAGAAACAGCTCAACGGGAGCTAGGGATTGGTCAGCTTGCAATGTGCTCTCAGAGCTTGTAGTGAGCGGTTGGTAGTCAGTCGCTGAGCAAAGTCGTCCACAAGACGAACTCGTCGGTGTAGTCGTGGTGAACCAAACTAACCAAATAGTAATCCTCGTAGATGCTGTTCAACAACTTGTACGAGTCGGAGTCCTTCTTGTAGCAGCGGGCCCACTCGAGCCACAACAAGAAGGCCTCCTCGTTCCATGCTTTGAAGGATTCGTAGTCAATGATGGTGGGCTGCAAAACCTCCTTCAGTGGGAAAACGCCCCAGGTGACAGCGGACTTGGAGTTACTGTTCTGTGCTCTCGAGCCTATAGGCAAGTTCAGAGAGATGGCGCCCTTGGAGTCTCCGCAGTAGTAGGTGATGGTCTTTTCAGAAACCTGCTTGTCCATGCGAGGCAAAAGCTCGTTCTCCCACTGCTTCTTTGGAATAAAGAACTCCACAAACAGCTTCTGGAAGATGTGTCCGTTCGAAGGGCCCCAACCCAAGATCTTGTCACGCGAGGAGCAGTTGTTGACCGCTGGCTGCGACGCCAAGGTGAACCAGCCTCTCTCGTTGAGCTCAAAAAGCTCCTCCTGAATTAATGCGGTTTCTGGAGAAAGCTCGCTGGCTGCCCAGGGAATGACGCTGATCTTGTTCGACAAGTAGTCCACAAAGACCTTGGTGATGTCTGCGACAGACTTAGGAACGCCCCAGGTCTCCTCTACCTCCTTATTCGAATGGAGCTTCAAGTTGGGCCCGTAGCCGTCGATCTCACCGTACGCAGGCGAATTGGAATCACCAAAACGGCCGTTGGTGAACTCGTCCCACGTGGCGTCCTTGCCCAAAACGCCCTTTCCTGTAGAGATATCGACGATGGCCTTGGGGTCGTGGGAGAGTGCTTTTGCAACCAATGCTCTCTTGGCCTCGCCAACGCCGGGGACGGCCAATTGGTTTTCGTTGACGGACGATTTTCTTCTGCCGTTTTTCATGGGAATAGCAGGCAAGTCGTCGTCGGAATCGGACGCTATGGCATCGTCGTGCTCGACACGTGCATTGTGAGAGATCATATTCTTCAACACAGGCAGTCTGTTGATAATGGAGGCCACGGCTTTCTCCAAATTGAGTGTGTAGAAGTGGTAGCCCCGGATGCGGCCGTTTGTGCGAGCGTCGATGTCCAGAATCATCTTTGTCAAAACGTCCAAACCGATGCTTTTCACCATATCGTCATCGTGGGCATGGGCGTCCAAAAGGTCCAGAATGTGCTGGGGCACGCTGGCATGCGACAACTTTGTGGATCTCACGAAAACACGGTAGGTGGTGATTGGCATGAGCCCCGGTATTAGCACAACGTTTTTCAACTGGGGAGTGTCTCTGAGTAACTGCTCGTAGGCCACAAACTTGTCAACATCAAAGAAAAGCTGTGTCACGACGTAGTCAGCGCCAGCCTCGATTTTCTCAATCAAATACGGCAAGTCCCGCTGTGGGTCCTGGTGAGAGGCGTCTGCTCCCTCTACATGGCCTTCAGGATAGCCTGCAACGCCCACACAGAAGAAGTCGCCGTGCTTCTGGCGAATGAACCTGACCAAGTCAGCAGCATTGCTGAAATCGCAGTTTGGCGTCCAGTACTCCTCGGTTCGGGGCGGATCGCCTCTCAAGGCTAGGATGTTCTGGATGCCTGCTTCTCTGGCTCTGTGGAGAGCGTCCTCTATGATCTCTTTGTTGGTGTTTGTGCACGTCAAGTGCAAAACCGTGGTGATTCCCAACTCCTTCTGGCACGTGGCGGCCAAGTCTAGCGATTTTTCGGCGGTAGAACCGCCTGCTCCCCAGGTCACAGTGAGGAAAAGCGGATTGAGAGCCATCATTCTCAGCAAACGAGCAAGGAGATTTTTGAATCCAGCGTCCGTTTTGGGCGGGAAGAACTCGAACGAGCAGAACCGCTCCCCCGGCGCCAAAGCCGCTATTTTGGCGGTGACGGTCGACATGGTGAAGAAAGTAGTTGGTGGATTTGATATCTGCGATCCAGAGTCAAGTGCGCCGGTGCAGGTGACTTCGACCAGGTAGGCCCAGTGACGAATATCCGACTTATGATACGATATGAAGTGGGAAATTTTGTATTTAAAGAATCTGGTTTCCAGACTACCGGGAATCCTGCTTTTTTGAATTTGCTTCTGAGTTTTGGTGTAGATAGTGGGTGTGATCTGCCTTGACGTATTCGACGTTTTTCGCAGCCATTATCCAGACAGTGGTCCACATATCCTTTATGATCTAGTGAAACTATATTTTGGGCGTGAAAATAGATTTTCATTGATCCTTGGCCTTCGGTAGCTCATAACGTAGTGGGATGGAAACTGAGATCTTTTGAGAACGATATCTTCAGTTAGCTTGGTGATTGAGTCACAGTTGAAGCGCATAGCGCAAGCAACCGATCACCTTTTCGAATTCATGATGCCATCGTGGTGATTGATTCATTTCAATTCATTTCCCAAAACAACCGAACGCTCGAAGTATCTGATCCTAAATCGCAGGAGCTATTGTCGACTTGGAGACCTGACTATGTTAGGTGCCGATAGAAGAACAAGTCTTGAGGCTAGAGTAGAGGACTCAAAAATTGGAGCAGATTGTCTCATCATAGGCCACTCGTTGTAGGTAATTTTGTTAATTAGTTTGAAAGTTTGCCAACGAAGACGACGTCGAGGTTAAAAACCTATTCTTTGGCTCATTTTTATTACTTTTTCATATGCATATAAAGGAGACACTATTTGCTAAGCAGGGTAGAAGTGGACCTCAAGCCATGATACATCTCCTAAGGGTGGTACCAGTTATAAGCGGGCAGCTCACTTGGCTCAAGTTAACCTATCCCACTCCGCATCTATAATCTACAGACTCATGGAAATCTACTAGAACTGGCCCCGATCGCTCTGGGCCTAATATACTATTAGTATTTTAGTAGTGCTAAATGACGCGTGATTCTCGAGGGCCGCCTAGACTGCGCTGTATTCCCCTCTGTTGTTGTTCCTGGTGAACTTCTCGATTATCTCTCTCACAAAAGCAGGCAAACCTCTCAAAAGATCAATAAAATTCTCCAAAACCTCCTTCAACGCAGACTGGAAGTCGATGGCGTTACCCTTGTTGTACTGGAACCACGCACCGCCAATGATGTAAATACTGAGGAAGAGAACAATGAAGATGAAGATCCACGTGAACCAGCCCCAAGACTCGCCCTCCTCGTCATCGCCATCATTTATGGGTCTGTTGTAAAAATCAGGGCATGCCTTGTCTGTCTTGATGGTAGCCGAAAGCCACTTGCCATTCCAGAGAGTCCTGAACTCTCTCTCTGCATCCTTCTCATTAACACACTGGAAGATCAAGTGGGCGTTGATCAACTGGTCGCTCCACTCCACCTCGTTATACTCAGCAGTAAATCCCTCCGAGCCTCTGTCGCCCTGGAGGGAAATTCCAGAGAAATCCTTCGTTTTGAACTCGAAAACCTCCGTCAACATCTTCTGCCCGTTGTTCTCCATGGTCACTTTTCCGCAAATGTCCGCATCAGCAGAGCAGCCTTCAACCTTTCCAATATCCTGACAGATGCCAATGTGCCACTCGATGGTCGATGTAGAAGGAGGCGTTTCCTTGGTGTTGGAGGCAAGGTAGATACCTTTGAGGCTGTCGACCTTAAATCTGCGAAGTTCTTTGGCAGAACAGTCAAAAGCATAGGAGAATTGTGCAAAAAATGCAGCTAGTAGTACCGAAAATACCCAATTCATGATGAATAAGTATGTTCTAGCGGTAGAGTGAGAATAGAGATAGCCTGCTGGAGAGACGCCGGGATCTTGTGGTGCACGGGTGCTTGGTGGCTGCGAAAGAGGGCGAGAGAGAGAGAGATGGAGACTTGGTGATGTCACAGCAAAAAGTGATATTCGGTTAGATTTCAGAAATGTTCGGTTCAGGCTATGAAACTGAATGACATTAGGGAGCGTCATTCGATTGAATTCAGAAGTTTCTCTTTCTTTGTCCGCTGCAAGTCGCTGTGGGTTGCATAGTGAGGAAACTACACGACCGGATCTTTGACCTTCGGCTCCGAGGCCCACAACGGCTTCATCTTCGAGTGCAGGAATAGCATGTAAAGAAGAGCTTGTCTATTAGATCATTTGGGATCATTTGGCTGTGGAAGTGCCTAGAAAGCTCATCAGTGAACGAATACGCAATTTCGATACAATGTTCAATCAGCACGGGCGTTTTGGGTCCAAACTGGTCAATTTTTAAACAAGTCAATGTGAGACACTCATGTATGCTCATCCCGATATGTCCAGCCTGGATTTTCTTAGTTCAGCCACACGCCTCGAAAAAATCGGAAATAGTGCAATCTCGGAGCATCTCGCCATTCTCCGATTTGAGAGGACCAACAATATAGAGCCGTCCGCGTGACTATGAAGCCTGGAAGAAAGCCAAGACTGTTGATCGCTGACCTTGCTAAGTAATCGACTTCAACAAGCTCTCTGCTCGCTCGGAGAGCTGGGAGCTGACTTTGGAGTGTCGTCCCCCATTCAGGGAAAGGGAGTTCAAAGGTGTTCATGATGCTATTTTCATTAGCTGGGGCGGCACTTTTTAGCTTAGCTAATTCAAAGGACATCATCGAGGAGCAAAATTGGTAGCGCAATCGGTAGAGGCTGTTCTTGTCTTTCCTTCCAGTGGTGTTCCTGACTTTCGCAAAGCTTCCCGGATTCGAATCTCAAAATGCTCCAGCATTGCACCTCAAGCCAAGGCTCAGATGCTAAATCCCATCTTCTCTTCAAAGTTTCCCTTAAATACGTCGAAATTTTCTTCTTCCCATGTCTGTCCTTATGGCTGCAAAAACTATCCTGCATGTCCACCATCTCCAGACCGCGTTTCGCTTAGGCACAGGAAGACATCATCATCTGCAGCAACACAGACATAGATACCACAATATACTGTTGATAATGGACCCATCCCGAAAAACCTTATCACCACCACATTTGCTGAAATCAATCTCTCCAATAAGGAGAAGCGGTTCACCATACAGGAGAAGGCAAATAGCTCAATTGGAGCAGGGGTTTCGGGAAAAACGCCAAAGGACTCAGGAACCACAATCAAGCCCAACCAAAAACACTGTGACATTTTCGGACGTTCCCAAACTTTCAACTTCCGCATCTGAAGATGCTCCTCAAACAGAGGAGGTCCTTGCAAATATGGCAATTGCGCTAGACAAGGTGGCCTCGACATTTACCACAACTGCGTCTCAACTCAAAGACACTCGAGAAACACAAGTACAGACTTTGCAGGAGCTAGCCCACCTTCGGGCCATTGTCGAAAAGCTTCTGGCTGACGTTCAGACATTGCTTGAAAGAAGCGAAAAATCGAAACCTTAGGGGCTATTTTCTCAAAATTCGATATTCTGTTTTGTCTGCTTCTCTTCCTCGGGAGCTTCATCTTCGACTGGAATACCCCAGTCCTCGATTTCAAACTTTTTTCTTCCGTTTTTGAAAGCAAACTCACCAGTTCTGATCATCATCATGCCCTTGGCAGACAAAACAGGCACCTTAATGACATTCACAAAGCCATGCTGGATCTTGTTTGGCTCGTTCTTATAGGCTCTTTCGATGAGCGCCTCCATTTCAGGATTGAAAGGCTGGAGATGCACGACACCGTCTGCAATCTGCTCGAGCATGTGCGTGACAATCTTGTCTCGAGGGTATAGGTCAAGCGGTATGGATGCTATCAACGCGACATTCTGGGAAAATGTCCGTAGAAGGGACTGCAACGAGTGAAAGAAAGGAATGACGAATGTAGAGGTTGAGGCACCTGGGGGGTAGATGGAGGGATTGAGAAAGCCAGGGACCACGATTCTGATCACGGTGGTCGGCAGCTCCCTCAATTGCCTTTGTATTATATCCCTCAACTGGTTGACGACGTCTTGATACTTTCTCTGCAATGCAACGAATGTAATCTCATGTGGGCTGGCGCCAGGAGAAAGACGCAGGGCAATGTCAAACTGGGTGTTATACAGTTCGTTTGTTACTTCCATGGCCTGTGCACCCTCCTCCTGTGGTTGCTTCAACCCGTATCTCCACGCAATTTTCAAATCTTTGTCTGCCAAGTTCAGCACGCTGATCTTCGACGAGTCAGCTGCCAATTTCGCTTTCTTCTGCTCCCTGCTGCTGCCTTTGTATTCTCCAGGCAAGTTATTGGCCCAAACAGATGGTGGTCCGAGCACCACCACATGGCAATGCTTTTTCTCCTTTTCCAAACGAGCATGGAAGACTCCCTGGGCTGCGAAATTTCGTAGCAAAACGGACGAGAAGTCTGTGGTTCCTGACTCTTCCACAAGAAGAGAATGCCCGAGTGGAAGACCCTGATGAATGAGGATTCTGTCCAAATCAGAGCAGCCTGTGGAAATTGTAGGGTCCGAGTTGGACACAGAGGGACGAACGCCGGGATTTGCCGACACTATGTCCACAGATTCGGTTCTTGTTGGTTTGGCTATGGGCTGACCTCTGGAAAATCCCATTGGGGAAGGAACTGGACCACCAGGCGCCCTTCCAGGGACCATGGGAGAGCCTCTAGGAGGCAATCGTCCCGGAACAAGAGGCTCGGATCTTTTTCGAAACGACATGATTTGGAATCTGTGGTTTAGTTTTCGGAGTTGAACGATGAGCCTGATGGGCTATCGCTGGTGCACGGGTGTACGCTACGACTATATCGACTTCCTGGGAGATTTCTAAATGTGTGAGACAGAGTTATACTATATCATTGTGTGTTCATTTGTAGTTCTATTTGTGGAGCTAGACCTGTAAAACTATAGGCTTATGTGGGCATTTGGGTGGGTCATGTCTCACATAAAACAGTGTGATTGAGCTTGGACGTCCACCAATTGTGTTCACGGCTTACAAGATCAGATTAATCCTGTTTCATCACCATTCTCTTCCATTCAAACATTTGCCTCTTAAGCTCTTGGAGTGATTATTTATGGGCGTACTTTACATACATCAGGTGTAGACAAGGCCTCTATCGAGTTGTAGCGAGTCTAATGGAATGTCAAAGATGGAGTGATTACCGTAGCTAGAGGCTTCATCACTCTTTCTAAAAAGAAATTGGTCGAAGTCATTTAATTTTGATTTTCAGTGGTACTTATATCTTCGCAACTCATCGGTATGACAGCTCTGCTTTGCACCTTTTTCGCAGCCATTTGATCAAAACGAATAAAAGATGACTACTCACATACACCATAAAAACACAAGACCACAGGAAACAAAAAGTTATTGCAGACATCAAATCCACAAACTCGAAGGAGACCTAGTCAACATCCAAATACCAAAAATCCTCATAAGAAGTCCGCCTTCCCTACTGCCTTATCGTCTCGTCCTGCCTACTCGCACTATCGTGATATCAACTCCATACTGCGTACTGCTTACCCTATTCGAACTAACCATGGGTGCTTTGGTTTCTCTACCCCTAACAGGGGCACTGACAATCGCCTCATGCTGTGGTGCTGCTGCCTGTTCTGCGTTCTGCTCGCTGATTGGCGGAACGTTCAATTCTGCTATTATGACCAGAATCACCTATGGTCTCTTGCTCGTGATCAACTCGATTGTTTCGTGGATAGCGCTTTCGCCGTTTATTGTGAATCGTCTTGAGAAAGCCACTTTTGGCTTCATTAACAGCCGTTGTGGGCCAGACGGAAAACAGTGCATCAACTTCAGTTCAGTTTACAGAATCAACTTGGCGTTGGGCCTGCTACACCTCATCCTTGCGTTGCTTTTGGTCAATGTGCGTTCTACACAGAACCCAAGAGCCGTGATTCAGAACGGGTGCTGGAAAATCAAGATTTTTGCGTGGATCTCGTTCATTATCATCAACTTTGTGTTGATCCCAGACTCATTCTTCGTCTTCTACGGCAACCACATTGCGATTATTTTCTCCACCATCTTTTTGGGTATCGGCTTAGTATTGCTTGTGGACTTTGCACATGCGTGGGCTGAAAAGTGCTTGGAGAAGATCGAGCTCGAAGAACTCACTGGCGAAGATGAATACAACGCTGGTTTGTGGAAGAAACTCCTCATTGGAGGCACCTTGGGCATGTACATTGCCAGCATCATTTTGACCATAGTCATGTACGTGTTCTTTGCCATGAGCGGATGCAGCATGAACCAGGCTGCCATTACCATCAACCTTATCCTTTCGCTAGTCATATCTGCCATGTCTGTGAACCAAAACATCCAGGAACTGAATCCAAATGCAGGCTTGGCTCAGGCGTCCATGGTGGTGTTCTACTGTACCTATCTCGTGCTCAGTGCTGTTGTTTCCGAGCCGGATGACAAAATGTGCAACCCACTTGTACGGTCCAAGGGTACGAGGACATTGAGTGTCGTTTTGGGTGCGCTTTTTACATTTGTGGCCTTGGCATACACCACTACCAGAGCTGCAAACTCGTCGTTTTTTGACACTGAGGGCACTGCCATTGCAGAGAGCCATATTTCCGCTCAACCTTCGGAGCGCAACCAGATGAGGTACCAGGCTATCCAGCAGGCAGTAAACGAAGGGTCTTTGCCTGAGAGTGCGCTTCAGCAGGTAGACTTGTATGACGAGGACAGCGGGCCCAATGGTCCCGATGATGAGAAGAACCTGGTCAAGTACAACTACACTTTGTTCCACATTATCTTCTTCTTGGCCACACAGTATGTGGCGACCTTGCTCACGATCAATGTGAAGCAGGACGATGTGGGTGATTTCATTCCTGTTGGCAGGACGTACTTCTCGAGCTGGATCAAGATTATCAGCTCGTGGGTGTGCTATGTGCTCTACGGGTGGAGTCTTGTGGCTCCGATGATATGGCCTGACCGTTTCAGTACGGTGCTGATATAGTTTATTCGTGATATAGGAAAACCGGAACAAAGTAAAGAAATAGTGAAAAAAATGAAAGAATTGAACTTCGATATTTGTGCTGACTGGAGCACACAGAAAGTTTCATACCAATACTTCGCAGTAAGCACATGGTCGGCTACTTCGGAACAACTGAAAGAGGGAGCTCCTTCCAAAAAAATCCAACTTTGCAATTCATCAAACCACTTCTTGTAAAATGTCCCAGGGGTCTCTGGCTTTATTAATTCACGTCTCAGAAGACATGTTTGTAGACCTTCTCTTTTTCCATTCTGGGACCTCAATTTCGCAGCCATTCTGTAACTAGTCCAGCACCCACAAAACCCACGCTTCTCCCACCTACGAACTCAAACCTTAGAATACCCCCCTAAATTCCCTCCTCTATCTTATTTCCGAGCCTCATCCCAAAACACCCCCAAACAACCAACTTCTTGACCAGATACCTTGTGCCTCCTGCACACTGCCCAACAGCACCACACTATTGGCTCACAGAAGTGAAAAAAAGCTCTCAAGATCAAACCAATCTTTCATTCACAAAAAGCACCCCATTAAAATGTCCGCTATTGTGTCCAAAGCCACCGGTCTCGTGAACTCCGCCGTCGCCAAATCCACCCAGCTCGCCAACTGCGCTGTCTACTGGGGAAAGGTCGGTGCCGAGGTCGGTAAGATTGTTTACAAGAACGAGGGTCTTGCCCCACCATCCCAGGCCCAGTTCAAGCAGGTGTACACCAAATTCTTCAACTTCTTGAAGTCTCCTGCTGAGCAGAAGGCTGCGTTGGAAGCTGTGACCAAGTTCCAGCCAAACAAGCAGAACTTGTCCCAATTGGGCATTTACTCGGTCCACATCTTGGCTTTCTTCTCTGTGGGTGAGATCATTGGCAGAAGGTCTTTGTTTGGCTACCCTGTTGCCAGCGGTGAGCACCACTAAGCGGGCTGGCCAAGTGCTGACTGCGCTGCCACATTTGCATCTCGCTCTGTATATTTGGGTTTTCCTAGACGGTTAATATATTCAAGAACAACTCGGTGTAGATTCCAAGACATTTTAACAAACTCATTGATGTGGCAATGAGTTGAAACTAGTCTCTGAAGACTCTTTCTTGTAAAAGCTCCATCTGCCTTTGACTACGCTCAAGTCCACCAAATATCATTCAAGACCATTCTATGCTCTATACATTAAAATCCCGTCCACTCTTCTCCCTCATCCTGAACCTGCTCCTTTCTTCTCTTGGACGCCGCAATCATCTCCTCGCGCTGCCTCCGCTTTTGTTTCACCACTTTGGGAACAGTACTGATGCCGGCTCTCTCGGCCTGTTGCGTCTTCAATCTGCGCTTGTCAAAGTACGAGAGCTTGCTCATATTCTCCATCCACTCACTGTAGCCATCAGTGCACCCTGACTGCTTCATCACGTTGACAATGGGCTTGATAAGCGAGCTGTCCTCCTTGGTGAAGAACGTCACAGCTTTACCTTTATTCGTACCACGACCGGTTCTTCCGATTCTGTGCACGTACGCCTGGGCGGTCTGGGGCACGTCGTAGTTGATAACAAGATTCACACCCTTGAAGTCCACACCTCTCGCCAAAACGTCGGTCGTGATCAAAACCCATATGTCACCGTTCTTGAATCTCTTGATCACCTCGTCCCTCTGCTTGGGAGTTCTTTCGGCGTGGATGACGTCAACGTTGAGCTTGTCGTAAATCAATTCGTGGAACAAGGCCTTGGCACGAGTAATGCTCTGCAAGAAAATAATCACTGGTGGTTTGAACTCTCCCTTCTGGAGCATCTCACGGATCGCCACCAACTTGCCGTCTTCGCTGCCCGTGAAGACCAACTTTTGGTCAATGTTCAGCGAAGCTGCCTCCTTGTGACCGACAATGACTCTCACTGGGTCTCTCATGATGGAGTTCGCTAGTTCCTCCACGCCAGCAGGAATTGTAGCGGAGAAAATCGACCTGCGTAGTTTGGGGTTGGTCATGTTGGCCAAAAGGGCGTCCGTCTGCTCAACAAAACCCTTGTCGAAAAGCCTATCTGCCTCATCAATGACTAGCTGCTCCACAGAAGTCAAATCGACAAAGCCGTTTTTGACAACGTCAAGAAGACGCAACGGCGTAGACACGATGATGGCATATTTGGAGGCAGAAATAGCGCCGTCCTGGAGTCTGCTGGCCATTTGCCTGGACAAAATAGCGCTGGGCAAGCTCTTGTGGCCCTTTGTGAGAACCTGAAGCTGCTGGTAGATCTGCAGGGCCAATTCGTTCGTGGGAGCTATTATGAGGCCCCTGACTTTTGTGTTTTTGGCTGGTCCGCTTTCCAAGAGCGTCTGGATCATGGGGATCAAAAATGCTAACGTCTTACCAGAACCTGTGGGTGCACATCCGATAAGGTCTCTGTCGTTCAAAGCCACGGGAATACCCTCACACTGGATCGGCGTGGGCTCCACAAACTCGGCGTCTAGAAGATTGTGCAATAGTCTTTTGTTGATCTGGAAACGAGAAACTAAGTCCTCGAAAGAGCCAATAGGCAAGGGCACATCGTGGCCGGTGACTTTAGAGCCAGCAGATTTACGGAACTTTTGCGCGTCTTCTGGGGTGGTTATGACCGCTTTTGGAGGAGCTTCCTCCACTTTTGGTTTTTCGTCTTGGCCCTCCTCCTGCTTGGGCTTGTGGCTCTTGGTCCTGAAGAAATCAGTCTCCCTATCTATATCAGCATCTAGGGCCTTCTTGTTCTGGGAAGGCTGATCTTTCCGTGATTTTCCCGAAAAGTCTGCCGTGGCAGCCTTGCTCGTTTTGAGCGCAGCGCCTCGGCTCAATATCCTGAAAATATCCATTTCTCAAAGTAACTAGTGTCTATCTCCATTGTGAGATGCCCATCTCTGCTACAGAATAGTGGTGAGCATCCTGCACAAAAGGCGCACCACCTTACTACTAGTGTCGCTCCGAAAAATTTCCTGGAAAAGAATCGACCCTAGTTAACACTCTCACACAAACTTGCCCAAATAGGCCATGTTAAACAATTTTGTCTCGTTACGGGCCACCACAAGGACGGGGGTGTCACGTGAGCTCGTCCAAGCCCGCTCCATCTACTTGCATACGGGTCCCAGGGTGGCTGGACTTCGTCGAGACCCCAAGGAGGCCTTGAAGACCCACAACGAGCTTGAATACGGATCGAGTGAGGCCGTTAGCAAAGTCAAGCAGTTCATGGCCAATTACAGCATTCCAGAAGACTTGGCGCTCCAGGCGCTCACGCACAAATCGTTTGCCAACGGTATAAAACCATACAACGAGAAGCTAGTAGCCATGGGGCTGAGAGTGCTCAATCTCTTTTTGGCCAAGCATGTTATAGAACAGGAAACAAGCAACGAAAACGCCATCAACGGCAAGAACTTGGACGTGTTGGGCACGCCGATGGCCAAGGAACTCGGAGGTAAAATGAGCTTAGGTCTCTTTGCCAGGCAGCATAAGCTCAACGAGTCAATGTTCTGGAAACTGCACAACCACGACTTGACTTTTGAGAAGAGCGGAGAGATGAAGGTCAGTGCCCACATGATGTACGCTCTTGTTGGAGCCGTGGCTTTCGTGCATGGGAAGAGAAGAGCAGAGGAGTTTGTGTTGGAGAAGCTTTTAAAAGGAGACAACTCGCTTGAGGTTTTGACCAAACAGATGGTCGAAGAGAGCCTGAGCTAGAATGCATGTATATAGTGCTGCTTTTGGAGCAGAATGGATAATCTGAGAGACTGGTGTGGGGTTGTAGGAGGCGGATGTGTTATGGCGAGTAGCAACGGATTGAACAGCAGGCTGCTCTTTGCATCGACGAATTTTGAGATAAAGGTATACCTGACTGCTTTGTCAAGCAAATTCCTTCGATTTACTCTTCTCTTTGCCTGACACAAGAGGTTGAAATATCATGACAAAGTGTCTTATTGACTATAGCACTATTGCAAGCCGGTAGAATCTGGGCGTGTGAATTGAGCATCTTGCCTTTATGCTTTTAACATTTCTCGTTTATATATCTTTTTTTTGATATACATCCAAGTACTCCAGTTATACTTTAATGAGACGAATTGGTGAATAATGCAAGAGCTAGCAATGTAGTACAATCTGGGGCAGCTACGTCTACAGCCAAGAATTGTTTAAGAAAAAAGAGTTTCGGCCCTAATGATTTGAATTTACGACAATATAGGTTTGAAGAACCCATGACCTCCTTCGAACGATCTCAATTCTTTCAATCATGAAGCGATAAGTTATACATACTATTGATCGCTGCAATTGGTCGACTTGCAAGAGAGTCACAATTAAAAGCTCTGCTCCACCCAGAATACCGCACATTGACTCTAGTTTTCCTATTTACTCCAAAGAAAACATCGATTGAGAAAATAAAACCACGAATGAAGAGGATCCCACCATATACGATATAAGGTTTGGTTGGGCGATTCACTTTTGAGCTGCCATAACCATTAGACAAGTGTGTTCTTGAGAGTGAAGCCGAAATGCTAGTGTTTAATATGTTCAACAAATATACAACTGATCCGATCTCTTTGGCATAACGTACCGATGACTACAAGTCAATAGAAGCCGTCAAAAGATTGATATCTCATTTACATGCTTAACGCTGGTAAATCAGTGGCTCAAAACAGCCAATCAGCAAAAACTAATTGTCAAAATCTAATTCCATGAATTTTAAAACTCGAGATTTTGTAACCACAAATCCTCAAGAATTTCCATCATCCTTCACTTGCCGAAAAACGTTCTTCGTGGTATTGCGGGGGTGCATGTGAAAGACTAGTACCACGGCCTGAGATTGAAGTAGGTCGAGAAAACTCAATACAGAAACAGAATCACAAATTCGAAAAAATTTCTCCCAGCATATTCAGCAAATCTCAAAATAAAAGTTCGATCAAATTCTTCAAATCAGTCTGCAATGAGGTACTGTTATTCTGCTGTTCCGGCATTTCGGCATATTTGCAACTACTGGTACGCGGTTTTTCATCCACGCTCAGATATATATCTACCCCATACCCCAGATTCTGCGTTGCAGACACACTAAAATCGAAAATCCTAAACAAACCTAAAGCTATTTATTCAGAATGTCTGACAGTGACGAAATCGCCCATGCTATCGCCGGTGCCGGCGGAGGTGCTCTTTCTATGATAGTCACCTACCCGTTGGTCACATTGTCCACTTTGGCCCAAACAACACAGAAAAAAAAGGACGAGGACCCCAAAAAGACATCCTCCGTAGAGGCCACCAAGCAGATCATCAAGGAAAAGGGCGTGCTAGGGTTGTACTCGGGGCTTGAGCTGGCGTTGTACGGAATCACCCTCTCGCAGTTTATCTACTACTACTTCTACGAGTTCACGCTGAATGTGTTTTTGAAGGCCAACAGGGCCTCGGGCGTGAAGAGAAAGGGGCTTTCCACCGTTCAGTCGATCATTACTGGCGCTATCGCCGGCGCTATTACCGTAATCGGAACAAACCCGTTCTGGGTCGCCAACACCCGTACTATGACCAAGGCGAAGGAGCACGGCACCCTGAGCGGGTCCACTATAAAGGCCATTTTGGAGATCGTCGAGCAGGACGGCGTGGGAACGCTCTTTGCCGGCGTTTTTCCCGCTTTGGTCTTGGTGATCAACCCTATTATTCAGTACACGATTTTTGAGCAGATCAAGAACGTGATTATCGCTGCCAAGGGCGCCAAGGCGTTCACCGGAGGTAAGGCCTTCTTTATCGGTGCTTTTGGCAAGCTCGTGGCCACCACCTTGACCTACCCATACATCACCTTGAAGTCCAGAATGCACGTCAAGAAGAAGCAGTTGACAGAGAAGACCGGCGACGAGGAGATCAAGCTCTCCATGGTCCAAGAAATCCAGAAAATCATCAAGAACGAGGGCTTGGAGGGCTTGTACCGTGGATTGGGCATCAAGTTGTTCCAGTCTATCACTACAGCGGCCTTTTTGTTTTACTTCAAGGAGGAGTTGTTGCTGGGATCGGTCAGGCTTGTGCTGATTCTCCGTGGCACCCAGGTGAGAAAGAGCCTCCGCTAAAGACTAGAGGTGGTAGAGTTGTTGTAGGTAGAATAGACTGTCAGTTTTGAAAAATAAGTTATTTTACAATTAAAGGGGCAAATCACGTAAAACTAAGATTCTCCTAGGGGAAAGCTTGCAGCTGCAAGAATGAAACACCTCACTTTTTCTCCATTTTGATGTAAGATTTGATTCAAGCACTGTGGAGATAGTAGAAGTAGACTGCAATTACAAGTATTTTTGTTGCAGGTCATCCACTGAAGTGACCTAATTCACTTCAATTGCTTCAATTTTCTACCCGTCAATTATGGTATGGAGCTTCCTACATTCTCTTCCGAGAAACTGACACAAACCCGGAAAGCCTATCTCAAGAGCCCGACTTTGGCCGCTTTTCGAAAAGGAGCTCGTAAATAGGGTTTTAAGGGGAAGAGGTCTTATCTTTTTGAATGGATACTCACGGAAATTGTTGACCAAGACTTCCTGCTTTTGCTCTTTGCTGCCGTGGCTTGAGCTCTTCAACGGTTGCAAATTACCCCTGGTCAGCCGCTTGCAGTGTCACATAATGCCGAAAGACAGAATCTAGATAAATTGGTACAATCAAAGAACAGACTCGAGATTGTAATAGCAATGATTTTCAAGAATCTTGATTATACTGATTTTAAGTTATAAAACCCTGTTTAATCAACTACGAACTACGAACTCTGGTCTGGGCGGAAGGAAGTGGTGGGATGCCACACGCAAAAATCGCATATCTGGGCCAATCTGTGATCCTTGTATTCTAGAAGAGGAGACGAATTTGGCTCACTTAAAAAAAAAAATAAGTTAAAAATGGAAGACGAAAGAAAATTCACCCACCTTTTACCTATCTTCTCTATAGCACTCTCTCTCCAACCGCCATACTAAACCTCGGTTTACGACAAGTCCGCCGGAATTACCTGGGGTCCACCAAACGTCCGTCTCGCATGCAGATACGGGGCGCTATTAATAGAGAATGGAGAAACGGTGGATCGAATCCGAGCCAAGGTGTAGGCGATCTGAACTTCCTGTAGAAGGTTGCTCGAAAATGACCAAAATCCAAAAGGCTTCTTAGTAAAAAAGTCGCCTCGAGGCTTCCTTTTCTTCTAGATGCCTGACGCCAAGCTTCTCGCAGTTCCATCTCGCTACATACCATTATGTCATCTCACGGATTGGTGAAGTACGCAATCCGCAGAAGGCCATGAAGATGGCATGGTCCCGAAACTCGATCGCAGACTAAAATCAACGGAAAAAGATACGAATTCGATCCGAAACTTTCTTTCTCAGGAAAAGCAAAATCTTTTTTTGTTTGAATAAAAAACTTACTCGAGCTTCACCTACTTACCTTCCGGTGGTTGCAAATCGGCCTGTACAGTCTATCAGAGCCATCTACACTCGAACTCAGATCAAGAGGTACTCCACCACGAGCCCTACCACACCCCAGGGTGGCCAAAATAGGAACATCCAGATTCCTCATACCATTCTTACTTATTCTGAGCTTCCAAAAAATCAAATTCCAAGCTAACCTAGTCTCATGACGACATCAGACCAAACCATGAAGTCAGAGGCTCCCGAGGAAACACAGCTGGAGACGCTATCCCAGCCCGCGTCGCCCAGATCGAAACTGCCCCAGCCGAGGCCCGTGGCCAGAAGAGCCTGTTTATCTTGCAGAGAGAAGAAAATCAAATGTGACGGAGAGCTCTTGCCAGTTCCACCAGGTCTGGAGGGCCCCACGTGTTCCAACTGCCGATTGATGGGCTTACGGTGTGTTTTCGTGCAAAGCAACCGTGGCGGATGCCGCAGAAAGCGTTACTCGCTGGAGTCTGTGGCGGACAGCGCCGATTACAGAGACGGAAGAAGATCCACCATTTTGCAGCTTCTGCCACGCTCCCTGCGAGGCTTCATGGAGCCTGAGACACCATCCACCATGTCAGAAGCGTCCTTGAGCGTGCCCCGGCTCAATCTGCCCAGCTTTGGCGGGCCTGAGCCGAAAAGACGGGCCAAAGAGGAAAAACACCATCACCACCACTACTACCACCACCACGAGCTGGGGCCGGGCTTTTTCGGGTCCTACGGGACCTCCCAACACGGAAATTTTAAGAAACACTATCCCTGGGAGTACGGGCCCCCAGGTCCTCACGGCCCTAGAGGTCCAAGATGCCCCCCACCTGGGCCTCGTGGAATGGACTTGGAAGACGGAAACGAGCCCTCTGGACCCCCACTCCCTCCACACATGCGTAAGCCAGGCCCAGGGCCATACGGTGGGGGACCCAGGGAATCCTCGTATCCTCCACACGGAGGGCCCTACGGGTTCTACTATCCACCACCTCCACCTCCCCCGCCCCCACACGGACCACCAAGACCTCGAGGGCCACATTTCGACTATTACGGTCACTTTCTGCATCCTCCAGGCCCTCCAGGCACGCCTCCTCCGCATTTCCACTTTCATCCTCCTCCTCCACCCCCACCAGGCCATTTTCCCCCACCGCCTCCCCCACCGGGCCATTATTCTCTGGAGGCTTCGTCTTCGATGTACTTTGAGGAAAGACTGGCAAAGGACTCGGAGCACATGTCCACAGGCACGGGATCGCCAGCATCTTCACCACAAAGTAGGTTCCGCAAGGAAGCACCGGAAGACGAAAAAGGCTCTTATTTATTTCTGAACGCTGAGCTCCACGCCCTCGAGCTACCGTCATGGCTGGTGCTCAACGAGCTCTTGACGTTTTATTTCCAGGTGTGCCATCCAAATGACCAGATCTTTCCAAGCAAGAATGGGTTTCTTGAATTGCTTTCTCTACGCAGCGATGCAGCCTTGTTGCACGCCATCATAGCCAGGGTGTGCAGCTTGAAAAAATGGAACATCGACAGCAGACAAAAATTGTGGGTGAAGAGGGCACACAAGCATTCAGAAACGCTCGACGACCATGGGCTTCTTGTGTGCTATGCCTTGTTGCGGAAAGTGCCATTGGTCAAGGCTGATCCAGAAAGCATCAGGGAGCTCGATTCCCGCTTTCAACGCCTTTTGGCTTCCTACAAGTACGTCCAGCTCATGTCCTCGTGCGTGGGAGTCAACATGAGGACCTGCTTGAATAAGGAAACAAACGTCAGGGCCGTGTGGAGCTACTGGTACGATTCAATTGTTGAGGGACTGGAGGAATTTATAAATGTTTTCAGTGAAGCTGAAAGCCACGAATTTCCCTTCCCTGTGCCCAACGACGACTACCTCAAATGCAAGCTTTCGGAGTCTCCTTCCTGGGCAGACTTTAAGCAAGGTCGCTACAACGACTGCACTTCGCTAATCAAGGCAGCATCAATTTTGCAGAAGGCCCGCGACAAGCTGGCCACACGCGAGCAGATCACCGATCTGGCTCTTCAGGACTTCCTACTCAACAGTTTTGAGGTCAAGGAAGGAAAGGTCCATTTGAACTCGCACATGGCGCTGGCACGGTGCTTGTATGGTCAGGCTCATATCATGCAGCGGTGGAACGAAGCTGGACTTGGAGATGTTAATGCTTCTCTCTCCAGCAGCCAGAAAAAGGCGTTTTCGGAAATTGCAGACCATCTCCACGAAGTTTGCGAGGTGATTGAAGCTTCTCGCGGATTGGTTGATCACGACAGCAGGCCTGTTGCGTATGGTGTTTCCTCGCTCGATGGCAGTGACTGGAGAAGCTCATTGCAGTTTGTTTCGCTGGGAACAGAAACCTGGAGAAAGCTCAGTTACGCAGCCATTATGACGGCAAAGTATGCTAGGGACATTTTGACCTCGATGCTACGCTACTTGGAGAAACACCCTAGAGAGAGTGAGAATATTGGGTTGGCTCCAGACCGCTTAGAGCGCTACCTTCGGACGATCCAGCATTTCCTCCAGTTTGTGGAGATCGGCTCCGCCAATCTGGGGTACTACTGAGATCCAGGGTCAGAAGTGGTCGAAGAAGAGATTTGTTCGAATTGCGCGAAAAAAGTGAACACTAAATCTTTGATTTAGTCTGGATTTTCAGATCAACGTGTATTTCATTTGGAGTTCAGTGTTGGAGATCGAGTCTACTCTGGGATTCGAGCTGTGCCCTGAGTTCCTCGCTAAATCATAATGGATAAGGAAACTTCGATTAAAGAGATGTCGAGCTAAAGGTAGGAGTGTCCTGATATTCTTTGAGGATTGATACAAATCTTCTTCTGAAACGGTGTTTTTCTCGTGATTTTTTGGTCCCCCTCGTTTGCAGCCATTTTGACGGAAAGGTGCGTTTCACGTGGCCCCGCAACTACTACACATAGCGGGCTGCGAAAAACTACCCCATACTTTGCTTCTTCCTGAAGTCCCCAAACAAAAACACAATGATAAACGTGTTCAGACCGTTGTGGTATTCTCCGGCGCCGGAGTTACCGGCTTATTGCTACGAAACCTCCGAATCGCTCACGAGAGATGTCCATATCAAAAACATACATTCTCACAACGACTACTGGAGAAAGAGACCGCTTTTGGACGCTTTGCTGTGGGGAGCCGTCAGTGTCGAGGGAGACATCTGGCATTTCAATAAAAGCTACATTGTTTCCGACACGGTGACGGAAACGACCCAGGAATTCAAAAACTCCGAGATCTACGTCGGCCACAACCAGGTATACCTCGAGCTGAAAAATACTCTCGACGCCGTGTACTTGGACCCGTTGTACTACTTTCTTGAAGGAGCCAACAAGCAGTTTTCGGAGCCCATCCTCGAGAGAATCTCACATAAATTCAGCGTGTTCTACGATGCTCCAGAGACGCCCTTGTACTTCTGGTTGGACCTCAAAACCGAGGGCCACGACCTCTACGAGAAGCTCAAGCCATATTTGAAGCGTTTTGTGGAGAAGGAGTATTTGGCATACTATGATAGTGAAGCAGGCAAGCACGTGGAGGGTCCGATCATCCTCACATTGACTGGAGACGTTCCGTGGGATGTGATAGATTCGGAGCTGACTTCCGGAAGCAATCGCTATGTATATGCCGATTGCCCGCTTCAAAAGTTCACCGAGGAAACCACAGACGAGGAGTGGAATCGCTACGAGCGTTCTTGCAAGATAGCCAGTGCTTCGCTTCAACAATTGCTCGGAGACGACGCATACAACGAGGCGATAAAGGGCGATTTTTCTGACCTGGCGATAGGAAAATTGGAATCTTATTTTGCCCAGGCCCACAAGCACGGCATAAAAACAAGGATCTGGGGCGGCGTCGACTGGCCTATATATGTGAGAGACTCCCACTGGAAGAGCCTTTGGCACCTGGGGTGTGATTTGATCAACGCCGATGATCTCGAGGCCGCCGCCACGCTATTTTAGTATTTTGGTATTAAAAATATAGATATGGAGAGGTTGCATTTCATTGTGTGGATGCGTAGTGACATGTAAGGAAGGATCCCAAGATAGATTTGAGTAATGGTGGAGCCTCTTACGTTATTTCTTCAAAAAATGATCAAATATGGAATATAGGTAATTTTGTTTCCTACAACTTTGCGTGTTCTTGCTGACCATTTGGCACCAGTGGCCCGATTTGATGCAGCCACCCAATGTCCCATCAATTGAGATCTACAACCATCTTCCACTCTAAGTCTATAATATAAATACTACATATGCCTCATCATCTTCATCAAAAACTCAAAAAGTTCAATAATTCGTTTTAAGGTGCTCGTAGACGTAGAAGATCAACGCATTGGCTGGAATCGACCTCGTCAACGTGATCGACAAGCCATTGTACAAATTGGCGATTCCGCCTGGACGGCGCACCAACTTGGCGAACGCCTGGGTGAACAGAAGCTTGCTCAGTGTTTTCAGGGTGATGTCGTGGGTCTGGATCACGGATTTGATGGTGTCGACGGGGAAAATCGACAAATTGAACATGAACCCAGCAGCAGCGCCCGACGCCAAAAGATTGGTATTTTCCGCTTTTGAATTGTGTTTCCGCAAAAACGCTAGCGTCTCCTCGTAAGTTGCAAACCACACCGCCGTTCCTAGCATCTCTCTGGCTAGTGTAGAGCTCAAGCCGTGCCACAATCCCGTGATACTCTCTCTTTGGATAATTCTGCGGATCACCGAGCCGTAGGTATCGTTCTTCGAGTGGCTGTGGAGATTTGAAACCTGGAGCTTGCACTTTACGAGTTCCACGGGTGTAAGAACAAAGGAAGCAGCGAATCCGGAAAAGGCTCCAGAGACACACACGGCTGATAAGCTCGAGGGCGATAGCGACGTAAACTCCTTGAAAAATTCTTGACCATACTGAAAAGCCAGAAACAAAACAGCGTTTTCCAAACACGCCCCGACCATGGGCGCTCTTATGCCCTTGTAGAAGCCGTTCACGATTCCCTCATTGTGAAAAGTTGATGTTATCACTTGCAACGTAGAAACACGGCTCAGGCCCAGCTGAAGCCGAACTTTAATAGTGTCAAAGGGGAACTCCACAAGCTTGCCCACACATCCTGCAGTTGCACCGTAGACCACTTCCTTGACGGGGTCTACCATGAACAGTGTAGTGCATTGAGATAAGATGTCGAGACATGCGAAACGAGCGATAGAGAAGGACAAAAAGGGGCGAGACTACAAAATCAGAAGATTATAATCAAAGGTCATTACTTTACCAAACGCTGGTTTCCTACAGTTCTCTTCCTTATACTAGTATTACTATATGACAGCCTATCTCAATGGGATGAATCTGGAAGAAGCGTTACCGGCTCTACCGTGTCTGACAGGAGTGTAGGTGATGGAGAACTCACCCAAGTAGTGGCCAACCATCTCTGGCTTGATCTCAACGGTGTTGAAAACCTTACCGTTGTAGACACCGACCAAAGAACCAATCATCTCTGGAACAATGATCATGTTTCTCAAGTGGGTCTTGACAACAGCTGGCTTCTCGTTAGCTGGGGCAGCCAACTTGGCGGCTCTCAACTTCTTGATGAAGCCCATTGGCTTGGCGTCCAAACCTCTGGAGAATCTTCTTCTGACTCTGGCACCACACAACTTGGTGAATTCTTCGGTGTCGAGCTTCAAAAGCTGCTCGAGGTCAACGCCCTTGAACGAGAAGGTCTTGAAAGTTCTCTTTCTAGCAGCTGATGGTTAGTATAGAGCTTTAAGGTTGGGTCGGGGTTTCGTCTGGGTTGCTTGGTGATCTCTTGGTCGTTTTTAGATATGGATAAATGGACATGGATTCCACAGATGGGGTGGACAATTTTAATAATTCGCTTCGGCTTTTCGATAATTCAGCATCACAATAATAATTTTCCAGTAGATTCCTCCTCAATAGCACTTTTTTTACATACTGGTCTCAGCCATGGTTGTTGTTGTAGCTAGAAGAAATTAGGATTGTGAATGAAAATTTTTGTCTGGCTGGGGAGTGTATGGGGCTAGCATTCGCAGTAGGGTTTGGAGGTTGAGGTCACGTGATACAGTAGGACACTATTGTAGAGAGGCAGCTTGAGCGCGCCGTGGGTGTGGGTTGGGCGGTTAGGGCTGAGATGTGAGATCACGTGATGTGGTGACTGCCCTTTGCACCGAAGCAGCACCACACTCCCCGGCCCCACGGAGCGGGGCACAAAAGTCGACTTAGGTAGTGAGCTTATAGGCGCTCAAATAGTCTTCCTGCCAAATTTCATGCTGTTGGGAGGAGATTCAATGTCTTTTTCGGAGGGCCTTTTCTACTGACCAAGCACGGTCACGTGATCTACCCTAGATCAACCCTTCTAAGGCCTTGCCAAAGCCGTGGCCAAAGTGGTCCTAGCCTTCACATTTTGAAGCTCTTTAAATTCTAGTTCTCTTCAACGTACCATTTCCCCATCTGGGGCGGCCATTCTGCTCTTTCCCACGTATGCCCACACCCGTGCACCGCGATCATCGAATACTCACTGGAAAAAAAAAATCCAATGAAAAACTCTCCTCATCCAAAGGATAGTCTGCACTTTTCCGCTTAAACTGATTATTCTAAAATGAAGTACTTGGCTGCTTACTTGTTGTTGGTCCAGGGTGGCAACACCGCCCCCTCCGCTTCTGACATCTCCGCTCTCCTCGAGACCGTTGGTGCCGAGGCTGATGAGTCCAGAATCTCCTCCTTGTTGTCCGAATTGGAGGGCAAGTCCGTCGAGGAATTGATCGCCGAGGGTAACACCAAGTTGGCTTCTGTTCCATCTGGTGGTGCTGCTGCTGGTGGTGCTTCTGCCGGTGCCGCTGCTGGTGGTGCTGCTGAGGAGGCTGCTGAGGAGAAGGAGGAAGAGGCCAAGGAGGAGTCTGACGACGACATGGGTTTCGGTTTGTTCGACTAAGCCCCAGGGTTTCGGATAGATAGTACCATTAATACAGAACTTCTTTAGCACGGTGTAGGTGTTGTAGGTACAGGAGGGGAGAGACAGGGAGATGATGAAGAGGAAGGTCTCTGAGCTCTTCAGGCTTCGAGTTCAAAGAAGAAGTTGTTCTCTTTGAGATGCTTCGTTTGAGAATCGATGTGTAGAAACCGTTCTTTGATTTGGTGGTGGCTCAGGCTACTGCTCTGCGTTTGAGTGGGCTCCAAGTGGATTTCTCATCACTAGCCACTAATGGGAGCGTGTAGGTTGAGGAAATTCCGTGAATTTGTCAAAAAGAAGGGAACTTCACTGAATGCCAGAAAAGGATCAGCGAAAAATAATGTTTGGAGAGCTCACATCCTACAAAGTCAGTTTGCTCTAAAGAGTTATGCTTTTACCTTGCCCCTTACAAACCAGCTGATCGAATTCTTCACCCAATATAATAAAGCCCTAAGCTGAAAAATACATACAAGCCTCTTCCTTTAACACCTCAATTAAATAACTCTCACACTCCACATCGATAAATAATACATAGCATGAGTCTCTCAGCCCGTAGCGTACTCGAGCTTCTCTACGAGAATCCTGAACCTCGTAATCTGGGCCTCGAGATCGCCATACTCGGGTTTCTCCATTCCATCACCTTCTGTCGTGCCATTCGTTTGCGGTTTCAAGAGCTGTACCTTCTTTTCGAGACTTTCAAGGTATTCAGCTTTTTGTTGCTCGTATATTAGCTTCTCGTTCAATCGTAGAAGCTCCTCCCGTAGTTTTGCATATCTCTCTCGGAGCTCTTCGTTAGAAAGCTTTCGGTTCTCTATCTCGCCTTTGAGCTCCTCTTGCACTGCTTTAGTGTACTCCTCTGTGAGCTTTTTCTTCAGAATTATATCAACCCTGTCCTCATTATCCACAATTAATCCATCATCTTTGCCATGACCTTCTTCATCTTCCTCAATTATATCATTATTACCCGTCTGTTCGTCCTCTCCTTCCTTGTCAGCCATAAATATATACTCCGGCTCGGGTAGATCTTCGATAAGCTCTTGCAATTTACTAACTCGTTGCTGTACAGTAAGTCCACCATATGCTTCCGGCACAATGATGGGTTGTACAAGCTGCGTTACCCTTTCGAGCTGTTCATTGACTCTCAAAATATTTTCTTCCTCGTTTTTCTGTATTTGCTGAACGAGCTGGTGCACGACCTGCTTGCTGAACTTGTGTCTGTAGTGTTTCTTCAACTGAGCATTCACTTTTAGTAGGCAATTTTGAACGGCTTCCTCGGGAATATTGTACTGTATCATAATGCGACGTACATCATCGTCTATTACTTTTGGTTGGGTTATTTGGCTTATTCGTTCTTCGACAATTCGTTTGATATGGAGGTAGCTCATGGTGGTTGCAAAACATCAACACATGGAGCGCTTAACCAATAGTGCACCCGTACACCACAAATGGTCATCACCACGTTCTGCAGAACCTCGAGGCCTGTGTAGACCTTATCACTCTATATATCTGAAGAAGCCATTTCTTATCTGGTTTTTTTCCGAGATCAGGGTCTTATCGGACACCCCCATCAAAATACGTGCTGGTTTTCATGTCAAGTCACGTGACTTCACACTCTTATCGCCATAGTTAGCAAGCACCAAATCTAAAACCACACCATGATTGAAGTTCCCCTATTTAGCGGAAACGGCTCGATTCCAATTTACGACCCAATTCGTGATGGTGCGGGATACAGAACAGGAACAAGAATAGCACGTGTTCAGGTTCTAGTGGCCTTATTCCTCGGGCTCTCAGCCTTCCTTATCTTCTGTGTGCTACGAAAGAAGTACCCCAGAATCTATGTTGCCAACTCAAACAGAGTCAATCAGAACTACCTCCATAGCCAGCTGCGGCGAAATCTACTTCCGCTACCGCAAAACTCGCTATTCGGTTGGATGCCTGTGGTATTCAAAATCAGTGAAGATCAAGTTCTAGAGCATGCTGGGCTAGATGCGGTGGTTTTCCTCGGATTCTTCAAAATGTGCATCACCACACTCACTATTTGCGTGATTCTCGCTGTCACCATAATATCGCCAATTCGATACAAGCTTACGGGTCGCATGGACTTGCCAGATCCAGACGATAGCGACGATGATTCCCACAATTCGACTGTCCTAGATAAAGTGGGATCCCGTGGTTTTGGTACCAGCCTATCACTCATCAATCTACTCAAAAATAGTAACCCCGAATACGAGCCGATCTCGTGGATGTACGCCGGGTTCACATACTTCTTCACCGGACTAGTCATATACCTCCTCCACAGACAGACACTTAAAATTATAGACATGAGGCAGAGCTACTTGGGAAGACAAAGTTCCATCACAGATCGCACAATTAAGCTTTCGGGCATCCAGCCTGCTTTGCGTGAGGAAGAAGCACTCAAAAGACACATCAACTCGTTAGGCGTGGGAGAAGTCCAAGAGGTTGTAGTTGTGAAGGAATGGAACGCACTCAACACCTTGTTCAAGTTGCGAAGTAAGGTTCTCAGGCAGCTTGAGGTTTCATGGGTCGAGTACCTCAGTTCAAACGGACTTAAGAACACCGCTGATGTCATGACTTCCCGAATAAGACCTAACTTGGGCGATCTGTTCAGCTTGCACCAATCTCTGGGTACAGCTTTCTCCGATGAAGAACGTGTCAATCGCTCTCCTTTCCAGGATGAATCTTCAGCAGTATCTGTCACTTCTGCGCCCTCAATAATCGAGCAAATATCTGAACACATTGAGGATCACCACGGTGCTGATGGAAGCGATTCACAACTACCCCTCTTGAACGATGATGCTGCAAAGAGACCACAAATGCGCAAAGGCTGGCTCGGTCTTTTTGGACCCAAGGTCGATTGTATCACTTACTACACCAATCAGCTCGAAGTCATCGACAAGGAGATTAAACGCTATAGGCTGCGCGAGTTTCCACCTTGCTCTACGGCGTTCATCACTATGCGTTCAGTGGCCCAGGCTCAAATGCTTGCTCAGGCAGTGCTTGATCCCAAGGTCAATCATTTAATCACGAGTTTGGCTCCAGCTCCCCACGATATTATATGGGAGAACCTTTGCTTGACCAGAAAAGAACGCAATATGAAGATTTTCTTTGTCATGGTGTTTATTGGATTGATATCTGTTCTTTTGGTATTTCCAATCAAATTCTTGTCGAATTTCTTGAACGTCAAGAAGATCTCGAAAATCTCGCCGAAGTTGGGTGCTTTCTTGAAAGAGCACAGCTGGGCTGAAACCCTTATCACAGGCATCTTGCCTCCTTACGTGTTCACGATATTCAACATAGTGATGCCATATTTCTATATCTGGGTCACTAAACGTCAGGGGTATACGTCACATGGAGATGAAGAGTTGTCCATCGTTTCAAAGAACTTCTTCTATGTGTTCGTCAATTTGTTCCTCGTCTTCACACTTTTTGGAACTGCAATTATAAGCGATACTGCCCAATTAGCGTACCAGCTAGCCTACTCGCTTCAAAGATTGAGCTTGTTCTATGTTGATTTCATCATTTTGCAGGGTCTTGGAATATTCCCCTACAAATTGCTTCTTTTAGGAAACCTCCTCAAGTTCTCCATCAGCAATATGATATGGTGCAAAACCCCAAGAGACTACCTCAATCTCTACAAGCCTCCTGTTTTCAACTTTGGCTTGCAATTGCCCCAGCCTATCCTTGTATTGATTATAACCATCACGTACTCCGTGATCTCGACGAGAATTGTCACTGCAGGTTTGATCTACTTCATTATAGGGCATTTCGTGTTCAAATACCAGCTCCTTTACGCGTGTGTCCATCCACCACACAATACGGGCAAAGTGTGGCCGTTGGTTGTCAGAAGGGTTATCTTGGGGCTTTTGATTTTCCACACAACGATGTTTGGAATTCTTGCCTCCCAGAAAGCCTACATCTGTGCAACGACGATGGTCCCGTTAGCTGCTTTGACCATAGCAGTGCTCTGGAACTTCCACAAGCATTACATTCCGTTGTCGTCATTCATTGCTCTTCGGGCTATCGAAAATAACCAACTTCCATTCCATGGAGACGAAGAGGAAGACCTCCTCAACGACGAGGGCAACGCAGAACGAGAACTCACTTTGGACGAGCGCAGAGAGTCGCAACAAACCTATGAATATCCAAAGTTGATTAAGGAGCTCGATGGCCCCATTATCGCGTTGGAGAACAACGAAGTTCTTCTCATTGGCTCTGATGGGCAGACTTCCAAGAAGCCGATTCCAAGGTACTGAAAGCGGATGAAAAAAAACTCTTCACTGCGCTTGCCTCATCATTCCATAGTGCAAGTTCACCCACGAATAGGTGTGTCATTGAGTTATCACTGAAGTAAGCCAACAAGCCGCTGATGGCCACTTTGCGGAACAAAATCAGTATCAGGGTGGCTCCTAACACGATCATGGACGTCCTGATGAATGAAGCTCCCACATTGATTCGAAGCGCCTCGATCGTGTTGATCAAGCCTAGAATATCCACCACGATTGCAGCCATTATGTGGTTGTCGTAAGGCCAGATCAACATGATGATTGGAATGCATTTGATGCTCAACGACATGAAGATCGTCAGCAAAAGCACCGAGACGAAATAGCCTCGTTGTAGGCTTGGTGGTAAGTTTTTGTTGCCCTGGTTTCCCCAACCTAGGAAGGTACGAAAGCACCAATCTATAAGCATGCAAAGTACGATGCGTTCTGCTAGTTGCTGGTATATGAAGAACAAGTATTGAACGGGAACCGGCTTCTGCAATATGTTTTCCACTATCGTGCTTCGAGTCTCGTGTTTCTCCTCAAATGCCCAATTGAGGTACACTTCGAAAAGGATTGTGAGCAATGCGTACCGCAAAAGATGCTTGTATCTCTCAAGGAATGTGAGCTTACCCTTGTTGGAGAAGACCAGGTCTTCCACTACATTGTAAGCCAAATGGCGGTATGCTTGGGGCTTCAAAAGAAGCACATCCAAGAAAAGTATGACATTATCGAACTCGATGTACTTGTCTGCCAACTTTCCGCATTCAGGGCAAACCGTCATTTGTATATATTTGCTTTTGAGCTCGGTGTAGAGCTGCTGAATATTAGGGTTCTTGCATTCCACACAAATCATGTCATTCTGGACCTCGTTGTTCAATACTACTACATGCTGAAGATTATGATAATGCGCGGTGCACAGGTGCACCTCCGGTTGCAAAAAGTGCAACCACTGATGTATAATATTAGATAATATGAATGGGACAAGTCTCTCAAATTATTTTCTTTTCGTAAATTGAGATCCAATTGCAAAATAATTAAAACCATTTCCTAAAAAATTTCAAGTTCAGTGACAGAGCTCAGGTGGTGGAGGAATATCAGGGACCTTACCAAGCTCGAAGAACGGTTCGTCATATGCGGCAGGGTACAGTAGACCGGTTGATTTTGCATTTGAAGGTTGTGGAGATGGTGACTGTGTAGCCTGCTTGGCAAAAGGAGAACTCGTGTCAGTTTGAGTACTCGAGAAGCCTCCGAATGGCGATGAAGTTGTCTGTTGACTGCTTGAGAATCCCCCAAATGCTGATTTTTGCGCAGTTGCAGAACCATTGGTATTTGAAGTTTGGCTGGCTGGTGCAAACGGATTCAGCGCAGCGCCACTTGCAGCCAGTCCAAATGGCTTGTTCTGGGACTGAGCTGAGTTGCCAAAGCCGGATTGGCCAAAGGAGGATGTTTGAGGAGCCTGGCTTGAGCTTCCAAATCCGGCAGTGGTCGTTTGGCTATTTTGACCAGCGCTTGCGTTCTGACCTGAAGTGCTCTGTCCAAAAGCGGACGGTTTGCTGCTAGAGCCAAATCCTGACTGCCCAAAACCAGAAGCCGTGGTCGTGCTAGCTTTGTTTCCGAATCCAGACTGTCCAAATCCAGACTGTCCAAAGCCAGCTTGGCCAAATCCAGATTGGCCAAATCCCAGTTGACCGAAGCCCAGCTGCCCGAATCCCGATTGGCCAAAGCTAGAGCTGGTTTGTGGAGCCGTGTTGGTGGTCTTGTCAGTATTGGTAGTCTGCGATCCAAAGGCCCCTCCACCAGATCCAAATGCACTAGATCCTGTCTGGGTAGTTTGAGAGCCAAAAGCTCCTCCGCCTGATTGGGATCCAAAAGCACCCCCGCTTGTAGCCTGTGACCCAAATGCTCCTCCACTTGTGGCTTGAGATCCAAATGCGCCTCCAGTGCTGGTTTGAGAGCCAAACGCCCCTCCAGTGTTGCCCGAAGTATTTTGCAGGCCAAAAGCAGATGTAGCATTTCCGTTCGTGCCAAAACCTTTCGAGCCAAATCCCTCGGCTGGTTTATTGTTGCTCAAGGAACCAAAAGGTGACAGCCCAAATCCGGAAGAAGCAGGTTTGGCAGCAGTGCTTCCAAAGCCTGGTTGACCGAATCCCGATTGACCAAATCCTGACTGGCCGAATCCTGACTGACCAAAGCCCAGGGTAGTGCTCTGGCTTCCAAATGCTCCACCGGTCTTTTGCAGGCCAAATGCCGAAGGTTGTGTAGTCTGTGATCCGAACGCTCCGCCTGTGGTTTGCAGGCCAAAGGCACCCTGTGTATTTTGCAGCCCGAAAGCTGACGTTTTTTGCGAGCCAAACGCACCAGATGCGTTGCTGGAAGCTGTGTTTCCGAATCCAGATGATCCAAATCCTGAACCGGTGTTTGAAGCTCCAAATGGAGAAGCTCCAAAAGCCGACTGAGCGGGTCCTCCGAACGCAGATGCGCCAAATCCAGAGTTGTTGTTTTGTAGATCATGTATACTCTGCTCCAAGGTTTTTTGGATGAATGGCTTTATCAGCTCCTTCTTTGTGGCACCAACCTGTTGGTACCTTGCCGCAAGACTATCCTTATTTTTGATTTCATTGATGCAGTATTCCATGTCCTTCTGACGCAATTCTAGGTTCTTGAGGAATGCATCTTGTTGATTAGTTGCAACTGCTTCCATGTATTGGAGTCGAAGCTCCTCGGGAGACAAGTCTCTGCCCTCAATGAGACTGTTGGCAGTGAATTCGTTGAGGCCGTATGTGGTCAATGCTGGTTTGTATTGAAATCCAGATAGATCATCGAGGTCTATACGGATAAGTTTCGCCAAGTCTGCTGGGTCTCTATCTTGGAAAGTCTTGAACGCTGGATTGTTATTTTGGTTCAGCCCTTGGCCACCTGAGGGATGTAGATATTTACAGGAATTCCCAAAACGGCAATTCCCCTGCTGGTAGAATTTGCAGACCTGTTTTGGCGGCATTGTGTGTTGAGGTTGGGAAGTTGGAGCTTCTCAAGGTATAGGGTTCGATGCATCCGCACCCGTACCTCCTTCTATTCGGCAACTTCAGTATGTCCGCTAGAAATGCACAATATGCTTTTGAGGCTTATTTTTTTTTTTTTTTTTATCCTTTGTTACCTTGTGATAGGCTGATCAAAGTCTTCTCGCGACTCAAACTGCTTGTGGTTTATTGATGTGCTTGTACTCTCGAATCTCGCAGAATATTAATGGCTGCAAAATCAAGACAATTCACGATTTGTCCGAATGAACGTCTCGGTAATGACGCTCCCTTTCTGGTTACTCTCTAGAAACGCCTCCTTGTAAAGCGGCAAAAGCTGGGAAATGACTCCCTGTTTGGTAATTTCGCCTCTAGAGATCTTCTGAAGAAAGCCCTCCATGGCTCTCCGCAAAAAGGGTTTCAGTAGGGAAATTCGGTCAATAAGAATGGCGTCAAAAGCCTCGATTAGTGAAATTCCCAAGGATGTGGGTATGAAGGTTTCCGTTCTGCCGATTTTGCGGCGAGTTATGTAGTTCCTCAGCACAATCTTCTCAATATGGTCTGCAATAGTTGCATCGGTGCCAATGCCATTTGCGTCCATGAGCGCGATAAGTTCCGCCTCGGTCATGTAGTTTGGAGGTGTGGTTTTGCCTTCTTTTACTTTGCAGCTTGAAGGCAGCACTTCCTCGCCTTCTGTGAATTGTGGAAGCTGAACCAGCGATTTCCAGTCAGCGTATGGATAGACATCGAGGAAGTTGCGCTCAGTGACCTGGAGACCCAGGGCGGTGAAGCGCTCCTGGCGCCACTGAAGGTCTACTTTAGTCTGGAAGCCGCGAGCATCGTCAGAGCAACATGCTAGAAAGCGGCGGACGACAAACTCGTAAACCTTTTTCTGGTCAGGTCTCAAAACATCGAGAGAGGCATACTTCACGGGGTAGATCGGTGGATGCGCCTTATCGTCGTTTCTTCCGCCTCTCGGGAGCTTGTAGCCGCCTTCTAGAAGCGAGGTCGCTTGGCTGCCCCACTGGGCGCTCTGAGTCTGCTTCGAAATATAGCTTTTTAGATCAATTTCGTTCAGAAATCGATCTGTTTCAGTACGTGGGTAAGAGATGAAACCAGCCGTGTAGAGCAGCTCAGCCGCATCTAAGGCAGCTTTGGCCAGCATTCTGAAGTACCGTGAGCAGCACTTTTGGAGTTCAACAGTGGTCAAGGGTAGTGGCTTAAAGTGGGAAGTTGGTTTCGTATTGACACCCGCGATCCTGGGCTTCTCGGGCCCGTTGAGAAGCTGGGAATAAATCACGTACACAAATGCCTTGTCGAACAAGTGGTTTCGGGCCCACGAGAAGTTCACCTTCTGTCCATCTTTAGTAACAGCTAGTTCTATGCTCCAGAAAGGCTCGGGCCGGAACTTCCTCACACGGATGTACCGGTCCACCACGAAACTGAGGGTGGGGAATTGGCACGTTCCGTACGAAACCACGTCCTTCTCCCCCACAAGCCGCTTGCTTTTGTAGATATTCGTGAGAAACCTCGTGAACAGCGTTCCAACCCGGAGATCAAACTCAGTTCGGCACTCCACCGCCTCCACAAGCCGCATATCTAGAAACGTCGGGTTGGCAGCTGCCTCCACCACGTGAGAGGGCTCCAAATGGGAAAACTGGGCCCTTAGTGTCGTTTCCACATTGAGCCTTCTGTTGACGCCCTGTGCCACTGTCATTATTTCCCAGCCTATGTACTCGCCCTCTCGATCGCAATCGGTCCAGATCATGAGCTTGTCCGCGTTTCGAGCCTCCCGGGCGATGTTTTTGTGGATTCCAGCTCGCTGGTCAGAGTCTGGTGGAGGTTTAGTCAAGAAAGGAGCATCGAAAAGGCGTCCAGGCGGACACTTGCCCCACCCGTATTCGGGTCCAAAGTCAGTGCTCAACACGTGACCAGCCACAGCGGTCATGGTCACCTCGCACGAGCCCAAGCTGGGGAAGTTGTATGTGAAGTCGTAGTTTTTGACGTACTTGTAGAGACTGTTTCTGGATCTCACGCGTCCGCCCGAAAGAATGTGTGCCACCTCCTTGGCAATAGAGTTTTTTTCGGCAACGCAAAGAACACGCATGCCACCAAACTGGGGTGTGTCGTTTTTGGGAGTAGTAGTATCTGATGTTGATATCCTGCACGCGTTGGTGATGCTCCTACTACTACTTGATCTGATATCTGAAGATATAGATATTCTGCAGTATGATAGACTTTGATGCCAAATTGGAGGCTCTTTTGGCGTGGATTCAAGAGGGATCTGCCAAGTCACATGTTTCTGCCAAAATCACAGTGAAGAATTCCCCGACTTCGGGTAGGGGTCTCTACGCCACAGATCTGATCAGACCCAAAGAGGAAATTGTGAACATCCCGCACTCGCTCTTGCTCAATTTTACGACTGTTGTTGCACACATATCCAAGTTTGCGGGATTTCAGCTTCTGGAGCCGTACTATTCCAAAATCAGTGTTCCAAATACCTCCTCCGATGAAGTCACTGAGATATACAAGAAACTCACCCTTGAGGGGCTCTTGAAGCTCCTGTCGTTCCAGCTCATAGGCTTGTACCTTGTTTTTGAGAAAAGGCGGGGCAAAAACTCCTTCTGGAAGCCCTTCTTGGACATGTTGCCTGACTTGGAAGAACTATCACTAGCCCCAGCTGTATGGACCATTACGACTGAACCGTCACACGAGGAACTCACTAAGTTCATGCCACGGTCAACAAAGAAACACACAGCACGTGTGGTGGACAGATTCAACGACGATTTCGCTGCAGTCACTGATTTTGTTGGCTCAGACGTCCAAATCGATAAAATCGACTTCTTATGGGCATGGATGTGTATCAATTCACGTTGTCTATATATGGAGATGCCGCAGAAAACCGACACGAGCGACTTTTTTACATTGGCCCCGTACGTGGATTTCCTAAACCATCTGGGCAACGACGAATGCGGCATCAAGATCGACTCTCTCGGGTTCCGTGTTGTCACATCCTCTTCCTACACTGCCGGAAACGAATTGTTCTTCAGCTACGGCCCGCACTCGAACGAGTTTCTATTATGTGAATATGGCTTCACTCTTCCTGAGAACAGGTGGAATTATATCGACATTTCTGACTACCTCATGCCGTTGCTTCGGCCCCAGCAGGCAGAATTCTTGAAGGAAAGTGGGTATTATGCAGAGTACACGGTCAACGGCCTGGGGGCCTCGTTCAGAACAGAAATTGCACTTGCAACATTGCAAGAGGCAGACCCTCTGCAGTCCAGGAGGCTCAAGGCCTTTGTTGATGGCATCAGCGACGGCGCCGTGTACGAATCAAAAAGCCAGACCTTGTTGCGCAGTTTGTTGAACAAGATCTTGGGAGATTGTCAAAAAAAGCTATCGCAAGACATCTCAGACCCCAAAATGGAGGCTCTAGCGGTGATCCACAACGATGCAAAACAGATCATCGAGAACACTCTCAAGGAATTGAGCTAGCTCCTCTGCATTGCCCGCTCCAAGGCCGCTCTTTCGATGCCTCTATCGATAGACACTTTGTTATAGATCATGGAGACCATCAAGTCGTTTGTCCGCGTGGGAATGCCGTGTTTTGAGCCTAGCCTCAGGATGTAGCCGTTGATGACGTCAACCTCCGTTCTGTTCGATTTTCTGACGTCCTCTCTCATTGAGGAGCTATTCTCGGCGGTGGTCGAAATCACTTCAAATACTGTCTTTAGAAGCCTCTGGGGGTTCAAACGGGTTGCTGCGTCGGGTCTCGATTGCAACTGATTTCCAAACTCCGCATTGAAACACTTCACTGCCTCGTGAATAATGCTTTTCATGGTCAGAGTCATTTTCGAGCCGTACACCAAGTCACCGTTGAGGCAATCTAGCAACGCCGTTATGGGGTTGATGCATGCATTCACGACGAGCTTTTCCATCTGTGTGATGAGCATATCGTCTTGCGAGACGTATTTCGCATTGAGCTCAGGGCTCTCTATTAGTGCTTGTATCATATCTGGAGCATCTTCGTATGTTCTGTCAGGGCGGTTGCCAGGAGCGGGCGCAAACGTGAGCTTTCCCAATCCGACGTGATTCACGGCGTTGTTGCTGCGTTTGTACGCGCCGTGAGTCGATATGGCCTCGTAAAACGTTGGTGCTTTCCACAGATTTGGCCAGAACTCCTTCCTTAGTGACTCTGCCATGCCCATACCGTTCTGGAGAATGAGAATATTGGAATTTGCATCGAGCAAAGGAACACAATGGGCAATAGCACGCCTGGTGACATAGCTTTTAGTGGAGATAATGAGATTTTCAATCGGTTCGTTTTTCCCCAGCGACAGCAAGGGCGCAACCTGACCTGCAATTTCAGCAGATGACGTTTCAACGTCTCCAGCCTTCGGTCTTGTGACCTTGATCTTCGATCCCTCCGCCTTGTACAGATTGAGACGCAGAGCAGATTTGAAAAGTAGGATTGGAACTGCCTTATCTGACTTAGCAAGTTCATGAGCAACAATGCACCCCATCGAACCGGCACCGAGAATCTTGACAATGCTCTTTTTGTCATTTTGAGCTTGAGTTCCGATGAACCTTCTCGATCCGGCACCAAGAAGACTCCTGGACATTTGACTTCTGGTTGGAAAGTATCTTGATGAGCTGAATGTACAGTGCAGTGCGCATATAGTGTTTTGGAACACTGAGAGAGAGAAGTGACCGACAATGAGAAGAGAAAACTAAGAGTTATTTCTGGTGACTGAAATCAGTCTCTCTTTTGACTTCCTTCAATTTTACATCAAGATGGAAAATCAAGGCTGGATGCTGCAGTGAAAGATCGCTCACGTGACTCGACTGGCCAATTTCGACTCCACATTTCGAGTTTCAACCTCCATCTCTATGCTTGTTGTAGGACTCACAGGAGGCATTGCAAGCGGCAAGTCCACTGTTTCCAAAGAATTTGCCGAAAACGGAATTCCCATTATTGATGCTGACGTCATTGCTCGCCAGGTGGTAGAGCCAGGAAGAAAGGCCTACGAGCAAGTTGTGGCTGCTTTTGGCAATGAAGTTGAGGATTTAGTTCTGCCAAAGGACGCTTCGCTCAACAGACCCGCTTTGGGAAAGGCTGTTTTTGGAAAACCTGAAAAGCTCGCCGTTTTGAACAAAATTGTCCATGGCGCAGTGAAGAAGGAAATGGCATGGCAGCTTTTGAAAGGCTACATTGGGGGGCACAAGATAATCGTGTTGGACGTGCCGCTTTTATTTGAGTCTGGTATCAATGCTATTTGTGGCAAGACTGTGACGGTCTACACTGAGAAAGAAACGCAGTTGAAGCGCTTATTGGAAAGAAACCCCGAACTCTCGGAAGAGGACGCTAGAAAACGTATAGAAAGCCAGCTTTCGAACGACGCTAGAAACCACAGAGCCGATTTTGTGCTTGACAACAACAGAACCGTGGGAGAGCTCAAGGAAAACGTCAAGTCTCTTATCTCAGAGCTAACTCCCAGCTGGTTTTGGTATTACGCAGACTTGTTTCCGCCAATTGGCTTGACCCTGGCTATCGTGACCATAGCATTTCGTGCGTTCCTTGATTACTTCAAGGGCAAAAACCCACCGAAGAAAAACACTTAGGCTCTCCAGTACTGGGCCAAACTGTGAAGTGCGTCGATCACAACAGGCAAGAATGCATTAACACTGTCGATGATGAGGTTCTGGAAATGAAGAATGGCCATCTCCTCGGTCATTTCCAAGGCAAACTTCTCCTCGACCTTCTCCACGGCCCGTTTGGGGTCGATTTGGATGTCAGGAATATTGGCGTTCAACATCAACTGGAAGAGATTCAAAATCAAGTTGCTGTTTCTTCTGAGCGTGGTGTAAGTGATGAAGCAGTAGTTCTTGAAGACGTTGAAATTCTCGTGTGTCATTCCACCCATTCCATCTATCACCTGGATTGGAAGTTTCATCAATGGTGGGAAAGGCTTGGGGTCTCTTCCTAAGATAAACCCGAAATCAGCATGCCAGAATTTGCCGTTTGGAGAAAGAAGCAAGTTGTCCAAATGCCGATCGCCGACTCCAAGTAAGTAGGTTATAACACAGTATCCTGCGCAAGACTTGACATAATTATCCATCAATGTAGGCGAGACGCCCAAGTCGCTAGAGATGGCGTGCTCTTGTTCTTGCAGCGGTATGCTATTCTTCTTTTTGCCGAGAACACTTTGGGACTCTGGCTCCTCGGGCTGAAGCTTTCTACTATGAAGCTGGAGGTACCTGAGGATTCCATTCGTGGTAATGTTGCCTGCCCTGCCTGTCAGATTATTAGGAACACCGTCGTATGTGGCGGAAAGAACAGCATCCAACGTCTCATTTGGGACGAACTGAATGAGGCCTGCAACTGGACTGGTCGCCAAAATTTTGTATGGAGTTAGCTTCAAATCGAGGTTCTCATTCTTAAGAAGCTGATCCATCAAGTTTATGATTTGAATCACCAATTGGTCCTGTCTCAAGTCGTCACCAATTTTGAACATGAGCAGGTATTTGCCATATTTATGCTTCTTTCCTCCACCAAATATCTGTGACGAGTGGGATGAGAACAGTCTTTCTCTGAAGTTTGTGATTGTTTTAAACGTGATTTTCAAAGGGGCCAAAGACGATTTGAAAACTGAAGATTCTTCGGGATAACAACCACAAATGATTACTGAAGGGTCGAGAGGGAGCGGAAATGGATCGGAAAACAGAAGTAACTCGTTCTGGGAATCTGCTAGGTATTCTCTCAAAAACTGGACTTTCTTTGCTGTCGCTTCGTTTCTCTTGAATGTAGTTCGTATCTTCTCCACCAAGCTTGTGAGCTTCTTGATAAATGCAATCTGTCTCTTCAAATATTTGTACAGTGGCAGCTTTGTCTTTTGACAGAATCCACGGAGATTCTCAATGTAGGTGTTCAAAACAATTCCATAGATCGCCCCATTTACTGACTTGGATTGGGGGATCTTAGAGCCTGCTTCATTGAGCTGATCCTCGTTCTCAACTTTAACATACCAATAAAAAAAGTTGCCTAGCAGCACATTTTCAACGGAGCGCTGGATCAAGAACTTCGCTAGAGGCGCATTTTGTAGAGAAGAAGTCAGCTCCTCCGGCGTTTCATACTTGAGAGCTTGAACAAGCTGGAGGAGGTACAACAAGAGCTCATCTGCAGAGGCTAGCTTCAACCTGTCAACAGCAAATTCTCGAAGCTTCATAGCGTACTTGAATATCTTCTCTATCTTTTTCTCTTCTGCTGTGTTCACATCTCTGCCCGAGGTTCCCGAAGTGTCGACTAGCCGGCGACGAAGTGCCGCCGTCAAATTATACGGATTGAACTGGTTACTAAGGAGCTCTAGGGCATCTCCCATGTCAATCTTTTCAACACTCCAAAACGGTAAGATCTCATTCATAGCATGATCGAGCTCCAGCTCGTTCTCCCAATTGAAGCATTTGAAGAACTTGGTCAAGAACTGTCTCTGACTCTGCAGAGGAACAGCGGCCGTTTGGGTATCGTCCTGCCCAGTCGACTTGGAGAAGTAGTACCTGTATTTCCAGAGCATGCGTTTCTCGCTTTCTGTCAAAATAGCGCTCAGAGGTTTCCGTAGAATCTTTCCCAATGTATCACGGTCCTGTGGGGATGGTTTCACCTCTTTGTCTAGCAAGGAGTTGTTGTTTATGCTGGTGGACAATATGTTGAATTTCATTTCGATGGGATCTAGAGGAGCTGAACGAATGTTTGAGCCCGTCTGTCCTGGAACTCCGGCACTGCCTGGAACTGATGCCTCGGTGATGCTGTTGAAATTCTGGAGAGTCTGCAAATCGAAATCAGGATCATATAGCTTCCGGGGCGTGAAGTCGATTGATGTGAGTATCATTGCGCCAGCACTTTCGTTGGTTTTTCCAGGTTGGCTAATTAATTGAGCCTTGTCCACATAGTCAGCGTGGGGAAGCATATCGATCGCAAGGTCTGGAAGCAGGTATGTCACGTCCAGGTACACAATCGGCAAGGAGAAGTTGGGTAGTTCGATGAAAAGATGGTATGGTGCGTCTGAGTCGGGTTTGCTCTCTTGCTGTTTGAGCTTCTCCACAATTGGCATCAGAAGGGTATCTAGCCAGGGCTCTTTTTGTAGTATGCCATTTTCGTAGTTGATCAACCTCTTTTCGAGCTCCGACACGCAGTTCTCGTCATAGTAGTTGACCTCGTGGTCTCCAGACTTCCTTATCGGTATCTTGTACGTGCCCTTTCTTAACGTAGCGTTCGAGTGATTGAAGAGCGATAGCCGACCCTCAGCAAAAAGTCGTGGTTTTGTCTGAACAATCTCGTATATCTCAATTCTCAAATACGCATCGTAGTCGATCTGGTTGTAGTTGATCGGAAGCTTCAACACCGTGTCCCACACTTTCTTGTTTCCCGAAAACTGCTTATATGGTGTTTGAACCGTGGGCACTATGCGATTGTTGTTTCCATCGAAAACCCCGACTTGTATAAACAAGTCAGCACTGGCCAGAATCTGCGAGAGCACCTGGAAGAGGTCTGGGTTTTTGTACTTGGCGGAGCTTGTAGCTGGCTTGAACAGGTGCGTCGTTTCTAAAGATCGTATTTTCACGAAAACGGGAATCAGAAGATGCTTGGAAAGACCAAATGTGGCTGTGTTTGTCGACAGCAGCTCCAGAAATCCGGAATCGCTATTTAGGGCGTTCTGGATCCCCGAACTCATGGTTATGCGTGGAGAGGTAGTTGTAGATACTGATAAATGATTGATAATACTGCACCTTATGCACCATATACTGATTTGCAACCACTACACCTCTTTCCTTCCCATCCTTTTATTTATATGCCTGAGGCCCTTCTATGTATATGTGATATTTACCAGTAACCTTTTTTGAGCTTATTTGAACCCTAAACATACCCTCGTGCGTTTTGGCCAAACCAGGTGTACAGCGAGTTCTTTGGAGGCAGGCCCTCGTCGTCGTCTTCACCCTCAGAGGAACCATCCGCGGAGTCCAGCTCGAGATTGTAAAACATGGAGGGCGTCTTTTTGGGCCCGAGCGGACGGTCCACTTTGGTGGATGTTCTGGGCTTTTCTGGTTTTTTCGGTGGATTTTGCGTTTTGACGGTGAACCCGCTGTCGAGACTCTTCAAGCTGCTGCCATTGAGCTGCCTCTGAGGCCTGCTTCCGCTGTTAGCACGTCCAATTCCGAACTTCTCGATTTCTCCGCTGTTAGTGCGTGAAGATGTTCCTGAGTGTTGCGCAAGAACAGAGGGTATGAGCTTGAAGGAATTGCCTCTGGCTCTGTTGACGGCCACGGGCGACCCCGATACGGCCCTGTTCACCGTCTGCTCCCTGGCATCTTTGTTGTTGAAAGAAAGAGCAAATTTAGCGCTTTCCGAGTCAGACAGCTCGTCCGATGAGTTTTCTTTGATCTTGCCAAAACTAGGCGTTTGCGCTCTCTTACGCTGCAACGACCTGATTCGTGAGAGCCTGCTGATGACCTCGCCAATGTTATTCGAGGAAGTTTGCGAGCCGTTTTCGGCCGCCTCCATATCCAGGAAATCTTTAGGCGATAGAGAGCCTCCAGACAACACCGAAGCGCCCATGCCCTGCTCAGACAGCGAGTTGTTGTTTGAATATGCGTTGCGCTGGAACAGGGCAAGATTGACGTGCGAGTTGACTTTCGAGTTGAGATAGTGCACGGGGATATCTGAGGCCAGTGAGTATCGTAGCTTGAACGGCCGCTGGATCTCGTCGTTGGAATTTAGCTTTACGAGGTCGATCACGGAGTTTCCTCGCGTGGGCTCTGAGTTTGGCGAGATCTCGGGCGTGATTGGATGCGTGGGTGGGTGCGAGAGATCGAATGCTTTTTTGAACGCCTCGTCGTTCATCGTCTTGAGCTTGAACTCAGACTTGACCTTGAACTTGTTCAGGTCCTGTGCGCTCCAGTTGCGGGCCGTGGGGCAGAGGAAGTTCTTCTGGAGATTGGGTTTGTCTGGAATGGTATTTGTGGAGGCCTCCATTCGGAACGACGGACGAGGTTTGGTGGTGGGCAAGTCCAGGTCCGTATTCAGCGCTTTGAGACCGCCAAATCCGATCGCAGGGTACTGCTTGGACTCGTCGAGCTCGTCTTTCTTGACGAAATTCGATTTGTAGATGACAATGTCGTTTTCGAGGTTTAGCGTCGAGTCTATGTCCTCGTAATGCAAAAGCTGCAAGCAGTCCCGCTTGAGCGTCCACACGTCGTTCTCCTTGCGTGCGTAGTTGATGGTGCACTCGGGGATCTCCTCGAAAATCGGGTGGTTGATGAAAAACGTCATGAAGTGGTTGATCAGGTACCCGTGGCCCACGATAATGACCAAGTCGTCGGAGTTGGCGTGCACGGGTTTTTCGTAGGTCGCCACAAGCTTCTTGAAGTACGTCTTGCAGCGCTCGGCGTAGTCTCTGTAGCTTAAGCCGGGCTCATTCCACGGTCCCAAAGTGGTAGTGGGACGGAAGTTCAGCACCTGGCGCTTGTTCTCCAAGATCTTCAAGTTGGGCAAGTACATGTCGTAGGCCTCGTTCGAGTCGGTGAACTGTGGCGCATTCTTCATCCGGTCGTGGATCCACTCCAGTAGGGCAAAGTCACACACCATGTTGATCTTGAGCTTTGTGTCGGGTACCTCTTTCGGGAGCGCCAGCACTAGCAAATCTGCAGTTTGGCAGCATCTGAGGTAGGGCAGGAAATGGACAAACACGTTCCTTTTCGGCCCGGCAAAGTGGCAAACCTGCGCTATATCTCGTGCCACTCTGGTGGCCTCTCCTACTGCTGATACCGACACAGAAGGATCGTAGGGCCTGAAGTCGTGGTATAAAGGTGGATTGTTGGGAGACGCGTGGTCCGCACGCGTCGCGTGCCGAAGAAACACGAGCTCCATTTAGAAATCCGTCAGTCTTGGAAGAATGGTGTAGACCACTTGTGATGTCATGGAGTAGTGGTATAGGCAGGAGGAGGGTGTTGAGGTCACGTGACTACCAGCCTACGGATCAGTATTTTTAGCGCCCGGCCCGGGGCACGGGGCGTTGCGGCGTCGGACTGGGGTGTTTTTGGCGGCCTTTTTTGGTCTACGGCGAGAAACGGGCGGTTTTGGCGCTACAGGCGTGGCAGGTAGCGCATTTGGTGTGTGAAAAGCTCATCGCGAGAGACCCGGCGAATCCGGCACGAGTTTTGGGAGTTTGAGGTTTTTGAGAGAACTAGGGGTTTCACAGGTCTAAATAGTTTGATACAACTGGCATTTTACGTGTTTTGAAGGATTTCGTGGGAAATAATCGGGACCCTGGGAGCTGACCAAGCGACGACATTTTTGGAGGCCGAAATGTCGCAAACCGCCTCCCGCTCATAACTCGACACACAGGGGCTTTGAAGTCCGGAAAGTTGACAGACGACTCGAAAAATCTGCTAATTTCAGGATTCCGTGGTCATTGGCTACAAAATCCACCGGAATAGCCCCCCTTCCCAGCACCTTTCCTGAACGCGACATTTTTGCTCTTGCGCCTAATCTTTCTCCTTCATATTTCATGTGCAGCCGTTATGGAAACGTCAAATATGCGCTTAACATATGACACACAAAGCGTGATTCTGGACACCCTGGGGTGACAAAATAATCGAGATTTTTTGGGAGTTAACAGATATTTTCGGTAGCTTACGTCAACTCCCTCCAACTCCTCATCTTTTTCTCAATCTCTGTGGATGGGCAAAAGAGGCTTTCCTCGGTTACTCCCCTCTCCTGCATGTAAACAAGCTTTGTTGAAGTACAGTGCTTCTTTGGAAGCAACGTGACATAATCTCCTGATGGCCTGAGCTTATTCTCTTAGATGTCAGTGGTTCACAAAATCGTCAAACTCTAATTTGTGGTAATGGCACGACCTGCACTGCTTTTCTTCCCTGGAAGGCCCTAAATCAATTCTATCTCATTCGAATTCGGCCTGCCTCATTTCTTCCGGGTGGTCCATTATGTGGTATGTACCGAAGACACGGGGGAATTGTGCAGGACATTCTACCTGGCTGCAAACCACAACACAAAGCCATCCTGAAAGCCATTGAGCAAGCGATCCCAATTGCGTTTAGAGAAGTTTATTTCCGGTAGATCCACATCACCCTTGGACTTGAAACAAGGATCGTCAATCCAAAGCCGTGAAAGATTCAAAAACTCAAAATTCAAAAAATGAATATCTACACCTCTACCAAAGATCGCCTTTATTTACATTCTTGCTATTACGTAGCTCGACGATCGTGGGGTACAGTCTGTACAGTGTAGATACTATAAAAGGTCCTGCCTTTCATGTGATGTTGAGCTTGCTGTTTTGCGTGTAGATAAGGCTTCTCCTTCCATATGAGGAAGCACGCTCATCAGCCGCTGGCTCAAGATCTGCGCGAGAGATAAGGCAGAGAGGGTCTGGTTTGTAATTTGATCCGTAGTTATCTGGAATCGGGTTGTCAATTGCTGGGTGGGCTGTGAGAAGTGTCTCCCACTCTTTTAGTCGAGACACAACCACTGGCAACAGGAGCAAGCTCGCCTTGGTCAATTCCACCGCTTTATAAATCGTGCCCGGGTATCGTAGACATCTCGGTCCGAACAGATGAATCTGCCGACCAAATCTACCAGTTCTGAAAATCCACGTGCTTTGTGTCACGTGCACTCTATCGCTTAAGCCCAAAGTAGAATGATTCTCCTCCAACATCATGTCTAAAGCCAATTTAACAGAACAGGAAATTGAAAGCCTCAGAGGCAAGTGCTTGGATGGTATGTGACAAGATTCTTCCATTGTGTATCTTCAACTAACACCCAGCGCGTGATCTTTCATATTCCCCATACTCCAAGTTTCGGTATGTTGAATCAGTGATTTGAATGAAATCTGACTAACATCAGCGTTGGCTGTGCTATCTTAACAAGCGATGGCTCCATATTCACAGGAGCCAATGTCGAAAATGCCTCGTATGGGGCTGGTATATGTGCTGAACGAACCACCATACTAAGATGCATCATGGAAGGTCAGCGTGATTTCCGTGCAATCGCCATCCTGAGCGATATGGCCGAGCCTATAAGCCCGTGTGGCATCTGCCGTCAGTTTATTCGTGAGTTTGCCTTGGATGTGCCGATCTTGATGTTCTCTGGCCAGAATGATGAAATGGTATGCCGTACATTGAAAGAGCTTCTCCCCATGAGTTTTGGCCCTGAGCATCTTCAATAGCGGTGAAAAACAGAGTGTATTCTCCTAACCGAGCCCCTCTCTCTCAAAACGCAGGGGACGTTTTTTAGGTGCTCTCGATCAGTACCAGGATCTTGCCAAGGAAAAAGATGGTAGCTTTGGCGGGCAAAAGTTCTTGGCTTAGGCCACCAGGGAATGCAACGGACCCTCAAGTTCCATTGTGGCTGTTTTGGTCCACCGTGGTCATTGTGGGCCCCTTATCTTTTTGACGCACTGGTTACAAATGAGCAATTGAGCCAACGGAGCGCCGAATAGTCAGACTGCGTTTCACATTCTGAGCTGTCTTCTTGTTTGTGCTCCTACTATCAATACCTGTCTCCAACGCTGTTTATCCCAGGCTACAGATGACATATCGCCAAAACCTGCTCATCAGCGACCAAATCTGCTTCTCTGTTTAAAGCATCAAATGATGTCATTAAAATCCGGTCGGTAGGGTCGGTATATCACGGAAAAGCCCATATCTATCACGACGTACATGCCTCGGAGGCATGGTTTGGAAACTGTTTGCCAAATTCAGAACGATGTCCAGAAATCATGCATGCGTCAACGCGTGTAACCGTTCTACTTGGCAATCTCTCGAGCCATTGGTCGCTGAACAGTGATACAAAATCCACTACAATGCTTTGAAAAGGAATATCGGAATTCCAACAGTTGGAGCTGAGTCCACAGTTCGAGATAAGGAGCGCAATCGTTGTGAAACAATTGCAATTATCATAAACGAGAAGATACTTAAGCGAATTAAGCGATTTGGGCGTCCAATCACAGGGACGACTCGCCATTGACGCAAGCACGGAAAAATCGCTACAAAGCATAGAACTTTCTTCCGTGCAATTGTCTTTGTTGAACGAAGTTTACGCAACTCGAACGTGGCGTCCGAATCTAGCCGTTTCACTTTTCGGCCGATTCTGGACCCTTTAGGAAGGAAGCTTATCTATAGAGGTACACGAACGTATCAAAATAGTGACGTACACTGAGCAAAGCCTTTTTAAACAATACAGACTAGCGTGCATCGGCAAAATTAGGCCATATCGCTTTCTCCAGAATGTAGAACTAGTGTTTGTTGACTTCTACTAATCAGCCTGTGGCTCACCTTATCTTGAAATTAGCAACCTCTGAACAATGGAACGAAATTCTGTTCCGATGAAGTTTCGAAGGCTGTGCTGAGGGATTTTACCCACTTTTAAATCGATTTTCCTCAATTGTTACTCTCTCGAAGCTACAAAAAAAATAACTCCCTGTACACTGGATCTCGCTTTACTGAGGCTTACAAAAGCTTATTCCAAGACCCGGTAGAGATAAGCTTTTTTCTAAAATCGTCGAATCTGCACGCATAAAGCAACGGCTGCTCCTGAAACAATGGGTGCCAAAAGTAACACTCAGACATCGCACGCACTTGTCCAATTAAAGGCAGGTACGCTTATCTTGAAGGTTTTATCTAAGTGTTTTGCGCTTCGGTGCGGCTCAATATCAAAACTCGATTTGCAGCCATTTTCGAAACAACACAACTCGACCAGATTCACGTTCACTTTCGCTTGAAAACAAAGAATTTGGGGCTCATGGCCGAGGCTCGATGCCTCGAGAGTTGCTTTCTGAAGGATATATAAATCGCCCTTTCCTCCATTTCTATCCCATCATCAACAACTCAAACTCTCAATTCAACTCAAACATGCAACTCTCCAAATTCGTCATCACCGGCCTCGCTGCCTCCACCGCGGTCTCTGCTTCCCCAATTGCCTCTCAGGAAATTGACAAGAGAGACCTCAACGCTGTTTTGACTGATGTCACTGGTCTCCTCAAGACTGTGATTGACGATGTCGGAGACATTTTGGCTGATGCTGGACTCAACCTTACCAGCGTGCTTGACCCTATTCTTGCTCCTTTGGACTTGAAGAAGAGAGAGCAGGAGTTGGAGATGCAGAAGAGAAGTGAGGACGTCGCTTTGCAGGAGAGATTGGACCTCGGTGCTATTATTGCCGACGTCAACCACCTTCTTTCTGACGTTTTGGCTGGCGTTGGCAAGCTTTCTGCCGACTTGCTTGGTCTCTAAGCGTGCTGCTGCTCTGCTGTGGCGGGCTTCTGTGAAGCTCTGCCGTGCAGACGTTTATTTATAATTCTTCGATGACAATTGAGAATATGAAACTTTGAAAAACAAAAAAAAAAAAAAAATTAAAAAAATAGAAAAAATAGAAAAAAAATACGTATTACCCAATACAAAAAAATTCCCATTTGGCGTCGGTAGCTTTTGTAGGAGAATGTAGCAGAATTGGACAATTGTTATTGTCTCATGGCTGAGAAGCAAATCGAAACACAGATTCAGTTAAAAGCTCGATTCGTTGCTCTTTCATTCTTTTTTTTTTTTTTTTTTTGAAATAAGCTTTCAGACAACAGATTAGGCGTAGAGCTTCATTTGAGAAACTCATGTGGTTCAAAGATGGTCTGTAACGAATGCACCTACCATAAATTCTACTCCCCTTCCTTCTTAGTTTTAGTTAAAGAAAAGCTTTCTCTAAAATGTTGAAAATCGATTCGTTCATCCAGCGTTTGTACCGGAGGCTTTTTAAATCAAGAGATCTCTAATCAGTTGTGAACTACAACACAGCCTCAGTCTTCATCAATATTGTCTTCCGGGGCCAATTCACTGCCTTCAACGAATAAATGCAAATTTTAAAAACCAAAAAATTCTATATCAAGTAGATCTTGATCTACAAGATTTCGCTACTATCGGACCCTTAATGGGCCTGCACCCGTGCACCACTGCCCAAACCTCTCGATGAGCATTTTTCAGATCTCAAGTACCAGAACTATCGAAAAGGCTCAGTATGGCGGTGTGTGCAGCTCCGACTTGCGGAAACGAAACAGAGTCACAACTCAAATGCCCAGTTTGTCTTAAAGGAGACATCCAGTCTGTTTTCTGCAACCAGACGTGTTTCAAAAGCGGATGGGCAGTTCACAAAGCTATCCATCCAGCCGAAGACGCCAAAAACTACGATCCTTTCCCAAATTTCTCTTATACTGGCAGTGTGAAAGCTTCTTACCCATTATCGCCCAGAAGACCTGTTTTAAAGGACATGAAGAAGCCCGACTACGCCCAACACGGCAAGCCGATCAGTGAAATCAAGAACGACAGAACAGGCAAGATCACCATTTTGCAGGAGCACGAGATCAACAAGATCCGCAAGGTCGGCAAGGTGTCCAGACTTATACTTGATAAAGTGGCGTCCCACATCAAACCCGGTGTTACTACCGACGAGCTTGATGCCATTTTGCACAAAGAATGCATGGCCAGAGGTGCCTACCCTTCGCCGCTCAATTACTACAACTTCCCGAAAAGTATGTGCACTTCCGTTAACGAAATCATCTGCCACGGTATTCCCGACCAGCGCAAGCTCGAAGACGGCGACATTCTTAATCTTGATGTCACGATATATTTGCATGGTTACCACTCCGATCTCAACGAAACCTACTATGTGGGCGACAAGGCCAAGTGCGACCCCGACACCGTGAGGTTGGTGGAAACGACCAGAGAGGCCTTGGACTTGGCCATTGCACAAGTGAAGCCCGGTTTGATTTTTAGAGAATTGGGCACGGTCATCGAGGACCACGCCACGAAAAATGGCTGCTCGGTCGTGAGAACATACTGTGGCCACGGCATCAATCAGTTGTTCCACTGTCAGCCAAACATCCCTCATTACGCTAGAAATAAGGCTATTGGTATCGCCAAACCAGGCATGGTTTTCACTATCGAGCCTATGCTATGTCTTGGAACCCACAGAGACATCACGTGGCCCGATAACTGGACTGCTGCCACCCAGGACGGTAAGTACTCTGCACAGTTTGAGCACATGTTGTTGGTGACTGAAGATGGGTGTGAGGTTTTGACTGCTAGGAACGACGACTCTCCAGGCGGGCCCGTCAAGAGAATTTAGGTAGGGAAATAAAAGACTAAGGTGATAAAGAGGTAATTATATAAGAAGGAGTATCGAGCATAAAATTGTTGGGAAGAGGCCAAAAATGCAAAAAAATGGACGAGTCCGGATTCGAACCGGAGACCTTTCGCATGCTAAGCGAACGCGCTACCAACTACGCCACACGCCCTTGTGTTGAAGAAGATTCATGCAGGGCTTGACATATAGTATAACGATTTTTTAAAAGAAAGTCCCAAATTTTGGGCTGCAAACAGCTTATTTCACCCCAGAGACAAATATAAAGTAGACCTTACTTACGCATCTCTCTCTGAAGCTATTAAATGTACCAATATAATTTAGAATGAAGGTTTGATGACTTTTTTTCAAGAACGTTGCCTCTGTCAGCCCGAAAATAGGGCTCTACAGCTGATTTTGTGCATTAAAAGGTGTTTTTCTAACATTCTGAAGCACCTCATTACCTTTTGAAGTGACTGGGATGAAGCTGGTGAGGATAGCCTGCGCTGATTCGACATTAGCGCCGTAATTTCCCGACATTGAGCCAGTGTACATAAAATTCACCATCGATAATCTATTTTTAAAACTTATCGAACGCAATACCGTAAATTGGACTCTTACCTCACTGCCATCCATCTCAGTTTGTAGTCTATGGTCGTATGATTAATCACTGATGCTACGGCTCGAAAATGACCGATAGATTCTCTTCCGAATTCCTACCGTTCCTTCATTTTGGCTCTGTTGAATTCTGTAGTCTTTGGGGTTGCTTGAAGGGCAAAAGAAATCTAAGGGATGGCTCGAGACTCGATGCAATCTGTTGGATCGAAGAGACGAAACAACTCGACTACTGTTACAATATTACAATTCAAAACCACGAGAGACCCTATGGACTCGGAGCTCACAAGGAATTCGAAGAAATAGAGCTAATAGACTGCTTGATACATACTTATCCGCCGCGATATAGGCTTCGTCGATTCTAAACGTTTCGTGTCGAGCAACAAAGAAGAGACCCTCCCGGACTATCGTCAAGACTTATTGAATCGTGATTTAAAAAGCTGACTTATCGCTTTCTGTCAAAAAAATTCGTTTGAGCGGTATCACCATCCCACAACAGACCTCGCAAATGCAGCACAACTGTGAGCCTTCCCTACGCATGCAACGAACTCTTCTCTTTAAGCACCAAAAGTCTAAAAATACCCTGATTTACGTGCTATGTTGAAACCATCTTTGTTTGTTTACGGAACAAGGAAGAAGTACGAGGTGGAAGTGCTATTTCAAGCCAGGGAGCTCCAAAGTGATTTTTGAACTCAATTACACTAACTTTAAGCGGAAAGAAAAATTGAAGACAGTTGAAATGCCCTTGTTAGATCATATTTATAAACCTGATTATGTTCCTCCGAACACAAAATTCACTCCAATTCTCCTCGTAAGCTCTAAACCCCGTCAGTGCGTAAAGAGCGTTCTTAGCCGAATGCGGAGAATGCATGATTTTCCTCCTGCAGATACGACTGCCACCCCCTGCTCGCTGGGTATAAATATCTGCGAATTCCCAACTGTTTTCGAACTTCGGGGGTCTTTAGTCTAGGCCCCCCACGGTAGACTATAGGTCTCGCCGTTGTCCAGATATGTGGAACTGTGATCTCCTAGATAACATACTGGACGTATATCGGGACAGTGTTCCCAAGAACTTAAACAGCTGTGAGCTGCACTTTATAGCGTTTTCTTAGATGAAATTCGCTACCTTTTGAAAGATGAGGCAGGATTATCCTAGGGAGAACCGCCCTTCTATTACTGAACCCATATGGGAATTTTGAAAGTTTTTACGAACTTAGAACACTCCGGCAAAGAGTCAAAACGAGCAATCAGTCCTCTGGGCATGAGCTAAACTGCCAATTCCAGTCAAATCGACAAACCAGCCTCTGGGCATGAGCTAAACTGCCAATCTTAGTCTACATCGACGTATCTGCTCAGTATGAGCTACTGCCATATTTGGAAACACTCTAGTTATGAGTCTAACTAACGATCCGCTGTAAGCAAACTCCATATCAAACTCAAACAAAGAGTATAAAATAATAAACAAAAAAAAAAAAAAAAAAAATGCGTAGAGGTAGATAATCAGATTGTAGACATGCGCAGTTTCTGTCGCCAACTTCAGGGCGAACACCTCGGTGTTGTCCGTACTTGGTCAGTCAGTGAGATCCTGTCAAATTTTCCTTAGACTAACCACATTCGATACAATGTAACAATCAGTTTTTAGCATTCGAGACAGTATCTTGATGGATGCTAGAATATTAATGCGGACTCCCTGTTGATCGTGCATTCTAACGGTTCCACCAAAGGGGCCAGCAGTTGGGTGATCAGTTTTCCTAAAAACTAGCGAAGTAGATCAACAGTCGTTGGCAAGAAGCAGTGAAAATACATTGTAAGGTGCCAGCAGAAGGCGCTTTCAGGTACCTTCAGGACCAAGGAGAACCACTCAACAATGAACTAAATGGTCGTGACCGTGCTCTCAGACTTGTCAGGAATTGGAAGAGGCTTATTCGGCCAGCATTTGAAGACAAACGTTTACGTTAGTCAGTTGGTTCTCAAGCAATACACTGTAAACGGGATAACCTGCTTAACAAGGAGGTCCCACTGGGCTTGACAAACATATTTGTTACTTTTTTAGTCTTTCTTAAAAGAACGTAATCTCATTTAAAAATGATGACAGAATACATGTGGGTCTCCAAAGAAGCATAATGGTCTTAAACAGTGACTATTTGTGGCTTGAGAAGAAATTTCGTTATCTATCCGAAGTAGAGACCTTCTAAATATATACTTCCTTAAAAAGCACAAAAAAAAAAGGAAAAAAATGTACAACTGAGTTTTCGTAGCCTTATTTCCTAGGTTGAGGATATTTGCAGTAGGATTATAAATGCGTTGCGCAGTTGCACTAAAGTTCACCATAGCAAAATCTGGCCTAAAAAATCAGCCCCAGGTCCAAAAGATCGTAGCAACCGAAGATGTACTTCTGAATTTAAGGGCTTCAACAGCATATATAGGAAACAAGAAAAATGGGGTGTACCATGCTATAATGGTCGCAACGGATCAGACGAAGTTCTTCGCGAGGTAAGGCAAATTCTTTGAGCGTTCTAAGAACATTTGAACCTCAAAACCTACTTTTAGAATATATGCTACGTTCGCCAGGAGAAAACAGGCCTTTGCAAGGCTCTAAAATAAGCGCAAACTACAAGAATGCTACGGGGCCCGTCATCAGCTCGACGCTGTCAACAGAAATGATGCGCTTTAATTCAACAACACCAGGTTTATTTTTTAAAGAACCCAGTGCCTGTTTTTCGATGTCTTTGTGTGTAAGATCGACACTCAACAAGACACTGAAATTTCCTTTTGCACCACGATAAGCTCCAACATCGAGCAAAAAGCCTTCTTCAGGCCAATTCTTACGCATGATCATAGCCCCAAAATGATAGCTCTAATGCCAGACCCCTACATAACCGCAGTCGGAATCCAAGTCCACGCTTCTAAGCTCGCAGTGCCTTTCCTAACATTCAATCGATTTAGCGGACGTAGAGCAATGGTCGCTAGTTACTTGAACCGGCCTCTTCTACGAGCATTGATTTCCCCACTCTGCACCCCCACCCGTTTGGACAATCAATGGCGTCGAAATTTTGTACAGCGGGAGAGGGTGCAATTAACCAAAAACACTGGATGTTGGCTCGATTCGGTATGCGCTAAATCATCTCGTTATGAACGCTGTAAAGACTTTACCTGCGTTGGAAAAACTTCCTCTTGTCACATCTTAAAACCACGCTTGGTCTCAATAGCCAACCCCACAAACTGTAAGGAGCACCTTGAAGACGACGATATTCCCCTGATGCTCGCTTTCGCCTTTTTTGGTTTAAGATGTCTCTTACGAAGTATTGCGAAGCAAGCCATGCAGCAAGATGCGTCAAAATCGAAGATGGAAACGCATCGTTTCGATGATTGTTAGGAGCTGTAGAGTCGAGAATTTGCCCAAGACAAGAATTGGGCAGTCAGCTTCGAGATGATATACCAAGCACAGAGTAAAAAAATAAATACAAGGCTCCTCCTCTCAGATGTAATTAAGTGTTGTGACATTTTTCAGGCCATCGGGCTCGGTGATGCAGGTCGTCTTAAATGGCCAATATATTGCAAAGTAGGAACCAGCGAGATCCGACGCAATGCAAACGTTCCAAAGCCACTAGCGCAATGAGTTCTTCCCGATCGAGTCATTTTATTCCGCTCTGACACTTTCACTGAGCAGTATAAGGCTCATCGAGACTGTCACTTTTCTTCACCAACAAAACACACAGCACAAAATGGTGAAACAAGAAGCGTTTGGCGTCGAGCAGTTCATGGACAAGTACGAGAAGGACATCGCCTTCAACATGGGCGAGACGTGTGTCGACTCGCTTAAGATGAGCGAGATCCTCCCCAAGGCCGACCAACAGGCCATCATGGAGGCGTTGCTTGACACCAAATTGGTGTACGGCCACATCAGAGCATCGCCAGAATTGAAGCAGCAGATTGCCTCGTTGTATGACGAAAGCGTCACGGCGGAGCATGTCGTGGTGACAAACGGTGCCATCGGTGCCAACTTCTTGCTCTTCTACAGCTTGGTGGAGAGTGGGGACCACGTTTTGGTGGCAGAGCCATGTTACCAGCAGTTGAGCTCGGTGCCCCGCATGTTTGGCGCCAAAGTCGACACTTTCAAGTTGCGTCTCGAGGACAAATACTTGCCCGATTTGGAGGAATTGGAGAGGCAGTTCAAAGCCAACGCGACCAAGCTCTTCGTCATCAACAACCCCAACAACCCCACTGGCTTTGTCATTGGCAACGACACGATGGCGCAAGTGGTGGAGCTCTGCAAGAAGTACGGCGTCACCCTAATGTGTGATGAGGTCTACAGGCCCCTCTACCACGACGCCAAAGGCACCTTGTCTGCTGTGTCGCACGGTTACGAGAACACAGTTTCGACTGGATCGATGTCTAAGGCTTTCTCGCTCGCAGGTCTTCGTTTGGGGTGGATTGTAACAAAGAACGCCGCTTTGATCGAGTCCATCTTCGAGAAGAGAGACTACAACATCATCTCCGTGCTGGTGGTAGATGACATGTTGTCGACCGCTGCCTTGAAAAACAGGGAGGCCATTCTCCGCAGAAACCACGAGATTTGCAAAAGAAACCTCGACGTGATTGAGAAGGCGATCAACGAACTGGAGGGCCTTTTGCAATGGCAGCGCCCTAGAGGCGGCAGCACGTGCTTTGTGAAGATCAACAGCAAAATCAACACCTTGGAGATGGCAGAGGAGTTGGCTGAGAAATACAAAGTCCTTGTCGTGCCAGGTGAGCTCTTTGGGGAACCTGGGTCTGTGCGTATCGGGTTCGGTAACAGCGAGCGTGACATTTCTGAAGGACTCAAGATTTTGATTGCTTGGTTGGAAAAGAGATCTTGAGGGTGTGCCGGACCACCCTATTGCTCCATTATAGGTTTTATACAATAAATCTTCAGGCACTCTATCCAAGGTTGACAATGTATCTTCTGCAACTCACAGGCTCAGTTTGATATAACCATTGGGCTGGAGAAGTCTCTAAGTCTCCATATAGCTGCTGATCTTTCTTGCCTTTTTTTTTTTTTTTCCCGCCACATTTCTGATCAACGTTAAACAAAACCTATATCGCTATAGAAAACGAAAACACCGCAATCAGACTCCCAGAGACTATCACACTACAGAAGTAGTGAGATAATCTCCACTATATCAATGCTCAAAAGGATTAATGGACCGCATCACTTTCTCAAGCTGACGCCTCAGAAATCACATTTCTATTGACGAGAGGCAAAGAGAAAGATAGCCCTAACCAAAGTCATGTAGCGGAGAATATTACAAGACACCAGCGTAATAGCCTGCCCCTTCATATTGCCGAAACGGATAGATCGACCGCTTCATTTTCGTCGCTTGAGAAAATGACGACGAGGTGTGCCTGAAATGGTAACAGGGGTGGATGATCATAGGCATGTCTCACAGTTGCCACAAGCAATTTAAACGACGAGTATTTTATTTTTTTTTGAAACCTAGTCACCTTTGTGAGGGACCTAACATCATATCGAGATAATGATGCCATCATCGTCTCACCGGTTTTTTTTTTACCGGCAATGACTGAGCACTAAGTAATTATAACTCATAAAAACACCAGCCACAACGTCGCCTATTTTTGACATTTCAGTTCGATTCTGCAAAAGTAGAGCGGTTCAAAAAAATTCAATTATGAACTTCGTTATTTTCTCGAGTTTGAGAGCTTTGCGGCAGAAATGAAGGCCGTAAGTATGTTAGACAGCCCTCAAGAGTACTGTCTGAGAAGTCAAAAAACTTTTTGAGTTGTTCCAGAGTAGAGCTTGTCATAGCAAACACCAATTTGCATATAAGCAAGTTGCGGTCCCTTGGCCCAGTTGGTTAAGGCGTGGTGCTAATAACGCCAAGATCAGCAGTTCGATCCTGCTAGGGACCATTTCTTTTTGTTTTAGCTGACAAGAGGGCTCAACCGACCTTTCAATCGATGAATAGCTTTATTTTCAAACCAAATACAAGCAAACCATCCGGATGAAAACCAGAAGAGTTCTAGATCCGTGGAAAAGCTCTTTCTGCTTGTATATGTGCCAGAAAAAAAAAAAAGGTAGCCGATTTCAGTTTTACTGATTATATGCAAAGAATTTGGTAGGTGGTGTTGCTGTGCTGTGATCACCTGTTCACGCGTCTGATGAACCTCGTCAAGCCCATCAAGAATCAGAATTTTGATCAAAACCAGTAACCTTCCGTTCATATTTGTCAATTTCGAATAAAAAAAAATTTCTACATCAAACTTGATACCTTTCCTTCTCCTCCTCTCGAGACGTGCCCAATGGCTGCAAAACGCGACCACCATCCCCATCAACCACCGAAACCTCAACAGAAACCTAAAAGTCAAGCAGTCTCGATCCACCTGAATCAAAACGTTATTTACCTGCCCATAAATTTCCCTGAAATCCACGGTCTTGTCACCTTCGAGCCGGGCTGCCACCCTTCTCACGTGACCTCACCACCACCACCTCACAAAAAAAAATCCACACACTTCTCTTCACCATCATGTCGTCGTCGATCCAATTACTCAACCCTAAAGCCGAGTCGTTGAGACGCCAGCAGGCATTACAGGTGAACATTGCTGCGGCCCAGGGCTTGCAGCAGGTTCTTGCCTCCAATTTGGGCCCCAAGGGTACTTTGAAGTTGTTGGTGGACGGATCAGGAAACCTCAAGTTGACCAAGGATGGAAAGGTCTTGCTCAGTGAAATGCAGATCCAGCACCCTACCGCTGTCATGATTGCACGTGCTGCCACAGCCCAGGACGAGATCACGGGAGACGGAACGTCCACTGTTGTTTTGTTGGTGGGAGAGCTTTTGAAGCAGGCCGAGAGATTCATCTCCGAGGGGGTGCACCCTAGGGTCATTGTGGACGGGTTTGAGATTGCCAGGGAGGCCTCTTTGAACTATTTGCAGACCTTTAAGACGCAGCCCGAGCTGTTCGACCGTGAGTTCTTGTTGCAGGTCGCTAAGTCCTCTGTGGCTACCAAGTTGAACGCTGAGCTTACCGACGTTTTGGCGCCCATTGTCACCGACTCCGTTTTGGCCGTTTCCGGTGACGAGGTCGACAAGCAGAACTTGGACTTGCACATGGTGGAGATCATGACGATGCAGCACGGCCATGCCAGAGACACCTCTTTCATCAAGGGTCTCGTGTTGGACCACGGCGCCCGCCACCCAGACATGCCACGTGTGGTGAACAACGCGTACGTGTTGATTTTGAACGTTTCTCTCGAGTACGAGAAGACCGAGGTCAACTCCGGCTTCTTCTACTCTTCTGCTGAGCAGAGAGAGAAGTTGGTGGCCTCCGAGAGACAGTTCGTGGACGCCAAGTTGAAGAAGATCGTCGACTTGAAGAACGAGGTCTGCGGCTTGAACGGCGACCACGGCTTTGTTATCATCAACCAGAAGGGCATTGACCCTATGTCCTTGGACGTTTTGGCCAAGAACAACATTCTAGCATTGCGTCGCGCAAAGAGAAGAAACATGGAGAGACTACAGCTCATTGTGGGCGGCGAGGCTCAGAACAGTGTGGACGACTTGTCGCCCGAGATCTTGGGCCAGGCTGGAAAGGTCTACGAGGAGAGCATTGGCGAGGACAAGTTCACATACGTCACCGACTGCGCTGAATCGAAATCTGCTACCATTCTCATCAAGGGCCTGGCGGCCCATGAGTTGCAGCAGACCAAGGATGCCGTTCGTGACGGTTTGAGAGCGGTTGCTAATGTTATCAAAGACGAGGCCATTGTGCCAGGCGGAGGCGCCTACTTCATGAGCTGCAACCACCACTTGCTTGCGAAGGAGACAGGGATCTTGAAGGGCCGCAACAAGCCCGGTATCCAGGCGTTTGCCGAGGCCTTGTTGGTTGTTCCAAAGACATTGAGCACCAACGCTGGCTTGGACTCCTTGGAGGCCCTTTCCGCATGCCAGGACGAGATCGCCGAGAACCGCCAGGTTGGCATCGACCTCTCGTCTGGCGAGCCTATGGACCCAGCATTAGAGGGTGTGTGGGACTCGTACAGAGTGTTGAGAAACGCCATTTCCTCGGCCACAGGTATCGCATCCAACCTCTTATTGTGTGACGAGCTCTTGAAAGCAGGAAAGTCGTCGTTGAAGGGCCAGGGAGGCGGTGCTCCAGGGGGAATGCCACAGGGCATGCCACAGGGTATGCCACAGGGCATGCCAATGATGTAAGCTACGGTAATCAATTTTGGGAATGTACATATAGAAGCTGATGCAAGTAATATAATTCGGAACACTGGCTTGTAGAATGTTAGTTGGAGAGCATGGTAATGAGATTTTGAGCAAAAATGAATGCAAGGAAAAAGGACCCTATTCTATAATGACTTAAAACCTCAATTCGATTGGCTTTAAATGAGAAAAAGAAAAATCAGTAACTACCCGAAGAAAAAAGCTTTCAAAATTTATCAGAGCCGAACCAAAGCCATGTAGGGTAAGAAAAATGCCAAAAGATTTTGCTTTTCACTTTTTTAAGAAAGAGAGTTACTTGATAGTGGCTAAATCCTAAGCGTCTTTTTCTTTTCGATTCTGGTGAACACTGCCTGTGCAGCGATTACAATATTGTCGACCTCGGGCTTAGTCGTGAAGACAGATACAGAAGTTAGGTCCGGGTATTGTAAAGGGCAACTACTTTCGGCGATAGTCCATTACAGAAATATGCTGTGCTGCAAGTATGACGTCGGCTTATGATGTCCATATTTCTTTTTCAACCTCGGGATTGCTTTGGTTGTTAAAGACGAGACCGGTTGGTCGAAAATTGTTTAATGGTTGTCCTTTGCAGACCAAAACAAACGCAGAATGTTGATCTTCCCCACAAACAGATTTGTCCAAATCAAGTTAGGGACCACGTGCTGGCGCCAAAATTAAAACTCGGGGCTTTTCGACCCTGAGCCCGTTTGACACTGACGTCAATAGCATTTACTGATGTATACCGAAACAGCCGCTGAAAAGCATCCACTGAAGTACTTCGGCAATCCCGAAGCGACCCGAGACAGGTACGACGCGAGGCTGTTTGCTGAATTTGCCGTAGATATCGCCCTCCGTGGTCGCCTATTAACGGAATTAGCGGCTTCGTGAGGCTCGGACCAATACAGCAAGGCGAAAGTGCAAATTTTTCGTCGAATTGGTAATGTCCAGCTCCCCGCCTGAAGTCGCTAAACACGGCTGATTTCTGAAGAAGTAAAAAGGGGTGTTTGCAGAAGAGATTAAGCAGGCGTTCCAAAGTGGACGCTGGGCGTCTTATTCATCGAAGTCAAATGTAAACCAGATAAGAGGCCTTGCAGGAGAGAGTTAAAAAGTGAGGAATTTTGGGACCCCATTTCCGCTGCGAGAAACGTCACTTTTACAGCAGAAAGCAAGCATTCTTTGCTTTTGCCTCATTGCCGTATACATTCATATTTGTCAGTCTGTGGCTTGCTCGTCCTCGCTAAGCATTTCCTGAGGATCGAGATCCACCGCTTATGTCTGCGTCTCGCATGACATGGCACAGCGATCTACACAGCACCCACCTACGTTCACATAGCGCGTGTTTCGTATGTTGTGCAATGTTGCCAGTTCCGAAGGTTTTTCTGCGGGCCTGCTGCAGCGAATGATGTATATGCGACTGAAGTCACCAACCGAGGTCTGCCAGAGAAGGCAGCGTGTCTCGTGCAGTCACACTAGAGATGTGGATGTCTTGTTTGGAAATGATGTTACTTTGGGCTCAAGTTGTACTCATTTTGCTCAAAGTAAGACCAAGTTCCTGAATTTGATCCCCGCCAGGTGAAACGATGCCCCTCATTGCTTGCCGTGGGGGCTTGTTGGTTTCTTATTTTGAGAAGCTACGTTATCGGGGTGCTTCAGCATGCATGGACACAAGCACCTTAGCCACAATCAGGAGCATTTTCTCACGAATCCGAGGCATCGACGCTTGCCCGATAGCAGTCCATGCATAGGCCCGGCACGCGCATACAGTGTTTGGATTGAATTTGGCGAAATAAGTAATAAACACCGATATATTCCAAAAAGTAAATGCTCTGTAGATTTTTGTCTTAAACTGAGTGCATTTGGTAGACAGAAAGAGCTCTCTTTATTCCCACAATAGACAGATCTGCGCATCCTTCACTCGCAGTGGCTGAACTGTGGCGAGCCTCTACATGCATTAACTCATGCGCATGCATTCGCAGTGTCCATTCGGGCTTTGAAAACCCGTCCTTCAAGCTTATTGCCTACCAAAAACAAACGACATGTAAGAGAAGATGCGGCTATTGTGGAGGACCACGCTACGTGCATGTCAGGTACGGCGTAGTTGGCTTGGGCGTTTGGCGATCATGTGGAATTGGCATTTTCGCCTCGTGCACTTTGGTCCGTCTCGTTCGACGCACGATGAACCTTAAATAATATTTGTTATCGACGATGATGGCTGTGGAGTCGCAGAGAGTCGAGGGCTTGGGATGTAATTCCGGTGATGGACCAGAAATAATTATTTGGATCTACAAGTAGGTAGTTTGCTACCGAGTCATTGACGGAACGCATCTTTTGGACATGCATTCCAGCCAGTCCGCCGTATTTGTCCCAACTTGTAGCCAAGAAAGAGGCGGGTTCTCTTTGCTTTTCAACATTTTGTTCGGCCAGGAACAAGTTTTCTGGAAATCGAATAAAGTCGTTAGAGGGGTTAGATGGCGTAAGCTTTTTTCTACGGCAGTCCAAGAGGGTGGAGGCACCAAATGTATGGGTACGATGTGTACCAAGAGTGCTCATGAGGCCAAGAAACTTAAAGATCACGTTTTGAAACAGTTGGTCCGCCTACCGTTCTTAGTGACTTGTAGCTAATATGGCACAGCCAAACAACCATGAAGCCCCGTAATACAAGAAATCTTCACCCGGGAAGGCGAGATTTCCTTCTCTCTAGTGCTTCCATTTGAGAGAGCCATGCAAACAACATATTCATGCACAATCACCGGCAGTCATCCAGAGTAATTAGCCTCTCGTCTCTTACCTGCTGAAGTCTTCGATCGGGGTATCCTCTTTAACACGGAGGAACAATTTGACCCCATCAAGGAGCCAAAACCAAAGCATTCGGCCAAAGTCGGTTCAAGACCGATACTTTGCGCCTCTTCGAAGATTTCCCGTAAGCATCGTCCCAAATCCTTTAACTCGCCATCAACAGCGAGTTCGACCTTCCTTGTCGTCACTAATGCAATACCTTGTTTTCAAAATTGTTAACAATCAGATCACGGAGATTGTCTTCTTTCACAATGGGCATTGTGGTGCCTGGCGAGCTGACAGCCCAGACAATGGAACTCCGAAGTCACCAATGGCTGCGAGAACAGCCCACCTACAATGCAGCAGCCTACAAGCCTTCTGCCGAAGTTTTGGAAAATAAAGAAATCAGGAAAATATTTCTCTCAGTTGAGCTATTTTCGAAATTTCATCTCGGCCGTGGGCTCTGTTTGGTCCGGCTTTGCCCAGCTCTTCACTCTCTCTACCCTCTCTCTAAACGCACGATTCGGAGATGCGCTAGGCGCGGTCGATCTCGAGCCAAAGTCATATCTGACTAAAGAGCCCGGTAGATCCCAGGCTGAATCTTCAGCTGCGGCTCAGGGTGCCAGCCTAAAGTTCAGGCCGATCCACCAATAGGCGAGGAGTTACTGGCCCACCAGTCACAAAACACATCACACAAAACGGACGTAGAAGAAGAGGGAAGTATTGTCCCGAGCCGATCTGGTCAACCTTTGATCCGACCTCATCCCTACATGCTCTCTACCCGATAATCTTGCTAGCCTTCATTTCTCTTTCTCAATATCTCGCAATTCAACAATTGCGATTGCCCCGCCCCCGCAGAGGTCGACCCGTTTCACTTCTGCGTGGAAGCTTCCTCACAGAAGATCAGCTATTCTTCTGCTGCTCGGAAGACATTCGCCGCCAACGGGCGCTGCGCCGCAGTGCATCAGCATGGTATTTTTCCGGGCCGACTCAAGCAAAGAAAGCAGACAATAGCGAAGCGAGAGGAGAACAGCAGAAGGCGCATGCGTGATGGGGCTTTGCCACGTGAGGAAGCGGTTCCATGCCCGCGGTTTCTGGAAGGGAGTCCCGTGCCCCTCTTCTCCCCCACTACCTCCAAAGTGCCCCCAAATCTGGGTTTTGGGGGAGCCTTCCCGAATTCTGATTTTGTGAGTGCAACCGGCAATAGAAAGCCGCACAGCGCTTTCTCGTCGGTGTCGGTTGAGCCGGGAAATATAGCAAAATCCCGCTCATGCTTCCCGGTAAACGTCCTGCATATAAGCACACAGAAGCCAAATGTCGTGGCCGCAGCAACGAAAATCAAGGGACCCGGCGGCAAGCTGGGTAAACTGGAGACCCTGGTGCCTAGAGTTTCGGGCGGTCAATCTCCCAAAACGGACGCGTTTTCGGTATTTGGCGAAACATTCTGGAAGGATTTGTGTTCAGAGCGCCCCCACTCGCCTTCTGCGCTGCGTAGATAATATAGGCATCGAAGCTGACGCACCCGTGACCCGCATGAATGGAAGCGGACCAGGAGCCTTGGGGTCACGTGACCCAGCATCCCCCAGCACCCTCAATTGCTCAGTTGACGGGTTCTTGACCTGAGCTATTGGGGGAGGGGTTTTCCGACGACCCTCCACGTAATAGGCCGCTGTGCATGGTGCGGCGGTTAGTACATGCATGTCGCGCATGGCTCAGCCCAACCGCGTGCTAAGATAGACAGGTTGGGCGCCGTCGCACAATGCCGAGGCCCGCAGCATGCATCATGCACAGTCACCTAGGTGATTATAACCTATGCATATGCTGTACATCATGCATACGTGTCTTCCCATGTAGAAACATTTCTCCTGAAAAAAATGAAGAAGTATATCAATGGCGTATGTCCGTGGGTTCTAGCGAAGTTTCCAGAATCTAAGTCCGATCCCGTTTTTGGTTTTTTAAAGTTTCGCCCCATACTAAGTACTCCCCATAGTACGCGATTCCCATTTGCAACTACCGTTCACCTGCCTCAACAAACTACCGAGGCTTTCCCCTTTGATGCTACCGGCCTTTCCAGGTATTTAGAAGTATGTACTGTTCCTCGGGGATTTTTGAAGGTCCCTGTGATCCCAATCCGAAAATCCGAGTTCCCTATCCAGAAAGAAGATCCTCCTCCACAACGTTGAACAATGAGATCCGATGTCAACAATGACGAATTGAATCCACAAATCTCCACAATCATCCCTGCCCCAAGCTCCAGCCTCGACAGATCCAAAGAGACATCGAATGACTCCTCCAATACCTAAGAAGACGTTCAAAGAATGTGATGAAGATCCTCGGCGTTGAAGAATCTGACTTGTTGTGATGTGGGGAAACTACCGACGACGCCCCGAGAATACTGTGACCATTTCGAAGAATATCCAGTCTTTGAGTCGAGACAACACGCCTATGCAATGTCCACCCCATCCGGAATCCTCTATTGTCAGCATTCGCCACCCCGTCATGACCAAGTCCGACAGGGTTATGAAAATGCCTAATTGCACCCGAATAGCATTTGACATATCTCCTATCACTCCGAAAGGATCGATCGAGAACCCGCTCCCTATTAGTCAATCTTAGTAAAAGGATCTCAGATACATCCCTGAACAACGGGAGCGCAAAACCTGCTCTGCATGTCCACCGTCAATGTTATCTTCAAAACGAATATGGATATCGGATGTCTCAACCAATACTAACTTTCAGTGAGCTGGCAACCTTCTTGGTCCAACTACAACAAATCAGGTCAGAACCTGAACCCCCAGGACTCCCTATACACCTACGGCATTCCTGGGAAGTTTTCTCGTCCGTCATTCTCGAACGAAGATGCGCAAAGCAGGGCTCCTCACCTGGCACCCATATATTCACCTAACCCGCTCAACCCTGCTCTGAATCCCGAGCAAGTAAACAACAACCCGCAGAACCATCCTGCTCATGACGGTGTCAACTCGTCGCCTTACCACTACATGCAATATCCTTTGCAACAGCCTCCAGGGCTAACACAAGGTTTCAACAACGCCAACGGCAATTTTCCTAACCAGCCGGAGGCTCACGAACATTGGGATCCGGCTATCACCGATGAGAAAGACCTGAAGAAGAACGACAGGTCGAGAAGCTCTGCGGAGAGCGGGCTGGAAAGCACTGCTTCTCTGCCTTCTACTAGAGACTCTTCCAAACCTCGCTCAGCTGGAGTCACTAAGCGACTGAGAATGGGTTGTCTTACTTGTCGCCAGAGAAAGAAGCGTTGCTGTGAAACCCGTCCAAAGTGTTCAGAATGCCTGAGGCTTCGATTAAATTGTGTTTGGCCCGTTCCAGGAACAGAGCACAAGAACAAGAGCAAAGAGGTGAAGAGCCAGGAGAACACCATCGACCACGACGTGTATGGCAAAATCAAGGTGCTTCGAGGAATCGTTGAATACAGAAGCAGCTAATTTTGCAGCTTAGCAGTTGTCGTTGATCGGGACTGCTCTATTGTTTTGCAACGGGACAAACACTCCGCAGCTCAAATATGGAAAGATTTTGAGAGCTCAGATGAAGAAATTGCCTCCTTGCTACAGTGATCCACTGATCCATAGAACTGGTTCGCCAGTATCACCCGAGTCGAATTTCGACGTTGATTTTATCACTTCCTTTTCGTCAGAAGTTGTTTACGAAGGATTATTTAGGTTCAACATACGTACTTACGTTAATAGAATGATTGAAGCTAAAGTAACGAATTTAGCATGAGATAAATTTACTTGTAGAGACTTCAAAGGCTCAAGTGATATCACCGTCTCCGACGTCCAAAAACGCAAGCGTGGACTCATAACGGTGTAGCAAAAATCCCTCTTTGTATTCAGCTCAGCAATGGTTTTGCAGCAATAAATCATAATTCCAGAGTCAGCGAAGAAATGGCCTTCCAGCCCAAAAAGTCAAGAAATCTTGACTCCCTATCTGCCGAGCGGTATTCCGAATCCACGGTCCAAGGCTACCAGAACCGACAGCCAAGTGTTTAGACCGTGGTACATTCGGCAAAAAATTGCATGATACCCCAAAGCAAACATGTAAGGTTTGCAAAAAATGTCTCATCTCAGCGTTCCGGAAAGTTGCTGAATTCGTAACGAAAATGATGCCACCCCAGGGGCATGAAGGCGACTCCTTACTTGGAAGGTAGGTGTTTCCTGACTCTTGTGGTGATGCACAACCTAGCAAGTCAAACATCACCAAAATTTCACACAACCTTCTTTGATGCCCATGTCCAGTGGCAATCGTACACTATCTGAAACCCTAGTAAATCGTCTCACAACAATAAGACTTTTAACCGAGAAAGTCTTTTTGCAATTGTTTTCCCGTCGCCTAAACACGGAACCATGAAATTGCCGACATGCCTCGCTTCCTCGCCCACATACAAAGCAGATGTAGGCTGGTCCAAAAGCCGCCCTGCCTCTAAGCGCCAGAGGCAGGGATTCGACGGGTTAAAATTGCTTCTGTTTTCTGGAAGTCGAGGGAAGCCAGAATGGGGTTTGGAAGAGAGGATATACGAGGGAGGAGAGCATTTATGTAACTCAAAAGGAAGTTTACTAAAGCCAACTCCGAGAGTGAGATCTAGGGGGTTAAGGAACGCAAAAGGCGGGATAATTTCTGAAAAGGTTTGGGTCGGGTTTAGCTTAAGTTCGGAATTCTTTTTTTTTCTTTCTAGTCGATTCTCAAAGTTCAGATTTCAGGCGATATTCATCAAACATGATATTCAGTTTGGAACTAGGACCCCAAAAACAGCTGCCTTTACGACTTTCAACCAAGCTTTCTTCGGCTGGAAAATGCCACAAATCCACCCACCCCCAGAAACCCGTACACCACAAACATACCCAGAAATGCAATTTGTACCTCAAAGCTCTCACGACGAAACCAAAAAGAAACCCGTGCACCATCAACACTTTATCCAACCGCACACTGAACATGAAGTACACCATATCATCTAATTTTCCCCAGATCTGCGATATCTCATGTCCGTCGAACAGGTGAGCTTGAGAGATCGGCAGATAGGTATGTTCAATTCCGCCTCTAGACACCCAATGCGGTAGTTTTTTTCCAATTCCGTGCTAACTTCCAAGCTGCCTTGGAGCGCATGCTCCACCTAAATAAAGACGGCGCCGCCGATCTCACTCTCGCCACGAAATCGGAGGAGATAGTATGGAAGGTTCTAGTAATGGACAAAAACTCGCAAGCTGTGATTTCATCGGTCCTCAGAGTGAACGATCTTCTTCGCTGCGGAATCACAGTGCATTCTTTGATTTCGGGTGCCAGGTCACCATTGCCAGATGTGCCTGCTATATACTTTGTGGAGCCTTCTGTTGAGAATGTCACGCAGATTATTCAGGATTTGCAGAACGACGCTTACGAGTCCTTTTATGTGAACTTCACCTCGACAATTAACAGAGAGCTTTTGGAGGACTTCGCCAAGAAGGTTTCCCTCTGCGGGAAGGGAAGCAAGATCAAACAGGTCTACGACCAGTACCTCAATTTCATTGTCACAGAGCCCAACTTGTTCTCCCTCGACATGCCCAAAACTTTCACCAAATTCAACTCACCTACTACCACTGAAGATCACATCCACAAGCTCGCTGACACCATTGCGGAGGGTTTGCTTGCCTCTCTTGTTACCATGAACTGTGTCCCGATCATAAGGTGTCCCAAAAACGGCCCAGCTGAGCTTGTTGCCACGCAGTTGGACATGAAATTGCGAGACTATAATGCCAATTCTCGCGGAACAGCGTCTACTTCCATTCAGCAAAGGCCCGTGTTGATCATTTTGGACAGAAATGTTGATTTGGCCTCTATGTTTCTGCATTCGTGGATATACCAGTGTATGGTGAGCGATGTCTTCGAGTTGAGAAGAAACACCATCAAAGTAGTCAAATACGACGAGAACGACGCTTCGCATGTTAAGAGCTACGATGTTGACCCCAAGGACTTCTTCTGGAACAAGAACGCGCAATTGGCTTTCCCAGATGTTGCCGAGAATGCCGACGCTGAGTTGAAGTTGTACAAGAGAGATGCACAAGAATTGACGAATAGAACAGGCATTTCGAGCATAAACGACATTGACCCTGACGCCAACACTGACACGACATCGATACAGCAAGCAGTGGAGGCTTTGCCTGAACTTACGGCAAGAAAGACTACTTTAGACATGCATATGGACGTCTTGGGTTCGTTATTGAAGGAATTGCAAGCACGTACGTTGGACAAGTTCTTCGAGATCGAGCAGGGCTTCCTGGACCCCAAGGTGCAGAGCGAGTTCTTGGAGCTCTTGAAATCCGATTCAAAGAGGGACAACTCGCTTGATAAGTTGAGAACGTTCTTGATTTTGACGCTCTTGGCAGACTTGCCCGAGTCTTACTCCCAGCAATGCGAGCAGGTGCTCACACAGAAATACCCACATCTCGACATGAGCGCTCTCAAATATATTCGGAAGTTCAAGCAGATGACCAGAATGTCGCAGAATGTATCTTTAAACGAGAAGCTGAGTTTGAGACAGAATGTTGGAGACGCCAACAGCTCTGCTTTGTTCAGCAGTCTTTCATCTAGACTTTACGGCTTCACAGAGGGTAGAATTTCGGAAGGTATTTCCTCCTTGGCAGGAAGCTTGAGAAGATTCATTCCAGAGAAAAAGAACTTACCGATCACAAACATCACCGAAGCCATTATGGATCCAACAAACGCATCCAACAACTCCATGCATATCACTGACGAGTACTTGTATCTCGATCCCAAGTCTAGAGGGGGTCACCTGAAACCCCCAAAGAGACAATCTTACGAAGAGGGCATTGTTTTCGTTGTTGGTGGAGGAAACTACTTGGAATACCAGAATTTGGCTGAGTGGGCTAAGACCCCCAACAGACCTCGCAAGAGTGTGGTCTACGGCAGCACAGATATTGCCACCGCTAGAGGTTTCTTACAGGAAGTGCTGGAGCTCGGAAAGTTGGAGTAATCGAATGTAATGAATTATTGAGAAAAAGGAGAAAACTTGCAGTATCAGATTTTAGATCGAGAGTTGACTTTCAGTTGTAAATTTTCTACCTCTTCATAACTCAGTATTATCGTCTTATATGATCCTTTTACGTCAATGCACATTATATGCATTGTGTCAATTACATCGTGTATTATTTTGTCATGGTCTATTTAAAGGTAGCCCTTGGTTGACTCCAAGACACGCATGGATTTGCCGGAGTCCAAAAACAAGAGCTCACACTCCTCGATATCAGAAAGAATGATTTCCGTACGGCTGGCAGTCTTGGCCAAAACACCGGCTGGGGCCAATAATTGCAAAGCGTATCTCAAAGAACTGGAAACACCGAGCTCGGCCAACCTGTTCAAAGCGTCTGGCGCAAGAACAAGGTTTTCAAGCTGGGCTCTCTTAGAAACGATTGTTTTAATCTCCTCCTGGTTGTATGGAAGAGTCTTGACGATCAAAAGACGGTCGATTAAGTCTGGAGGACATCCGTGGGGGTACTTGACGTCGTCGCCAGTGCCCCTGATCGGCGTCATGCCTCTGTTGGAGGCCAAAATGACCACAGGCGCGATGGAGCTCTCCAAAGCACGGTTCAAGTATGTGAAGATCTCAATATCCAACATGTTGACCTCGTCGATGAACAAGACACCGGGGATCAACTCGGCCACGCCCTGGTCAATGTACTTGGACACGACCTTGTTGACCTCCGCACGCAACTTGTCAGTGATTTCGGTCTTCTTGGGCTTCAAGAGCTGGCCCATCATGGAAAGCACATCCTGGCCGCCCTGGGGTCTGGCATTGGCGACGTCCAAATCGTGGAGCGTCACGTCCTGGACAATTTCTTTTTTCTTGTGCACCTCGCCCTTGGGCAAAGGCACGTACTCCTCGGCCTCCAAGTCGAACTCGGTGGCATAGGCGTCCGAACGACCTACTCTCTTGACTGCACCGGTGTTGGCCTCGATGTAGATGACGTCTCCGACCACCACGCGCTCTTTTTGGATACTTTCGTAAATCGAAGGGTCCAAGCGAAGGTTTTTCGTGCCCTTGGCGGTCTTCAATCCCACGATAACGTGCGAAATCGTCTTGCCGTACCCTCCAAGCGGCGTTTCGGCCTCCTCGGGCGTCAACTCGATGACCTCACCCTCGTACATTTCCTTGGTTTCCTTAATTCTCAAGCCAATGGCTTTGCGGAAGTTCTCCATCAACGCAGCGGTCTTTTTCACCTCTGCTGAGTACAATTCTGAACCGACAATGGGACAAAAGGGCACTTTGGGGCCCAACTCCTGGGAAATGGCCAACGCCAACGCTGTCTTACCCAGACCCGGACCTCCCGCCAACAAAATGGCCTTCCCGCTCATTTTCTTCGTTTTGATCAAATCGACAATCACTCCACACGCTTCTCTGGCCTCGGCCTGTCCGACAAATCCACCGTCCACGGGTTTGGCTACTCCGTGCTCATCGAGCCCGAGGCCCTTGATATGTGTGTGTGTGGCCGTGCGCGACTGCACCTGGGAATATTCCTTGACCTCGTTTATTTGAACCATGATGGAGAAGTAGTTGGAGTAGTCTGCGATGAAGTGTTGATATGTTGTGCACCTGTACACCAGAGGTAGGCTGGAAGACCGTTGGCGGTGCAATTAGAAAAGAAGTAAATTTAGTATGGAGGGTGGTATAAAGAGTTTATTCAGGGCTCAAAGAGCTGCTTAATCTGGTACTGTGTGATTTTTTTGTTGGTGGCTTCTTCTTAGTGTCTGAGTAACGCTCGGTGCTATATTTTGCAGCCTAAGTACAATGAAAAGAGCTTCAAACTCCGAATTAGACCCTTTTCTAGACATTGAGACATCAGGAGATTTTTGAATTGCTGTTTGGGCCCTCGACGCAATGTGCTTTTAAAGTACACATTGATGTCCATGCTAGTCTCCAGAAAAGGCAATATATTTCACTCAGCCATGAGACTCGAACCAATTAATGTACGGACTAACGCAACAGAAGCAAAGGTTTGCAGAGACCCCTTGATGCAGCTCACTGAAGGGGCATTCTAGACTTCTCGAAGTGGAGACAATGGAGAAAGAGGGGCATAAAGGGAGCCAAGTATTCTCCATTGGAAAGCATCAAGTCAATTGATATATGAGTGCTCCAGGTATCCACTCAGCGAAATCCCAGGGACAAGGATCAACTTTTCGTATTTGCACTCAAGGTTCAGCTTGTCAATGTCTCTCAGCATTAGGAATGGTTCTTAGACTCTAGGTTCGATTCCATTTTGCTTTCCTCATTTTTGAACAAAGAGTACTCGAGATTAAAGGAACTCGATATTTGTACGGTTACCAAGGTTGCTTTTAGGACATGAGCCATCACTAGCTCTCAGACTGCTCTTCTTTTTCTTCGAATTCAAATGGGTCCCATCGAGAATGCAGCTGATTCTTCCTTTGATGCTGAGAACGAATGAATCATGTACTGGGGTAAAGAACCAGGTACCCCAGTTTGCATAACGAGCGGCTTGATGGAAGACGATTAGCCAGCGAGCGGATTATCGAGAAACCTGAGCGGTGAGGTGCACCAGAGTCTGATTTTTGCGCCTAGCACAAAAAGCTCTTCAACATATCGACGGATGCAGAATGGGCAACGTTGAATATTATTTCACGGCGCCATGACCTGGAGAGTCCGAGAAATATATGAGGGTGTTCAGCCCGATTGGTGTCGAGATCAACGGGCCGAATAGTACCAAATGATGAAGTGAAGATTTAATGAATTTGGAGCAAAAGCATGTGATGAGCCGTGGATTTGTGACATGAGGCCCCCATAAGTCTAGCAAAATGATTAGTTTAGAATACAAAACATGAATGGATGGGATGGTATCACAAAAGAGGCACACTTGAACTGAATCTACAATTCGTGGTATAGTCAGTGTTCACCAAGCGAGATCCCATGAATCTCAGCTTAATCCACATCGAGACCAAAAGATTACCAAATGAGGAGAAGCTCCGTTAGGGGCCCTTTTCACCCCCTACGATTCCCCAAAGTCCGTCGTAATGGTCAAGCGGACCACAATGGTTAAAAGCGGTTCGAATCCAAAAGAGACATGCACCAAACCCCTGAGCGGTTTTCCGTAAATCAAGCACACAACCAGGGAGAGAATTCACCGAGAATGCCGCTCTGAACGCAAAAAAGCAGCGTTTACTAATTTGACTAATCGGCAGGCGTCCAAGCGAGGCAAATGAAAAGCCCTCTTAACTATGTGAATTCTTCGGTGTTCCGAGAAGTGTCTCAAACAGAGAATGCGGTTCGCCTATTGTGATAATCGGCTCAAGGTTAAGGCAACTCGTTTAAAATGCATATGCAAAATAGGTGCAGATACTTAGAGCCCTTTTCAGTCCGGCTTGGTATTTTGGCCGCCACCAAAAACGACTCTTTAATTTATGAATCATTAAATTAGTTTTTAATCTTTAAATTCTTTTTTTTCATTTATCATTTTCCACACCACTGCTTTTTCGGGATTATGTCAGGATTTGCTCGCACATAGGCGGTGCCTCGCAGCGTGATCTAACGCTTTTGACGTGGTGATGGCACGTGTAATAATAGAGAGGTGCACCATGCAAGACGAGACACCTGCATCATGCAAGACGCACAGCTGCCAGAAGCATGTAGTTTTTGAGAGAGTCGAGCTGCAGGCAAAGCGACATTGTGACGTGCATATAAGGGGGCAATTTGCATCCTCTGCAGTCCCGTGTCCACATCTCCGAACGAAAGCTGCACTTAACAGCCGAGCATACAACCATTAGAAAAAAAACAAGTCCGGATTGGGAACCACGGTTATGTTCAACTTGGCCGTCCTGCCCACTTTGTGCTTGTTAAGCCTTAGACCCTTATTGTTCACGCTTCTCGGTAATTTCCCCATTCCTTAGTTTATTGTTCAACAGATACTCTGATTATCCTCCTACTTCGATAGCCGCGAAGAACTCTGCACGCTTGAAGCGGCTAACCTTAATTTATTGACATAGATTCGAAGAAGAGAGAGAATTCTAGAAGACATCCCGAAGAAGAAGTAAAAGCTGTTTTGTGGTGTTCGGACTCTACGAATCAGGCGTTGCGAGGTTCTGAGGTTTGTGTTGATGTTACTCAAAGGGTATGCTATTTTCAGGTATAGGGTAGGCATTGGGCAAGCGGCGGCGTTGTGCTACTTCTTCGCTTGCACAATTCTGTCGAATAAGCCGAGTTTCCGCCTGGGATGGGGTTTTGTGGGATATTCTAGATTTTAGCCAGAGCTGAAGTCATTGACCGTGCAGGGAGCTTCATAGCAGAATGGCATCCTCCAGCCTCATTTTGTGTTCTGGACAAGAATGGTGAGCGCACTTCGAGACCTTTGGAGGGGCTGTTTGGGCAAGCGCCAGTTAACAAGAAATCTTCAACAATAGGACTTCAAACCAGACTGACCAAGGCGCTGAAAACAAGAAATCCAAGCGACTGGCGAGAGCCTCCCCATGTTTTGCGCTCCGTGAGCAATGCTGCAGCACCAGACCAACACCTTCACCAAAGCACCATCGGGCAGTCTTTGCTTGGCGGGTGATTAACTGAAAGTATTCAATGGAATGCTCGTAAACCTCTCATTACTCCTCATCAGGCAACTCGACCTCGTCATGGGGCTCCTTGGGCTCCTGGTTCTCCGACCATTGCGTCACATCGTCGATATAACTGAGAATGGTTGCAACTGAGGTTGTATCCTGGGAACAGGTCAATGGCAAAAACTGCACCATGCCAAAATCGTCCACAAGCAGCGCAATCGACTTATTTAGCCTGGCAAACTTAGGGTTGAGCTGGTTGTCGGCGTCTTTCTCCAACACAAGTGGATCAGGGTTCAAAAACTGCTTGAGCTGCTTCTTCGAGACCTCGTCCTTGATTAAATCAATCTTCGACAATATATTGATGTGGGGCAATTCGAGTAATATCATAGCCGACATGGCGCTCAACGCTCCGCTGAAGAACTTCGATCTGTCGATTACAAATGGTGCTTCTAGAAGGTATGTGGCACACAAGGTGAAGTTTAGCGTGGTCTGAAGATGCTTAATGATGGTGGGCAACACAGGAACGTGTGTGTATAGTTCGATCTGACCAGGACAGTCGAAGATCAAGTACTCGTCGTTGTAGTCTCCGATCTCTTCATCTAGCCAGTCCAAGTTGTTCAAGAGATACTCAAAACAAAAAACAAGAGCTCCGTTGGGCCCCATATCCATCTCCTCCATGGCATCTTCTACCGAGATGAGATCCCTTATATCGACGGTAAATTCGTATTCTGTAGGTTCTGCTGCTGGGTCCAAGTTAACTATGTGGGCTCTTCTGCCAATTGACTGCATGTGATGAATGATAGAATTGCAGAATGTCGATTTGCCAGCGCCTGCTGGACCAAGTGCAAGAACTCCGATTCTTGACATGTTTTGGGTAATGAATATAAGCTGTTCGTGATTATGTGATGCTTTGTAAGTTCCAAGATGCGATAGATGAGGTCGTGCGAAGCACATAAGACCACTAGCTGCGGCACCAGCACGGGTCGTAGTCGTTTTCCATCTGGAGGGTGACGTCGATGTTGTGATTTTTGAAAACCTCCTGGACCTGGCTCTTTAACGAGGGCATGCTCTCGCCCCTGTAGATTTGCACGTGAATGTAGCCCCGAAGCTGCTTAGAGTGGGAAGGCCAAAAACGCAGCGCAGTGAACGATTTGATGCCCTTGATTTTGCTGATATCGTTCAAGGCGCCTCTCACGACTTGCTCCTTGTTTGTGCCGAGATTGAGCAAAAGAGAAGACCCTGTGGACTTGATGAGCGGTATGGCAGTCGAGAAAATCAATACGGCGATGATAATCGAGGCAACGGGATCGAACCCGGGCCATTTGAAGAGTTTGGTCATAATAGTGGAAATAACAACGCCCACAGAGCCCAATGTGTCGGCTAGAATGTGCAAAAAGATGCCTCTCATGTTGTCGTTGACCTCTGGTTCTTCTTCAGCCTTTGGACCATGACTGTGGGAATGGCTTGTGCTGTGTGAGTGGGAGTGAGTTTCGGACTGACACTCTTGTGAAGTTTCGTGGGAGTGCCCGTGTGAATGGCCATGGGAATGGCCGTGGGAGTGGCCCGCATGATTGAAAGCAAAGATTCCCACAAGATTGACCAAAAGGCCTAGAATCGAAACAACGATGAGCTCTGTTGTGCGTTGAAGGACGACAGGACTGAAAAGACGGCCTATGGCCTCGAATATGATGCTGCCGCTGATCCCCACAAGCAAAATGCCATTGGTAAATCCCGCCAAAACCTCAAAATTTTGAAGACCAAAAGGGTAGAGCCCATTGACATTGACTGGGTTCTTCAGAAGAACACCAGCAACAAGTCCAAGCGCAAGTGAAGCGCAATCAAGCGCCATGTGGAGAGAATCGCTCAATAATCCAAGAGACTTCAGCCTAAATGAGTACAAGAGCTGCACAAACATGAAGGCGGTGTTGAGCATCAAGAAATTGAAAATCGCCCGAGTGTCAGAGTGGCTAAGAACTTCGGTGAGCAAGTGTGGCTGGCTTTGGGATGTCAGGTCCTCAGACTTGAGCAAGGCCTCCTCCAGAAGATCGATTTTGATGCCCAACGGGAGAATAATCGCCACGAGAGCGCCCAAGGTGCTGAAGTTGCTCGTTTTGAGCACGAAAGTGTCTAAAGCATAAGTGAAAACCGTGAGCACGGCCATATTAGTAGGAGACCGCAATTTGGCTTCCGGAAGCAGCACCAAAAGCAACCCGCTAGCGGCGATGTTCATGAATAGGAGAAGGTAGTTGAGTGAGTTGCTGAAGAAGAGAAGCAAAAGCAACCCCGAGGCGGCAGCGCCTCCAAAAAGATAGATATACGCTTTTGCGAAGGGATTGTAGTACTTGAGCAAGGATCTCTTCAACAACGCAAAAGAACCAATCAAAAGCACGTAACCGCCAGCGACCAGGATGTCAGGATTATTGTAGAAGTCGTACACGAACGCAGCTAGCGTGTACGGCGTGTAGAAGTTGAAATAGAGCCCCAAATAGAGTGTGGCCGTTCTTGTAGGCGGTAGCAAGGTGCTGGCGAGCAAAAAAGTCACAATTGCCGCTAAAGCCGTCCATAGCGTTCTGCTGCCCTGTTTAGTGTGTGCTGAGGACGTTTCCAGGGCCACTAGAATGCCTCCACAGGCCAGAAAGAAAAGCGCCTGAAAAACCAGCACCAACACGCGTACGAGCAGATTCGTCGGGAGATTTTCAGCGTCTAGGCTTTCCGTCTCGACCAAAAGCTTCCCTGTTATTATGAGCACGGGAAACGCCGCCAAAACCGGCAAAGTGCTCTGGAAGGCATCTTGAGCAGGATTAGGCCGAAACAGCGGCTTTTCGGGCTCGGGCAAGGCCGGCGACGCTTCAAATTTCGCAGGCACACCCGAGGGAATCGTATCTAGTGGCGGACGCGGCATCAACCCGCTCCTGTCCGGAAACTGCGTGTTCATGAAAAGAAGATGGAGTTGGAGGTGTTGATATTGAACGAGGGCTGTATGTAGGTCCGATGCTATTGTGGAGGGCCATTGTGGGAGGTTTTTAGAGTTGGGAGAAGGGTTTTTGGGATCGGCGGAGGGAACAATGGGGGTGGAGGAACGTGGAATTGGGTTTGTCTTTTGGGGTTTAGAGGTGGTGGTGTGTTGTGGGGTGTCTGATTTGCAGCCTTGTGTGGTGAGAATCTGCAGTGAGGCGGGAGTTGGAGAACTTAAATAAGAGGAGTGATTTTGAAAAGAAGACATTTTTTTTTTTCTTCACAAAGTGCTTCATAGTACGGAGGATCGGCCTGAGCTGTTCTGAACCTTCGTTCATTTGTGGAAACTGAAAATACTAAAAGTATAACATGGCCAGATGCTTCAGGTATTAATATAAATAAATGCATGGAGACAGAAAGACTAATGACGATCAAATAAAAAGAATGTTAAGAAAAGTGCAGTATATGATGATTAAAATATTATACATATATTTGATAGCAGCTTTTTCACTTATTACAATTGCATCCTCTATACTATATTTCTTTCAACACATTATACCCACCTTTAGTTTATTAATAGTTCTAAATGAATCTTTTCTCCATTTTCAACATAGTAAGGCATATCCTTTTTTATTAATGACATTACACCTTTTTGTCCATGCAATGAAACAGAGGGCTTGTTGGGTTAAGAGAGCCAGAACTCATCTGGCGAGTGTCGAATTCAGCTCCTCTCGTTCTTTTTTCCTCTTCTTTATTTCTCCTTGACAAGTTGATATCAGTAGTCAGTGTTCCGTGATGACACAGCTTCGAATGGCCGATCCTGGCCTTAATTACCATGGAGCTTCGATGAATATCGTAGGAGAACTGCTAGTCTCTGTCTCTTTTCCGTCCAGACCACGAGACTTAGCTCCAGTGTTCCCGATGAATGCAACTTCAACTGTGTTTTTGCTGAGAACAATTCACGAGGTATTTAGATGGGGCCAGCTCTCCAAGTTTGAACATTGTGCAAATCCGCTCGACCGAATTGCCCTCAGAGATTCAGCCTATAGCAAAAGAGGGTAGGAATGTAGATACTCGAAAAGTCATGAGATAGAATCATTGTACATAATTTCCGAGGCCTGATACCTCGTCATACGACATTAGAAGTATAAGCTTCAACCTTGCACAAAGAAATGGATGTGGCTTTCCCACCCATTTTATAGACAGAAACTTTGAGGATGATCAGGAGTGATCAGCGCCGTTTTAATCAGGAAGATTCCTAGTTTCAGTCGAAACCTAGTACGAAACATATGCCATTCGTGGTTCGAGTCACTCCCTTGACTTGCGATGTTTACGTGACAAAATGTCTATGAATTTCACGAAAAACTCACTTTTTAGCTGACACAACCTCGAAAACTTCAGAAATGCTTAGTTTTTTATCTCCTTACTTATCTCTCTCTCACAATCTCTATTTGCAGCCATTTGCAGCCATTTTCGCAGCCACTACAGTAGCTTATGGTAGATTCTCAAACACCACCAAAGGACCCTCAAAACATATAGATAGCAGTTTTATCACACAATCCCCCCAATTGACTCACTCACATTGGCATAAAGCTTCCCTAACAACCAGAACACCAAATCCACCCACCAGCCGTGGTCGTGCGCGCACCAGTGGCAAGCACTCGATCTCACCTCAACGTACTACTAAACCACCCAAACTACTATATCACCAAAATGGCTACATTAGAGGAATTGGAACAGGACGAGCTCATTGACCAGGAGATCGCCAACTCGTCCACACAGGATATCATAAACCGCACAAAACTCCTCCACAATGACGTGTCCGTGATGTTCTCGGAAAGTCAAAGACTCAGTCACGAAAAGGCCGTCATGGCAGAACGCATCAAAGACAACCAGGAAAAGATCAACAACAACAAGCAGCTTCCGTACTTGGTGGGCAACGTCGTGGAACTTTTGGATCTAGATGCAGAGAAAGAAGCACTTGAACAAGGCGGCAATTTGGATGTAGATGCTGCCAGACTGGGCAAATCGGCCGTTATCAAAACCAGCACGCGGCAAACGATCTTCTTGCCGCTTATTGGCTTGGTGGACCCCGCAAAATTGAAGCCCAACGACTTGATTGGCGTCAACAAGGACCTGTACCTCATTTTGGACCTTTTACCATCCGAGTACGATTCGAGAGTGAAGGCCATGGAGGTTGACGAGAAGCCCACAGAGGACTATTCTGACATTGGAGGGTTGGACAAGCAGATCGAAGAGCTTATCGAGGCCGTTGTGTTGCCCATGAAGCAGGCTGAGAAGTTCAAGGCCTTGGGCGTGAAACCACCCAAAGGAGCGCTTATGTACGGCCCTCCAGGAACAGGTAAAACCCTTCTTGCGCGTGCATGTGCTGCCCAGTCGGGAGCCACGTTTTTGAAGCTTGCAGCGCCGCAGTTGGTCCAGATGTTCATTGGTGATGGTGCCAAGTTGGTGAGAGACGCATTTGCGCTAGCCAAGGAGAAAGCGCCCACGATTATCTTCATCGACGAGTTGGATGCCATCGGAAGCAAGAGATTCGACTCAGACAAGTCCGGAGACCGTGAGGTGCAGCGTACCATGTTGGAGCTTTTGAACCAGTTGGACGGTTTTGGCTCCGACGACAGAGTCAAGGTTTTGGCGGCTACAAACAGAGTGGACACCTTGGACCCGGCCTTGTTGCGTTCTGGGCGTTTGGACAGAAAGATCGAGTTCCCCTTGCCTTCGGAAGAGGCACGTGAGTCGGTGTTGAAGATCCACGCCAGAAAGCTCAATTGCGACCACAACCTGATCAACTGGCGTGAATTGGCGCGTTCTACGGATGAATTCAACGGAGCGCAGCTTAAAGCCGTCACCGTCGAGGCAGGCATGATCGCATTGAGAAACGGCAAGTCCGTCATCAAGCACGAGGACTTTGTCGAGGCCATTGGCGAGGTCCAGGCCAGAAAGTCCAAGTCGGTCAACTTCTACGCATGATTGCTTGGGTTCTTTCGTGTATTCGTTACTTGTGCACCTTCTTGAGCTCCTCCCGGAGTTTCTCGGTGAAGTCGTCGTTGGAGTCGTCATCGTCCCAGTCTTCTTCCCAGAGGTTGGCGGAATTGAGCTGTGGGTTTGGCTCGTTGGACCATTGCGAGTCCTCGGGGAAATCCTCGAACTCGTCGTCCTCCTCGAGCGTTTTGATCACCTTTCCCTCTTCTGCGTTGGACATTGTGGTGTAGGTGAGTGTCGATTGAGATTTCGGTTTGATTTCCAGGTTGACCTTGCCACATGTTGGGCCGCGCACGACCCATGCTTGGGACTATGATGGAGAGACTTTCACAACTCCCAGCAATTGTGGTGCATGAGAGGCAGGATTCCAAGAAACTAATGGCTATTTCTCTATTTTGCTGATAGAGGATTCTAAATTTTCATTTGTGCCTTTGATCGTATTAAAGATCCATACTGGTGGGGTCGCAATCGGATTTGTCAGATTCAAGATCTGGATGAACTTGACTTCTACATCTTATAAAGATAGGAAATATCAAGCAATAGAATTATGGAAAATCTTCCTAAAGCAATACTTTAACGACGTAGCTACTATCAATTATGGATCATCTGTGACTATGGACGAGAGTAGATAAAGATCCCATTCCGCATATACCTTTTCGAGACCATAATGTTCTACTCACATCGATGAAAACTCTCCTCGTTGGTGTCACAAAAATATGACAATAAAGGTAAAAATCATTTTTGAAAGAAAGTTGATTTGGAGTAAACCATTTTTATGCCTTGCCTGTGTTTTGGAGCCATTAGTTGCACCAACGTGAGAAATGAGGTGCACCACAATCCCACTTCACGACCAAAAAAACGCAAAAGTATTATGCCCTAGAGAATTCATCATGAATTGAGTCAATTTTGAACCTTCTTAGCCCCCTGGAAGGCACAGGGGAGGAGATCGCTGGGGGGCAGACTTAGGTCACGTGTACAATCACGTGCCCATCACATACATCGCAGAAAATTCAAAGATCAAGACTAATCCAACTCCGTAAACCTTACCATGAAGGACGTTGTGGTTGATGTAGCGCCAAAGTGCATCAAGGGGCTCGAGTTCAGTGCGCTTTCAGCCAATGAGATCGTAGCACAGTCCGAAACCGAGGTTGTCACACGAGATTTATACGACTTGGAAAAGGGCAGACAAGTCAAAGAACATGGTGCTTTGGATACAAAAATGGGAACATCGTCGAACGCCGTGGAGTGCACCACATGCCACGGCAACTTGGCTACCTGTCACGGCCATTTTGGGCATATTCGTTTGGCGCTTCCGGTGTTCCATGTGGGTTACTTTAAGCAGATCATCCGAGTGCTTCAGTGTATTTGCAAGTCGTGCGGAGCGATCTTGCTAGATCAGGAGAACAAAAGAAAGTTTTTGGCCGAGTTGCGCAGACCCAACATCGACAATTTGCGCAGAATGAAGATCTTGACCAAGGTTGTGGACCAGTGTAAAAAGCAGAGAAGATGTCTCCAGTGTAACCACGTGAACGGCGTGGTCAAGAAGGCTGCCAGTGGTGCTGGGCCTGCTGCTTTGAAAATCGTGCACGACACGTTCAGATTTATCGGAAAGAAGGCCACCCCAGAGAAAGAGCTCTGGGACAAGGAGTTTGACGAGGTTTTCTTCAGGAACCCCGAGCTAGAAAAGTTCGCCAAGCGTGTGCACGAGGACTTGAACCCGTTGAAGGTTTTGAACCTCTTCAAGCAGATCTCGCCTCTAGACTGCGAGCTTTTCGGCATTGACGCCTCTCGTGGAGGTCGTCCCGAAACGTATATCTGGAGATACTTGCCTGCTCCTCCCGTGTGTATCAGACCCTCTGTGATGATGGACGCACAGTCGAATGAGGATGACTTAACCGTCAAGTTGACCGAAATCGTCTGGACCTCGTCGCTCATCAAGGCTGGTATTGAGAAGGGTATTTCCATCAACAATATGATGGAGCAGTGGGACTACTTGCAGCTCTCCGTCGCCATGTACATCAACTCGGATGCTGCCAACCCTGCTTTGTTGCCAGGAAGCTTGAGTTCGGGCTCCAAGAGCGCCAAACCCATCAGAGGCTTCTGTCAGAGATTGAAAGGAAAACAGGGTCGTTTCAGAGGTAACCTTTCCGGTAAGAGAGTCGACTTCTCCGGGCGTACGGTTATTTCGCCTGACCCAAACTTGAAAATTGATGAGGTCGCTGTTCCAGACAGAGTGGCCAAGATCTTGACCTACCCTGAAAAGTGCACTAGGTACAATCGCCAGAAGTTGCAGAAACTCATTTTAAATGGTCCTAATGTCCATCCGGGCGCAAACTACGTGCTCAAGCAGAACGAGGTTGCCAAAAGAAACTTGAAGTTCGGTGACCGTGTGAAATTGGCAAAACACTTGAAAATCGGCGACACTGTCGAAAGACACATCGAGGATGGCGACGTGGTTCTTTTCAATAGACAGCCATCTTTGCATCGTCTTTCCATTTTGTCCCACTATGCCAAAATTAGACCGTGGAGAACTTTCAGACTCAATGAGTGTGTCTGTACGCCATACAACGCCGATTTCGACGGTGACGAAATGAACTTGCATGTCCCTCAGACCGAGGAGGCCAGAGCTGAAGCCATAAACTTGATGGGCGTTAAAAATAACCTTTTGACGCCCAAATCCGGTGAGCCTATTATCGCAGCTACTCAGGACTTCATCACAGGATCCTACCTTATTTCACACAAGGACTCCTTTTTTGACAGAGCGATGCTCGTCCAGCTTTTGTCGATGATGTCGGACGCCAACTTGCAGTTTGACATCCCGCCTCCTGCCATTTTCAAGCCTGTGGCATTGTGGACAGGCAAACAGGTTTTCTCGCTTTTGATTAAACCCAACAGGAAGTCCAAGGTGGTGATCAACGTGGACGCCAAAAACAAGACTTTCCATCCACCAGCCAAAGGCTTGCCCAGTGAAATGTCCCCGAACGACGGTTTCGTGATCATCAGAGGGTCTCAGATCTTGAGTGGTGTCATGGACAAGTCCACTTTGGGTGACGGAAAGAAGCACTCTGTATTCTACACAATTCTCCGAGACTATGGTCCTGACGAGGCCGCCAATGCCATGAACAGAATGGCCAAGCTTTGTGCCAGATTTTTGGGTAACCAGGGTTTCTCCATTGGTATCAATGATGTCACTCCTGGTGCCGAATTGAAGGCCAAGAAGGAAGACATGGTAGAGGCAGCTTACGCCAAGTGTGACGAGCTTATTGACCTTTACAATCGTGGAAAGTTGGAGACCCAGCCAGGTTGTAACGAAGAACAAACATTGGAGGCGAAAATCTCTGGTTTGCTTTCCAAAGTCCGTGAAGAAGTGGGTGACGTTTGTATCAGGGAGCTTGATCCCCTCAACTCCCCATTGATTATGGCTACATGTGGTTCCAAGGGTTCCACGTTGAACGTCTCGCAGATGGTGGCAGTTGTTGGTCAGCAGATTATTTCTGGTAATCGTGTGCCCGATGGATTTCAAGATAGATCGTTGCCCCATTTCACGAAGATGTCCAAAACTCCGCAGTCCAAGGGTTTCGTAAGAAACTCTTTCTTCAGTGGTTTGTCACCTCCAGAGTTTCTTTTCCACGCCATTTCTGGTAGAGAAGGTTTGGTCGATACCGCCGTCAAGACTGCGGAAACGGGTTACATGTCCAGACGTCTCATGAAGTCTCTTGAGGATTTGTCTGCGCTGTACGACAACACAGTCCGTAACTCTTCCAACGGTATTATTCAATTCACTTATGGTGGTGATGGTTTGGATCCATTGGATATGGAAGGTGATGCCCAGCCTGTCAATTTCAAGAGACAATGGGACCATGCATTTAACGTCACCTTCAACACCAAGGACAAGGGCTTGAAGCCGTATGAGATCATGGAGGTCGTGGACAGAGTCATTTCTCCATTGGAAGAAAAACTTGTCAGGTACGACAATCTCGGTGAAGTGGTAGAGGGCGAAATCGGCGACAAAATTGAGTTTATCGACCAAAAGGACGCCGAAAGATCGTTCTACAAGTCACTTCGTGACTTCATCTTCAAGAAAGCTACAGAGCTTGCTCAGTACAGAGAGAACAAGCACTTGCGTCCATACTTGACCAAAAAGGCCGAGGATGACACCATGGAAGTGGAGGAAGACTTCACAAGCTCCAATGCGGTCAATCAGTTGCTTAAAATATCCGAGTCCAGTGTGGTGGAATTCTTGAACCAGTGTTTCTACAAGTATAAGAGAGCCAAGGTGGAGCCCGGAACCGCAGTGGGTGCTATTGGTGCTCACTCGATTGGTGAGCCCGGTACCCAGATGACGTTGAAGACTTTCCATTTTGCCGGTGTGGCGTCGATGAACGTCACTTTGGGTGTTCCCCGTATCAAGGAAATTATCAATGCGGCAAAGGTCATTTCCACTCCTATTATCAATTCCGTTTTGGTCAACGACGACGACGAAGTTGCAGCTCGTGTGGTCAAGGGAAGAATCGAGAAGACGTTGCTTCGTGATGTGGCCTTCTACATTGAAGACATCTACAAGAACGACTTGGCTTACTTATCCATCAAGATCGATTTGCGCACAATTGACAAGCTTCAGTTGGAGTTGACGTTGGACAACATTCGCCAAGCCATTGCAAATGCTCCAAAGCTTAAGATCGCCAACAACGAGGTCTCCATTTACGGAAAGGACCGAATCAACGTTTTGGTAACCCACAGAGAGCTGAAACTGGAGAGTTTGGCAAAGACAGCACAGTCTGACTACAGGGCTTCGGAACTGAACGCTGCTCTTTTCTTCAGAATGCAAGCGTTGAAGCGTGCCCTTCCAGACGTTGTGATCAAGGGTCTTCCGAACATTGCACGTGCCGTCATCAACATTCGTGACGACGGAAAGAAGGAATTGTTGGTTGAGGGTTACGGGTTGAAGCAGGTGATGTCCACTGACGGTGTTGTTGGCACCAAGACCACCACTAACCACGTTTTGGAAGTCTACGAAACGCTTGGTATCGAGGCGGCCAGATCGTCTATCATCGGTGAAATCGACTACACCATGTCGAAGCACGGTATGAGTGTGGATCCTAGACACATTCAGCTTTTGGGTGATGTGATGACGTACAAGGGTGAGGTCTTGGGTATCACGAGATTCGGTCTCTCGAAGATGAGAGATTCTGTGTTGCAGCTTGCGTCGTTTGAAAAGACCACAGACCACTTGTTCGATGCAGCATTCTTCATGAAGAACGACAAGATCGAGGGTGTTTCGGAGTGCATTATATTGGGTCAGACCATGGGCATCGGTACTGGTGCGTTCAAGATGGTGAAGACCTCGAACCACGACGAGAGTCGTATGAAGCGTAAGGAGACGCTTTTTGAGAACCTTTGTGAAGTCTCCGCAGAGGCCTAAGGTTGTGTAATATAGGAATCAAGCATATGCATATTGTTATTGGGGTTGAATTGTAGTCAGCAGGGCCAATCTTTCGAGTTTCAAGAGCATTGGGGAGAATAAAAATCCTTGGTTGAAAATCCAGGATTGCTATAGTCTGTAAAATTAAGTGTTTGTATATAAAAAAGAATATGTTTTGAAGTAGGTGGGTTCAGATGGACTTGAGATGCTCAATGTCATACACTAATTCCACTCATGAGACATTCAACCCAATCCAGATCATTTGCTCTAGAAAGGAAGAAAACATTTCCTATCAAATCAAGCAGATTTCAAAATGCTTACATTTACTTTTTTTTTTTCTTTATTGATGTTGGTCGCCAAGTTGTGGACCTTCCTGGCTCTTGCAACCATTCGTGCATACTACACTGATTATCAACAAACAGATACACCTCTGATTCCACACTATGTCCAAGGACTCAGGATATTCCAGTGTGCACTTCTCGCACCACAGTCAGGTGATCTTCATGGAAGACTGGAGAAACTACCATGTTCCTTTTGACGATGTTGATACAACCCTGCTATTTCAGGCTTCAGCTAACATATTTCCCCAGTTTTTGCTAGAAGAGGAGGAGGACGGCGCCATCCCGCTAAATCTGGCCAATTTCAGCTCAAAAGTCAACAAAAACAGAAACCTTCTACGCCAGCCGGTCTGGACAGACTTGGGAACCGATATGCTACGAGTGAATGCCAAAACTTCAAAACCTCCAGATGAGACTATACTCAAATCGCTACACAGTGCTGCTGGCGACGATGCATTAAATGATTTTCTCTCGAATGGCTACAATGCGGAGAATGCCGTTTTGTCAAACGACCAAAGCAACGACACATGGCTCAATGTGTCATCTGAGTTTCCAAGTAATCACACTTTCAGCAATGTCAGAATGCGCTCTATGAGCGGGAACCAGGTCCAGACAGCCGAGTATCCGGCGTTGCAAACGCCACATTTGAGCAAAACCCGTAAAATGTCTCTAGAGAAGTATCAGACTCCGATTGGGAGATGACCTACATTCAAACTTTGCGTTATCATGAAATATTAGGCCTATTCCGCAAGCAACGTAATCCGGTCCTTTTCGATCTCCTCGCGGAGTTGCAAAAGCTGGGCTCTTCTGGCCGCTGCTCTCTCTTGTCTGTTTTTGATCTTCACAGCGGCGAGCACGAAGTTGGCAACAACTTTGAAGGTGAGTTTTCTCGAAGTCAGCTTCTCGAGCTCGGGATGAACACCCAAAAGCGCTGTCTTTGCAAGCTCATTGCGGAACTCAGCATCTGCATTTCTAAGCGACGACATCACAATGGAATGAACCAGGGCTAGATCCTTCGCCTTGGTCTGGATCTCAAATAGCTTAGCTTTATAGAATAAAAGCTCATTTTGACGAAGCTTTTGCTCGGCCGACACACGGCGACTGTTTTCTCTTAATGCGTTAGATGGCTGGGAAATCGATGCCTGTGCAAGTTTGGCATTGAGCGAGTCGATGTGAGCCTGTAATTGAGCGTTGGCCTTCTTCGCTTTCAAAATATCTTCCGCATTCTTGCTAGAGTTTTTGTACTCAGCAGAGTCAATCTCGTTGATCTTTCGTGCAAGCCTGTTGCAATGGCGGGTGGTTTTTGTCAATTCCTGGTCCAAGTTCTTTGCACGGACCTCCAACTGCGTCTTCTCAGATCCCAAGACCTTCATGTCAACTTCCAAAGAGTCTATCACTTCCTTGAGCTTGGCCTTTTCCTTCAGAGAATTGGTAGCCCTTCTCTCAAGCTCCGAAATTCTCTCTCTATAGTCATCCAAGGCAGAGGAGACATCGTTCTTTCTGATTTCTTTTTGCTGTGCCTCTAACGCCTTGATTTCGTTCTTTGCGTCTTCAAGCTGGCTTTCGAGTAGAGCAATCATCGCGGAGTCATCAGGCATCACTTCAACCCTTGCTCTCTCTTTAAGGACGTCGAGCTTGTTTTCGTAGTAACGCTGTTGATCATTGAGCTCCTTCTGTAGCCTTTCTAGCTCGCGCTCCAGGCGCTCCTTCTCTCGCTTAAGGGATTGAATTTCGAATTGGTACTCCTGCTTGATCGGATTGGACTCTTCCAAGTAGCTTTTGCTTTTGTAGTCTCTATTCAAAGCTCTGAGTCGGGTTTCGAGGGCCTCAATTATCTCTTCTTTATCTCTCACGCTCGTCTCAAGCTTAGCCTGAATCTGCTTGCCGTTCCGCAATTGTGATTCCAAGTCGACAAGCTCAGATGCAAGGCGCTCCTTGTCTTTGGCAATTACGTCGGAAGCTCTTCTGACATCCTCAATCTCTCTCTCGAGTTGTCTATTTTGCAGGTTCAACTCGTCAACCTGGCGTTCGAGGCGGTATATCTTCTCCTCCCCACGCTTCATCTCTGCTTCGAGATACACGGAGTTTCCTCTTTGCTGCTCACGCTGAGCCAGTCTGAGATCAGCTTTAAGTTGCTCAAGTTGCAACTCTTTCGCATCAAGATCATCTCTCAACGAATTGTACTTGATAGTGTTCCGGTCCATTTCTTCCACGAGGCTGCTGTATTCTCTTTCGTAGAAATCGACCCGATCTTGGAGCTCGTCCACGAGATACTGTTGATCGTTCTTCAGGTGAGAGCCCTTCGCCAACCGGTCTTCCAAGTCAGCGACGATGCCCTCAAGATTCTGATTCTCGGCTCTCAATCTCTGAGCCTTCCTGTTCAAATCGTCGATTTCATCTTCAAGCAACCTCGTTGTAGCCTTGTCTGACTCACCTCGAGACCTAAATTTATCGGCAGAGCTGGCGTTCTCCAACTCTCTTTCTAGATGTGTATTTTTGCGAGCAAGGCGATCGACCTCGTGTTGCTTTTCGAGAATCTCATCTTCTAGGCTTCGCAAGCGTAGCCTGAGGTCTCTGGCTTCATTTGTGGCTTCTTGAAGATCTGCTTCCTTTCGACCCACGCTAGCATTGAGCCTGCTCATTTCAGCGTGTAGTTCATCGACTTCTTTCTCTTTTCCTGGCGCTTGCGACTTTATCAGCCTCACGAGCGCTTCCAAAGAGTCCTTTTCGCTCTGGGTTTTCTTCAAATCAAGCAGCAAGGAGTCTATGCGCTGCTGAAGTGCCTCTCTCTCTGCGCTGAAGGACCTCTGTTTCAGTTCCAATGCCTCCTTTTGGCCTTCCACTAGGCGGAGATCGTCCACTGCCTCGTGAAGCTTTCCTTGAAGCGACTTGCACTCCCGTTCTAGACTCGTAATTTGCTCGTTAGCATTCTCAGGGACCTGTTTCTGTTTTAACTGTAATTCGTGGAGGCGAACCTTCAATTCGTTGTTCTCCTCTTGTAGTTCGTTTTGACTATAGTCCTGGCGAGTTGTTTCAGACAATTTCCTTCGGAGCAGCTGATTGTCATTCTGCAAAGACTCGAGCCTTTCATAGATCTCATCAGGAACCTGGCTCTTGCTTTGCTCTTGGCGTAGGCGAGCCACCTGGGCCTGCAAGTCGTTGATAAATTCTTCTTTCTCCGCCAATGCTTCCTTATACAGCAGCTGAACCGCTGCCATGGACTTATCAGGGCTTCTGATAGAGCTGGCGTCTCTGATCAACACCGCCTGTCTGTCGAGCTCATCAAGAGCCTTGGTTAGCTTCTGCTTGAGTTCCATGTTCTCATAGACCATGTTTCGTTGCTCCTCGGGCGTTTTGCGCATGTATTTGGTCAACATTGCCACCTCAAATTTCAAGTTGTAGTTTTCCAGCTGAAGCGCCTCGAGCCTGGAGTTGATTTCCTGTGCCAGGCCTCCATTGTCGCCCACTATCTTGTCTTTCAGTCTGAAAATGCCGTCAAAAAGCCCTCCCAGGCGTGGATTGCTATGCATATTGAGCCCCGAAAGACCCTGGATCTGCAGCTGGATCAGCTGCTGTGTGTCTGTATCGTCTGTGTTTTCAAAAGTCGTATCAATATGGGAATTGGAGATCTTCTCGCTGTTTATGGCCATTTTCTGCTCCCGGGGCAGCGATTTTTCTTGTGAGCGTCTTTTCCCAATTGGGGTAAACTCCCATTTTGATGCCCGTTCTGGGGGCACCAAGGAAGAGGCAAACATGGAGAATTGAAGACGAATATCACGAATATTTGTTTGTGTTTTGGTGAATCGCGGTTATGTGAAGAGCGTTGATGATCACGTGATCGTGATGACCCGACGTGATGATTCCCCGTAGTAAAGGGTAGAGACTAATTTTGTTATTGATATTGGAAGAGCCATCGGGATTTTCTTCTATTAGCTCTTTTTATTTGTGTTTGCGACTCAAGAATTTGATGTTCATTGGGACGACTTGTGATGTGAGGTCGCGTGCTACGTGAAAGAGGCTACAAGCAGAATCAGCAACTCTATATGTTGAAAAATTGTCTATAATCTCATTTTGCTCAAAATTGAAATCTGTAATTGAAATAATTTTCGGGAAAGTTCATATCCTTTGAATTCTGTTCCTGTTTTAGCAAATGATACTCAAAGGGAACTCTCAGAAATGGCTGCAAAATACACCACAAGTTGAGTGGGCTGATGCCTTCAAAGTAATTAACTTTCAATAGTCTGAGTCTCTGCCTTAAAGTGAACTGTCTTCAATAGATTAATTCTCTGACCGTCATCCAGATAATCTGAGCTCTTTGATAAATAAATGCGTTGACCTTTGAAAAATCTGGGTAGTTCCAGGAGTCTCACAGAGCACCTCTTTCGAGCCTCCGGAATTGAATCACTCCTCTTGCGACTATTTGCTGGAGTCCACCAAACTAAGCGCGGTCTTGAAATCCTCCAACGCCTTGGCTGCCTTGCCCAGAACAAGACTCTCCTCCGCCAACTTCACGCCCTCCTCCCAGGAATCAGTCAAGCCCGCCACGACCGCCACAGCGGCAGCGTTGATCAAAATGTAGTCCACCAAGGGGTGGTTGATCGTCTTGCACGAATATTCTGGAGTATCTTGACGTAGAATGTGCAACAAAACCTCTGCATTTTCCTCAGGAGTTCCGCTTCTAACGGCCAGCAACGGGTGTTCGGGAACCTTGAAATCCTTAGGCAGAAGCGTCGTTCTGGTGATGTTTCCCTCTCCGTCTACGAGCCAGCATTTGGTCAACCCGATAGGGCTGATTTCGTCAAGCCCAACTTCTCCCCAGACCACCATAGTGCGCTCGTGGGTGGGGCTTTTCTGTGCAAGCTTCGCTGCCGCCATGGCGTACAGCTCTCCGAGCTTTTCCGAGTAGACTCCCAAGATTCTGGCTCGAAGTGGAATTGGGTTCATGAGAGGGCCCAAAATGTTGAAGATCGTGGGGATCCCGAGCTGGGAGCGGATTCCGGCAACTTTGCCCATGGCGGGGTGGAAAGAGGGCGCGAACAAGTAGCAGAACCGGCTCTGCTTCACGATGTCTGGCGTGCTTTCTTTGTTCACCACACTGAGATCCACGCCCAAGCACTTGAGAAGATCGCCTGAGCCCGACGTTGACGTCAGCGCCTTTCCGCCGTGTTTGCACACTTTGAGACCCATTCCTGCCGCGACTATGGCCGCTGAGGTCAGCACATTGAACGTATTCTGGCCATCTCCTCCAGTGCCCACTATGTCAATGTAGCCCTCCTTGTCCACAAGCTCTGGAGCAATCTCGTCTGAGTATTCTAAGATTGTCAGAACGGCAGCAGCTATGAAATCAGGCTCGTGGTCGAGTCCTCTCATTCTCAAGGCGGTAAGAAAAGCTGCCAGCTGGATATCCGTGGGGATTCCTCGGAACATGGAGCGCAAAACCGTGCTGAGGTCATCGGGCGTGAGATTGGGGGGTTCGAGAAATAGCGATTTTATGTATGGCGTGAGCACTTGCTTGGTGGACATGGTTGTGGTGGAAGCAAAAATGGAGTTGGTGATTTTTTGCAACTTTGTTGATAACGGCACGTGACACACTACTAATTTGCAGCCACCACCGGGCCCCCAGCTTTTACGTTAAAAGCTTATTATAGAGAATTATTGATATTTTTTGTGCTACTTTCAGCTCGAACTATGATGGCTTTCGTGTGTTGGTGCCCTCATCAAGGGCCCCCCATGACTCACGGTGACTCATTCTCACCCTCTACCACATCAACCTCAAACGACATCTCCTTATCCACATCCAAATACGAGTCACACATGCACCACACGCTCAACTTGTGGCGCCCAGCGTTCGGAACAGAAAAGGTCATTTTCACCTCCTGCGATTCGTGTGCAACAGTAGTCTTCTTGATTCCGTAAAGCTGTCTGGATTCAGCGTCACCAACGACGATCCACCAGCCTTCACGCTTCTGGAATGGGAAGCGGGGCGCCACGACATCGAGATCTTCCATATCCTCGTCTCTCTCTATTGTCACACTGATCGCCTTGGGTTCCCCAGCAACAACGGCCTCGGCTAGGTCAAGCTCGTAGGAAACATCAATATTCGGGTATTTGTTGACGAAGTCGGCCACGTCCTGGAGCTTATCGTCGTCTAGCTGGAGAACGTCGTCTCTTTCGTCATCCTCCAAAGCCATGATATCATAAACTGTTTCAACCTTGTACTTCTTGCAACGCTCAAGCATGCCGGCATTGACATGGGGAATTTGGTTTAAGGGCAGTTCTCTGTTCCACATTCCCTGAATAATCATTTGCGAGAGGTCCATAGCCTGGAGAGCGTTAAGGTAGCCTTCTGACGAGAGTGTATCGACAACAGCGCCAAGAAGATTCAATATGGTTTTCAATATCAATTTCTGGTCCTCCACGAGGTCCGCAGGAAGCGATATTCTAGACATGTGCGCTTGAACAAGTAGGAAAGCTTTGGTCTGAGGCGATTCCAACACAACATCCTGACTGATCTTGAATGGTACCGCTTTTGCCAATTGTGACAATGTGTGCACATCGCCGGGTCTATAAGTGAGCAGTTCATATTCGGCGGCCGATGTAACCACCTCCAACAAGTCACGAATACGAGACTTCGCCGTGAGCTCGCCGAAGAGCTTCATCGTGAAGAAACTCACGTTGTGGTGCGAGGCGATCATTGCACCATTTAGTGGTGACAATTCTTCTTCTTCCTCTTCCTCTTCCTCTTCCTCGTCTTCCAATTCTATCAAGCCTGAGTCGGCAAGTTCCTTCAAAGTCAGTTCAACAAGCTCTGAAAGGTATTCTGAGACCTCAACGTGGCCGACACTCTTAAGACCATAGAAGCTAGGATTCTGCACAAGCCGACGATAGAAGAATGTATAGGTGATCCAATCAACACAATCTTGTCGTGAATGGAAAGTCCTTGCCGAGATTTCGTGGAGAAAAGCGTCATGCAAACTGGAATATAAGTAGCTCTCCAATGGCATCCTTGTATTAAGAAATTTGGAATAGTAGGTCACTCGAGGGGCATAGACAATCGAGAGTACCTTTCCTCCTATGGTTACACCCACCATTTCCAAGATGTCGTTCAAGAAGTAGTCGGAATTCTGGTGAATCTCCTCATTCTGGGAGCCAAAGATAATTACGTTTTGACTCTTGGGTGCAATTCTGGCACAAGATTTGGTAACGATTGCAATTTTTAGCAAATCATTGGTGAAGAGTCGTTCCATCACTAGCATGTCCCTAGGCAGCAAGCCCTGATGGAATAATCCCACACCTTTTTTGGCATAGTTCTGTGCGGAGGCATCAGAAATTTTCAGTGTGTAGCTTTCGACCTCTGGATGAATCGTAGCCAATTCTGCCACTTCACGGAACACCTCTTGCGCCATTTTACGATTAGAAACAAAAATAATCGTAGATCCTTCTGCATGCTTGAGGAAATTGACAAGCTTCGACCCTTGCAGCTTAAGTGTAAGTGCCCCATCGTATGCCTCGAATCTGATCTCCTTCATTGGCTTGAACCGCTCGAAAGCTTCGAAGTTGAATACGTTTTGTTTAGAACAACCCAACCATTCACCTAGGTCTCTGCCGTACAACAACGGATGTGACAAAGCCACAAACCTGAGGTTCAGCTTCAAGTGGGCGCTCATCAAGCGCAATCTAGACAATACTGTTTCGTAAAACGCACCGTTGTCATCTCCACTCGAAAGCAAATGCACATCATCGGCTACTACCAATTCAATCTGACTGACTGCTTTTCTTTGACGCCAGCGTCTACTGAGAACATCGAATTGTTCTGGGGTAGCCAAAATCAAATGCGAAGTAGCTTGGATTTTGATGTCGGCAGAAAGATCACCGGTAAGTTTTGCAATCTGCTTGGGTGGCTCTGTCAACTGTGAGAACTTCTTTTTCCATATTCTGAGCGTACGGTCCACGATTTCCTGTGATGGCTGAAGATAAATAGCTCGCTGTCTATTTTGAGACCAGTGTCGAAGTATAGCCAATTCAGCACATGCTGTTTTACCACAGCCCTTGGCCATACCCAAAAAGACGTTTTCATTAGTACTCCAAATGGCGTGGAAAGTTTGCGACTGGAATTTGTTGAAGTAGGGAAACTCAAAGCAATTAATGAGCTTCCCATCCTTCAAAACTGATGTAGGAATGCTCTGGACATCGAGTAATTCGGTGGCCGACAGTGGCTTCTTGGGTAACTGCGTGTGGAACATATCTATAGGTTTTCTCCACAGACAATTGAGCCACTTCTCACTCACAGCCGTGAAGTGCAAGTTTGGTGGGAGCGGATCTGACACAGGTACAAAAATATCAAGTGCTATGGTTCGGTGAACATTTTGAGGGGTGATTTGCAATTTGTCATGATACAAAATCATCTCACCGTCCACATCCTCCACAAGCAAGAGGAACGACTCTTTAGCTCCGTGTAGAGACCTGTTCCATACCCAATTGGGGTTAATGTCGACAGAAATACGCATCGTATCCCTTGATATAGGCTGTGCATTGCACTTCATCTCTAGTTTCGGGAAGTTCTGAAGCAATTCGTATGCTAGCTGACTCTTTCCTTTGAAGTTGAACGCTTCAGCTAGTTCAGCAGCAGTCAAGTTTAAGTAACTGATAAAAGGCAAATGTGATGCCTCTGTTGCCTTCACGATCTCAGGCGGCACCAAAGACCCGTATTGTCTGAACGGCGAGCTTGTGTTCCATATTCTCTTTTCCACTATTTTGCAAAGCTCCAAAGTTATCAAGGCAGCAGAAGCCCAAGACATTTTCAAGCATATCTCATGAATAGCTCTGAGCAACCGGCCAGCCGATTGCGTGATGTAAATCATATCTGCCATGAGGGCAAATCCCTCGAGCTGCAAATGGGCAACATAAGCTTGAAGCAAAACATTGATTTTCGCAAGTGGCTCGTTGGGAGCCTCTTTGATGGCAATGGGGCACTTTTCAGCAAGCTTAGCAATCTCAAGCTTCTCTTCCTGTCTGACGGGAACGTACTTGAATTCTTCGGACGATGAGAAGATGCGAAGAACGTCGATTTCTGACATCCAAGGCTTGAGCTTGTTGTGATACATGTACATCGTGGAGTGACCGATGTAGAAGGATGCACCGATTTTACCCAATTCTGTAGGCGCAACCTTGCCAGATTCGTCATCGTAAGTAACCAATTTGTGGTTGCGCAAAATAGTGAAGGCGGAATGCACCAAATCTGCTCGTTTCCAGTACAAAGTTTTGTCACTCTCGTAGTCTGCGCCAACTTGATAGAGTTTGGGAGACTTGAGCATCCGAATGTACAAGTATGTTTGGCCAAGCCAATCCACCGCATCTTCCAACAGTTTTACCAGCCCTAAAGCTATTTCGGCATTCAAGTTGTCAGCCAACTTACCCATGAGTTGTGACTCAATAGGAAGCTGTTGATTCAATACAGCCATATAGTATTGGAGCTCTTCATGAGCTGTGATGATGACACCTTCTCCGGATTTGTCATAACGGGGTCTACCAGCACGACCCAACATCTGCAAAATGTCTTGAGGCAGAAGCTGAACCCAAGCGCCCTTCTCAGGATTATACGTATCTGTTCCCTTAATGATAACCGTGTGAGCTGGCAAATTGACACCCCAGGCCAAGGTTGCTGTAGAAACGAGCACCAGGATATGACCCTGTGCAAAGAGATCCTCAACTGTACTTCTGTCATCCCTCTGAAGCCCAGCATGATGGATACCAAAACCAGCGGGAAGAATCTGACTCAAGTTTTTGTTATGGGCATTTTCTGCCTCTTGTCTTAGAATCTCTTGGGTTCCAGCACTTGAGTTAGCGATCTTGAAATCGTTCTCGGATGCTTTTTCTGATAGCCATTTGGCAGTTTTGAAAGTGTCTTTCCTGGAATGAACGAAGATGATGATCTGATGGCCATTTTTTATGCTCTCGGTCATCTTATCGTAACACGCCTCGTTCATTGCCGCGACCCTTTTGATAGCCTTTTTCTCCTTGATGCCAATAAACTGTTGCTCTAAAGGACAGGGACGATACAGGGCGTCAAAGTAAAACAAACCTTTCTTTTGATCAACATCAATGAATCTGGCAACATCCTCGTAGTTCGGCAAAGTTGCAGAGAGTCCCACCAATCTCATATCAGGGGACCTCTTCGCTCTCACTATGATACTCTCCAAAACTGGACCTCTATCGTCATGCAACAAATGAATTTCGTCGATGATCAAGAGCTTCACCAACAGAGCATACAGGGCTTCGGTGGCCTTTCGAGTAACAACGTCCCATTTTTCTGGTGTTGTGAATAGAATTTGAGTCTCTGCGATTTCTTTCTGGCTGAGGCTAGAGTCACCAGTGAATTCGTTGACAACAACTCCAAACTGAGCTGTCAACCTTCTCTGAAACTCTCGTGCCTGTTCTGAGACCAAGGCCTTAAGAGGAGCAACATAGACGGCCTTGAACGAATTCAAAGCGATGCGTCCTGTTTCGGGATCACGGTAGTTGGACAATAAGCGAAGGAATGTGAGCATTGCAACGTTGGTTTTACCTGCACCTGTAGGGGCACAAAGGAGAAGATTTTCGTCGCTTTGGAAGGCTTGTGGGTAAATTTTGGACTGGATCCTATTCAAGGTTTGCGTTTCGTTGGATGGGAAGGCTGCCTGAGCCCATTCCGGCAATTCAGATATCTGCACGAGCGTTTCGTTAGACAGCTCAAGAGAAGGGGGGCCTTCGGGAGCAGGTACAGAAATTATGTCGTAAAGCTTTTTGTTCTGCTGGTATGAGCCTTTCGGAAGGCTAACCTTGGAAGTTGCCATTAGGTGAGCTCCCTGGTCGAAAACAAGACCTTCCAAATCAACAATTTTTGGCTTTCTTACCTCGGGTTTTGACCTTTTGGCAGACTCTTCTGTGTCCAGACTTCGTCTCTTTTTAGGCTTGTCACTGGCAACGCCAAACTCTTGTAGTAGCAGGTCGAGCCCTAGCTCTTTCATTTCCGATATCGCTTTCTCCTTCTCTTTTTCGCCATTGAGGCACTGTAGCTGGAACACGATCCTCCAGCGGTTCTCAATGCAAAGTTTCACCAAATCGAGGTGCTTGAAGTCGGTAGCCTCCAATAGTTTTGTCTCAAGCTCCGAGGATGGAAGGGTTCTATCGAAAAGCACCTTTGTAATCTTCTTACACTGTTCACGAACAGCCTCGGGCTCACACTCTGGCTCAGCTGCCGCCACTCTGGTGTACATGAAATCCCGCTTGATCTCCAGTAATGCAAGAATAGTCTTTTTTGTCGTTCCTGAGGTCTGGACGACCACAGCCAGCGAGCCTTGAGGAAGTGGATCTGACTCTTCTTTTAGAACTTCATTTTCGTCTCGCAGTAGCTCAGGCTCTACCACGACGTTGGAATGTGTTTCTTGTTCATTGTCCTCCTCGAACTCAATGGCCAAAGCCTGCTCGCCATTTTCTTCCTGTTCAGCGCCATTTTGATCGTGAAAATCGATAATTTTATGCGACGCTCTCAGCAACTCGGTCAATTCCTCGTCGCCTAGCTTTGCAGAGAGTAGTTCCTCAATCTCGGTTCTTTGCGTCTCAACCGTCTTATTTTCATCTTTCAACAAAGCAAGCACAGCGTCTGCAGCGGACAAAATCACACTGTGAGGCTCATCAGGAATGAACTTTCGAATCTCTGCTATGAATGCCTCGAAAGCAATGGCATCCTCCTCTGTAGTGGGTTTGTATGTGATCTCCTCGAGATTGAGGTCATTTTGGAAAAAGAGAGCGGAATGTGAAGACTTTTTGGGCTGCTCTTCTTCGGAGCTTGCAACCTTCGGCCTAGATTCCCTCTCCTCCTCGGGGTGAGCTCTGGAACCCACATCTTTCATGGAGATGCGTCCTGCCAAAGAAGCTGGCGCTGAATCTGGCTCATTGGCCGCCTGCAGCGGTCGACCTCCCGGAAGGGCAACACCCGCTAGTTCTTTTTGGGAATAGCCGCCGTTATTAGGATTTTTAGACATGTAGTGGGTAAATTGGGGGAGAAGTGAGTTGTTGGTGTAGTTGGATATGGTGATGAGCGCACGTGACGCGAGAGCAGAGATGGCTCTGCGGGCGGGTAGAAAAGGATGAAAGAAAGGTAAGAAAGGAGATATATAAGGGGATTCATATACATATCATTACCATGTGAAGGGAAGTCCGTGAAAAAATGAGTTGCTTTTGTGTAGTGTGCCAATTTTCCACATCGCTCGGTGAGATGAGTGAGATAAGCCGAGTGCTGAAAGAACGCTCTTAAATTAATGCTTTTGGATAATTTTCTCTTAATCTTTCTGACGAACTTTACTATACATTAGATGTTTAGAAAGCGAACTAGGCGTTGTTACTTCACTTGTGCTTTGAAGCTACGAGGGCTGACCTTGATTGGCTGCAAATTCTATGTGAACTCAAGCTAGCAACAAAAACACCAAGGAATCTGCCGCAAAATGGCAATTCGAGTAATCTTCGATCTGAAGCTTTTTTGGACCTGATTTGATATTCATCACAGGCGTGCTTTGTGTCCTCAAATCTAGCAACTGAATGTACATCAATTGACCCATGTGAGTATCGGAGAAGCTACAGAATGTCAAATCACAAATTCGAAAGAGAAAAATTGCAGTTTTCTGTTTTCATTTTCACATAAAAGTAAGGAGCAATCTTGAAGCCGAAGCATGCATGTGTATTCTATATGTCTCGAATAAGGAATTGTATCATTTGTAAGTGATATCTATAATCGTGGTCGGGTTGTATTCATTCTACCAGAGTTTCACCGATTTGAATATTCGTTGACGATTGCGATTCACCGCCATTCTCCATTGCAGAAGATTTCTGATATTTCGATTCTTCATAAGAGAACTGAATGCAATCAAATTAGCAAAGCTTTCATTTAATAATCGAATTGAGATGACCCAACAGGTAGATCTTCCATTTGGAAGACAGTCATGAATAAATACTTTTAAATTTTCAAGCACTCAATTTTTTTGTCGTCTGAGGTTCATGTGTCCAATTTCCAGTCAACGCTTCATGCACACATCCTCGTATCAACAAGCAAAAAGAAAGCCCCAAAAGCAAATTTACACATCCGTATCTTCTACACCCCGCCTCGGTCATCTATTGTATTCATTGACATTATTAGTGCAAGTTCCGCCCAGCGCTTAGTAGACGTGGTTGGAGAAGTCGTTCTTCTCGAAGTTCCAGGTGTCGTCGGAGATTCTGCCTCTCAATTCAGGAATCTCAGAGCCACGCACGTACACGTCCTCGAACAAGATGGACATCTTGGCCTCAGGAGGAGCATCGGCCTCGGCAGCAGCAACCTGCTCGTCGACGTACTTTCTGGCCTCCTTGTCCCAGGCCTTGATCTCAGCCTCGTCAGCAACGTTCAAGTCCAAAAGAGTGGCCTTCAAGCCGGCAATTGGGTCGTTTCTCGATCTCATGTGCTGAACCTCCTCTCTGGTTCTGTAGGTGGTACCTGGGTCGGACATCGAGTGGCCACCGTATCTGTAGGTCTCGTACTCCATCACCAAAGGTCCGTTACCGTTGGCACACCAGTCCTTGGCGAACTTGGATGCCTGGTAGCACGCCAAGATGTCCATACCGTTGACCTTCAAACCGGGGATGTACTGGCCCCTCTTGTGGTACTCCACCATGGCGGACGATCTCAGGGCAGAAGTTCCCATACCGTACTTGTTGTTTTCACAAGCAAACACGCATGGAAGGTCCCAGAGCTTGGCCATGTTGTAGGCCTCGAAAACTTGACCCTGGTTGGCAGCACCGTCACCGTAAAGGGCAAACGTGGCGTTCTTCTCGCCCCTGTACTTGTGGGCAAACGCCAAACCGGCTCCAAGTGGCACCTGGGCACCCACAATACCGTTACCTCCGTAGAAGCCTGGAGCGAACATGTGCATCGAACCACCCTTACCGTAGGAAACACCCGATCTCTTGCCCATCAACTCACCCAAAACCTCCTTCACAGAGGCGCCTCTCATGTAGGCAAAACCGTGACATCTGTACGAGGTGATGACGGTGTCCTTTGGTGTGATGGCATTCTCGATACCAACAGCAATGGCCTCCTGTCCGACAGACAAGTGGCAGAAACCACGGATCTTCTTGGCCTTGTACAAGGCGTCAGCAGCCATTTCCATTCTTCTGATGACAATCATCTCCTTGTACATCTGGAGAAGAGTCTGCTTTTCTGTCTCGAAAGTCAATTCCGGCATGACATCGAGTTTGTAGCCTTCAAAGGAGGAGGCTGGAAGCTCAATTTGGACCAAGTCCAGGGCCTGCGAGGCCAAGGAACGAGTCAGGATTCTGACTGGGGCACGAACGACACTTCTGAGCATTTTGTAGAAGGAAGTGGTGATGTTAGAGATTCTCGGATTATTTCGATGCTCCGGGATGGAGTTTTCCGCGCGGAGGTTGAGCTCCGGTCACGTGACAGCCGTCCTGGAGGGCACCTCCGGGGCGGCGTCACGGTCGGAAATGGATTTTTGGGGTGATATTGTAGCTTAGAATGGCCCTAGTTTTGTATTGATCCCAAAAAACCATCAATTCCCTCGTTTTTGCCCGGAATTGGTCGACCCCTCGGCCCCGGAGCTGGTTGTGCGATTTTGGGTGGCTGCGAAAAACGGACTTGACACGGTTGGCGATTGTTGGACCGTTGGGAATTGGAAGGTCCGGAGTTTGTTTTTTTTTTTTTTGGTGTTTGTGGTCTTCATTATCCTGAAAGCAAAAGAGACTACTTTGACTAGTTTTGGAATTAGGAGGGGGGCTGGGTATTGGGTGGTGGTACGTTATGTTAGCTAAGTGCCGTGTCTGACACCGTTAGGCATCCACGAGTCAAAGAAAAAAAAAAAAAAAAAAAAAACGCTTCGTGAAACAAATATGGATTATTTCTGTAAGTGCTTTGAACTCAGAAGACAATTGAAACTTTTCCTATTCTGGATTGTTCAGTCGAGTCTGGCTGCTCTGGATCTGTGACTTCAAGGTTTGAACTGGCAACAGGAGAATTGCGAATTGAGCCAAAACCGATCCTTATCGTCGTGTTTCTTGAGTATAGAAGGCTGTTTCTGAAGATCAAGTAGCAGTGATCAAGACGGTCTTTCTCGCAGGTTTACGCAAAACGATATTCTTCCCCTTCGGAGTAGTTGTTGAGCGTGATATCTTTTTGTAGATTGTTTCGATAAGCTTAATGAAGAACATAAATGGAAACTCTTAAATACTAGACGAACAAGCCTCTTCTTATCTCAGACACGGACGTAGAGAAATGGCCCGGGCCATTTATAGATGGATCTCATTAAACAATGGTTCAATGGTATATCCTAATCCTGAAGGTACCTAATGGTAGTTTAGACCATTGCATTGAACTAAATGGTCTAAAAACTATTCAATTTTCAAGCCCACGAATTTATGAAGCATCCTTCATGATAACGGTTTGGTAACAAAGTATTGATATCATATTGATCTAGACGAAGCTGGATATATCCAAGATGCTCTAGTACTCTTCATTCTACATTTGAACGCTGTGTACTTCATCGCTACATCGAGGCTCAATTGGCTATAATTTTTATAGATGCAATCTACATTGCTCACGAACGCCGATTTACTACCTCTATCAGTTTCGATACAGTATGTGAGCTTTGACAACAGTCAACTGAGTGATCTTTCAAAGCAATACACGAAGCCAGATCAGAATTCTTACAAAGAAGAGAAAAAGGGAAAGAATTATATAAGAAAGAAAGGGAAAAAGACGCCGTTGATCTACTTCCCACCAATATCGTGTTTTCGCAGCCATTCATTCGGGTATGGCAGGCAACTTCCAACATCACTACAGAACCAAAGCTCTGAAGTGTTTTCAAAATTTGTCCGAAAGATGAATAAATTATATCTGTGACTATTCATAAAATTGCGATGGGCTTTGTGTAACGGTGGTGGAGGAAGTCAAAGATCCCTTTGCACACTGACGCTGCCCACGTCAAAATTTTCCACCAGCTCGAACGAAAGCAATCTTTGAACCCGTCTAACAACAGAACTTTTTTTTTCGTTAAATATGAGTCCAGTTTATTTTTTGATCCACAGATGATTGACGCTTTCGTAAGCAAGTCACGTGCGCGGAGTGGATCATCGCCCCACCTTTGGAGATTTAGCAAGATATCGATCTTTACCCTTTTCCTGAAAACTCAAAATATGCATCCACAACTTGATAGAAACAGATTTGACAGCTGTGAGGCACTCATGGACGCTCTTGAAGAGTGTCACAAAGCTGAGTTTCTCAAAAAGGCCATGGGAATGTGCAACTTCGAGAAAGACGAGTTGACCAAATGCCTTCACACCCAAAGAACCGAAGATGCTAAACTACGGATTAAGGCTAGCAGAGAGAAACAGAAGATCTTGCAGCAGCGCCAAAAGGAAAGAGAAGAGGCGTTGTACGGCAAGAACGGCTACTTAAAGAAGGTGGTTGAACTTGAGGCCCAAAAGAGGCAATAAAGGGTCGATAAAAGTCAGCGGAATATCGATTATTCCGAGATTTGATTAGATTTGTGCTGAGATAGAGGTTTGATATGGGGATTTGTGATCAGCGGTGAACTCAGACGAGATAGAGAGAGTTTGGAATATCAAGGTTAGCTCGGAAGATGGTTTTTCTACTTCATTTGCAACTTGAGATCGAATTTTAGTCTGACTAAAGCGAAAGTTTGGGAGAAGTTGAGCTTTATTCAACGTTCAAAATCGCTTATATATCAAATCTCACTTTCTCGCCATCTGCAGCTTTTCCCCCGCCTACGTCACACTCTCCATTTACTTCATTAGCTTGTATATAAACAGAACCGGAATTCTTCTAAGCGCCTAATCCTGGCGGGTCCTGAGCACTCTTTTGATCACCTTGTCCTTGGTGACAATGTAAACCACCGCTCCCCAACCTGACAAGGCATCTCTATCGACAGCATTCAAAAGAGCCTGCGAAATTGTCTCAAACAAGTCCTCAGGCTCCAAGTCAGGCTCGTAAAGAGACTCACACATACCGTAGAGCTGGTCACTGGCAGTACCGGACACAATGAAATCCTTAGCAGCATCAATGCACCCAATCAAGTCAAACCCGCAAATGTAAGGTTTGTTTGTTTTCAGCTCCAAGCCAGCCACAATGGGGCCGACAAAGTATGGGCCGAATCTCTTTTCGTACAAGGAGGAGGAGACAAGGTTCGCCAAAGTTTTAGGCTCGATTTCCCTCTCCTCTCTCAATTTGTATAGGTTGTTCTTCAATCTGAAATCTTCTTTAAGCGTGATCACGTCAGTGGCGAGTCCTGTGAGCGCCATGAATGTTTTGTCACCAAATTGAAACACTTTCTCGAAATTGTTGGCTAATCCTAATGATTGGTTTCCAAGTCTTAGATCTGAAGCAATTGCTATGCACTCCTTGCCCACCATGGCAACAGCAGAGCCACCTGATTGTTAGAATTGTGAATTTTTCAAGAATATGAGTTAAACATACCGTTGATGGAACTGGGGTCAGACATGGTTGTAGTAGTATTTGAAGTTCTCGCCGCCACCTTCAATATTGGTGTGTGTTTGGTCACGTGATCCGTCACGTGATTTGAGACAAAAGGGATAACCTACATCCCAATTACCCTCGAAACTGTACACAAAGTATTAGGAAATTATTTATTATACTTATGGCGTCAGTGCTCATGATACGACGGTCTCTGACTCCTCGTCCTCCTCCTTGATGGTGTTGGTGCTGAAGCTCATTATGAGCTCTCTTTTAGCCTGTGTCAAATCCTCCTCTCCATGAGTGCCCTTCACACTCTTCACATCCACCAGAAGCAATTGACTAATCGGGCTATTTTCGTCCTTGATGTCTGCAAGACTGAAATTCTTGGGCAGCTTCACCAAAGTGCCTGCGCCATCCTCAGCAGGATCCAAAGTAGCAGGAAGCTCAATTTCTTCAGCAGGCTCTCCTCTGGATTCTGGCAAGGCGTCTTTTCTTCTGAACATTGCGTAAAGATCGGCTGAAAGCATGCTGAGCTTTTCAATCTCCTTTTTGGCAACTTTCACCACTTCCAGCTGGGCCTCCTGGTGCTCAGCAAGCCTTTTGGCAACTTCAGCACCAACTTCAACATCGCTTTCTTTGTCAATTGTAAGCTCAGTGTCGTCCATTATATCCTGCTTGATCCTCTCGTAAACGTCTGCCTCTTCCGCATCGAATCTGAGTTTGAGGCCGTAGCCAAGCATGATCACATAGCTCTTGTATTTCGTAAGTTCACCTTTGTACTCATTTGCCCGACCTTCGAAGTTGTTTGAAATTAATTTGAAGTTAGACGAACTGGCGTATTTCCGCATATTCCTCAAAAAGGTAGTTCTGAGTTGGCTGAAGTTGTTGTAGTAGCTCTTCAAGCTGTTGTAGTACTTGAGTGTCATCAAAAACTGCTTCAGAAATCCCTCGTGCAGACCATCCTCATCGGCAGTTGACAAGTTGCTTATATAGATACCTTTTGGAATTTGCTCCCATCTGCTCAAATTTTTGTGCTTTTTGAAAGCCTCGCCCATTGAGATCAAGCCGTCCAAGTTGGTCCAGCCATACTCGAGCGAAGTGACACTTTCTTCTATGGGCGGCACTGCTGTGATTTTAGCGGCCCAGAAATTACAGGCATTCACAAATTCAGTTGCAATCTCCACGGTGCCCGCCTCAAAAATGAATTTTTTGGATGGTTTTCTGCTAGTTTTGGGGAAAGTCAAAGACCACTGAATGGCATCGGACAGTTGCGAAAGAGACAGACGCTCGAGCAGAGCACTTGTCAAACACAAATTGTAGTTGCCCATGTTAGCAGCGTTCTTGAGCCAGTTGCCGTCTCCAACATCGTCGGTTGCATCCTCAAACTCAACACCGTAGGCAAGGCTGTGCTTCCTCAACTTCTTCAATTTCTGGCTCTGCTTCTTCAAATTCTTTGGGTCGAAAGAGTAAAGACGCAACTCGCCCTTGGAAACAACAACGAAGTAGTCTGTGAACCTCGAGGAATGGATGCTGTGAGTCCCCACCGTGGCGGAAACTTGACTTGGTTCTCTTGGTGTGCTTTTGAAGAAGGAAAAGAAACTCAGCTTCCGAGAGCTGACAGAGGCAGAGCTCAGGAAAATTCCTGATCGGGAGTCCGATTGGGACTCACCCTGGCCTGCGAAATCCAGCTGGTCGTTGTTATATATGCGGAGTTTCAAAAGTCCCTCTTTCAAGTACGGAGAGCCCTGCATTTCGAGTTCAAGGTCGTACGAGTCCTGGAAATCAGCCAAATCAAAGTTCTCCAACTCCTTTCTTCGGCTGCGCAGCGAGTCCAAGTTGGGGAATTCAGCCGTCAGAAGGGAAAGCTGATCCTCGTAGTTATTTGACTGCCGGCTTATAATAGAGGCCTTTGAGCTTTTGTGGCCCAAAGAGTTGTGTCCATAATGGCGCAAGTGGTCCAAAGAGGTCCTATTACGCAATGAATGCTTTGCGTGTGTGTCTGAGTGCAAAACTCTGGTAAATCCCACTCTGGCACTCGAATTATTGCCGTATCCGGCATTCGTAGAAGTGGCAGTGGTATGGGAAAGAGCTGAGCCTCCTGACACCGTCTTGTGGATCGCCAAGGAGTGTCTTTGATCCTGCTCAGAAAAATTAGAGTTGTTCGATCTTTGTCTCGTGATGTCGCTCAAGAAAGAGTTGTCTCCATTTGCTTGAGGCAGAGGAGGGGCATGATCGGAGCCTCCAGAGACCGCCAGGCGAATTGTGTCAGCAACGGAAAGCCTGTTTGAGTAAGGTGCCAACAGACGGTATCGGACATTGAGTTGCGAGGCCAGCTCGTTGTTTTTCTTCAAGTAGAGCTCGTTGCGGGCCAAATCGTCGTAGTACAGATGGAGCTCGCGCTCGATTTGGATCTTTTGCCTTATTGTGAGCTTGCTGGGCTTGCTGTTCAGGTGCAAGAACGTGGAGAAGGTGGTTCTAACGTAATCAGACTGGCTGATGGAGCTTTTCTTGTTGATCTCGCCATTGTGCAATGCCGTGTTGAGCAAGATCAAGCTGTACAAGATGATGTAGATCTTTTCGAAGTCCCTGGTGCCAAAAACGTTCACAGGGTTCTGGCGAATGTACAGGCGGGTGAACGCTGAGAGAATTCTATCGATCTCCTGCGACTCACCCTTCAAGTACAACTTCAGGCACAAGGTTCTTGTGGCACGCAATAGGCTGGGACTCCAGTCGAACAAATCCATATAGAGCTCTCTGATTTTCTCGGACGTTTTGTCGTCAGCAGCCAAAAACTGCGTATACTCCTCGGGTCTTATCAGGACGAATTCCTCGTTGTAGAGCTTTCTGGCGATTTCTAAGAGCTCCTCCTCGGATTCCTCGGCGTCCCTGGCCTCTGTCTCGGTCTGTTTGGCTTCTGCTTTTGGAACTTCCGCCGTTTCCTCCGTTGTTGTCGGCGTTTCGGCGCTAACGCTGCGTTCAGCCGTTTCCACGGCTTCTTCTTCGACTGCAGGCTGTTCTGGCTCTGTCACAGCAGCCTCGGCAGCTTCAGAACCCTCAACAGCCTCTTTTTCATCTTCAACTTTCACTGGCTCCTCCTCTTTCGGTGTTTGTGCTTCCTTCACTTCTGCACCATCTGGAGACGAGTTTTCCACCTTGTCGGGCTTTTCCATCTCCTTGAGCGTTTCGGACGAGTCTGACTTCACGAGAGGCATCGAAATTACTGCACAAGATATTCAAGTGTTCTAGCTTGACGGCTTTGTGATGGTTAAGGAGTGGACACTGGATTCAGATAGTGGTTCAACGAAGATGAGAGACATTTAGACGACACAGGACTTTGGCATGCGGCGCGAGGTGGACCGGGGGAGGGTGTGGTGTACGGGTGTTTTGCTGATTTGGCCCACCCACGACGGTTTTTCGGGAATTCTGGCACCGGCATTGTCTTCAGAGGCCCCGGTTTCGGAGGCAGTTTTTTTTTGCTCCTTCTCTACGCCCTCTAAGCCCCGTTTGGCGTGGCCTCTTGTGTGAGGCCCGGTGCGCAGAAGCTAATATTGCAGCCATCAGGAACGCGAGAAACAATGAGAGACTAAGCGGTGGGCCATTGACGAAATAGGAAATGTGGTTTCGGGTGGACGAAAGAGGCGATTTGTGGAAGTTTTCTGGCGCCGATTAGGTTTCGAGGGTGTTTGGATGATTTTGTCAAGAGGTTTTACTTTTTTTTTGGTGTGTTATCAGCGTCGGCTATAGTGCGGCTGGAGGTCGTTTTGCAGCCACCAATACATTGGAAGGGTTCGAATTTTTTTTTTTTGAATACGTGAAATCTGCAGTTTGTAAGGACCTGGTCGTTCTATGGCCCCGGCGATCAGAGAATCTATTGTTCTCGGGAATGTGCAACAATGGGCAAGATCCATTGTCAAGAAGACGGTTTTTTCTTTTTCCTCTTCTGACAAGCGTGTGCAGCTTGACGAGTGGCAGCTGTGGAATATGTGGTTTGATGCAATGAGTGGGTACGGCTTTCTGGACGATTTCAGCACGAGATGAATGAAGTCGGATCTGTATCGCTTGTGAAAGGTCACAGAACGTGAAAAATTTGGTCGATTTACTGGACGAAGCAAGACTGAAGGCTTTAGATCCTCGGAGCGCTCAAAGCTGGCTTCATTAGGTGGGCTTAATTTTTGAAATCGATTGTGACGATCTTTCAACAGCTTTGGCCCAATTCAGTGAACATTACTTTGGGGCAATCTTTCGGTGCAAAAGCTGACGATTGGTGAGGTTTCCCGTGTGCCACAGTACTGTGCTGGAGTTCGGCTCATCCGAGAACATCACATCTTCCTGAGCTAATCACCCTCATGAGCTGCTCGAAAACAAAAAAGCTTCAAAAATACTCGAGTTTCTAAAGATTCGTATTGTGTGGCTCGGCAGGGCTTTCCTCGTAGTGGATCTCACTTTTGGCTCCCCTCAAACGAGAAATCTCCAAAATCTCGCTTGTTCCCGAGAATCTTGGCCAAAACTCAATGGCCATTATAGCAAACTTCACCGAACGAATTTCAGAGTGTCATTTTCGGAAATGCCAGTGGTCTCGTCAAGGGTCTCGCTATCTCCGGCTGCGAAATCCGTTTACCAGGGCACAACTCAGCAAGAAGCAAAGTCAAAAAAAAAAAAAAAAAAAGAAAAAGAAGAAATTAACAGCCAACACCCAAAAGCGACAAATCAACATCAACAGTGAAAAACACCCAAAGTGTACTCAAAGTGTAATACCTCTCCAACCACCTCATGTGAGCCAATTTTGCAGCCGTTTTGGGCTCGCGCATATTAGCACACCCCACAGAATCATCATAACCTCCATATTCTCAGCACCTACAACCAACAACAGAACAAACAACAAAAGAAAATGCTTCCCTCTCCTGACCTCGACCCGGAAACTAGAACATTCTGCGACTATCTTCAAAATTACCTCAACGACGAAACAGAGTCTACGGACCCGCTCGAAGAGTACTACCTCTTCATCTCAGGAAGAAAGGACCTTCTTGAAACGGACGATCCGCTCAAAAACCCCGTCCTAAGCACCGTGATTCCGTTGCTTTCCCGCATTCTCCACTCAGAGAAGTTCAATGCCGAGTATGCCTCGTTTCTCAGCCAGTTTCTTGAGCTTCTTCCCATGAAGATCACCTGGTACTACTTCACTCAGGACGAGATGCTCAAGGCCATTGACTACCCCAGCCCTACGCCGTTGTTTACCTCTACTGTGGACCTTGTGGCTCGGAAAATTTCAGGCGGAGACGCTGACGCCTTGGACTTCTTGAACAATTCGTCGTTTTTGGCCAAAGTGTGCAGCAGATGCTTGTCAGACCACTCGTTGACCGAGAAATTCTGGAGCACGGAGCCCTTGGTGATGAGCTGTGACGAGAAAAAGCTTGATGAGATTGTTCCCGACCTCATGCATGCCACAGACTTGGTCTCTTTGCAGTCGGACTATGCGTTGACTTTTCGGTACGTGAATGTCGCTGAAATCGTCATCAAGAGACGCCGTGACTTGCAAAAGGAGCAATTCGATAAAATTGTGGCTGTGGTTGACCCGGAGAAGTACTTTGACGAAAACGAGGAGGACCCAGATGACCCTTTGTTGCACGCTCTGATTGTGGACTTCTACACGCGTATAGTGCCCGTGATCGACGAGCTGGAGGCTTTCTTCCTCCTGCTTCAGCCCTATATTCTTAACATGATACGTGTGCTTGCCAAATCCATCAAAAGCCGGGCGGTGGACCTGCAATCTCGTTTGGACGACGTTTTTGGCAATTTGACGTTTTGCATCCTGCCGTCCGTCATTCTGTGGATCCACGCCAACTTGCCCATCAAGGAGATTCTTGCCAACTTGGACCTCAAAATCCCACTTCACTTGAGCTTGTGGGAGAAAACCAACCCGAAGGTTGTGCCTGACAAGAAAACCTTTTTTGAGCAGCAATTTGCGTCTCTCGATTTGCCCACCATGGACCTCAGTCGCTTCTCCATCGTGTTGAATGCAATTCGTGATCCTGAGTTCTTTGACTTGTTCGCTAAAAACAACAAGTTCTCCAGCACTGCTCTCGCCGGACTTCCAAAAGATTACCTCTACAAGTTGTTGGAGAATATGTCCATCCATCAGCACTCAGCTGCTTATTTGCTTCAAGAAATGCCTTACGCTGTTCAGAACTATTTAGTCGATGCCAACACCGCTATCACTAATCGGCAGATCAGGCTTTCGCTTCGCTCGACGCTCGAAAACCTCATTAGTGATGATAAACTCGATCGGGGTGTGTGGGACGCGGCGCTCAAGGATCTGCGCAAAAGACTCCTTTATGGCCGTTCGAGGGGACCTCAGGTCGATGTCCTGGATGAGGCTTACTAGATCACAGGCAGTTGACCCAAGCATTTCCACAAATACAAGTTCTCTGGAAAACCATCGTCCAAACACCAAACACCCCTGTTCCGTCAAAAATCGACGGGTCTGCAACCAACGAGACCGCTCTGCATCTCGTACACTTCCTGATCTTGCTCTTCGACGAGTATCCTTTTCCCATCGCAAAGGCTCCTCCCGAGGAAACCGTAGGGCCAGCATTTATAATAATCTTACGCAACGCATCCACCACCTCTGTCTCGGAGTATCGAAGGCGGGGAGTCATAGGCATATATCCCTCGCTCACAGATGTATATGATTCGGCAAACTCCTTTCGAGCAATGCCCACATCGATCCAACTGTTTTCGTAGAAGTACAACTCTGAAAGCTTCAAGTCTCTGCTTATGGAGGCAGCATGACGATCGATCAACACGTTAGCGATGTATTTCACCTCCTCTGGAATGTGACCCCGGCAAAACAACTGCTGTTCTAACTTGAGCAGTTTCACACGGTCATTGGTAATGACATTGTTGAGTTCCTTATTGACGTAAACCTCACATTCACGGAGGAATCCTTCAAATAGACCGAGATTCAAAGGCAGAGAGTTGCATGCGGTAAAAAACCGATTGAGGGCCTCTTTCATAGGCGTGTATAACTTGTTGCTCTCGGTGAGTTCCTTGTAAAGCTTCTTTAGAATTTCATGAGTCTTTCCAATTGAAGAAAGAGAGTACATCAAAAACAATCGTGGAACCTTTCCGAGAATGACAGGGAGCACGACAGAATTGTCGACGGTGACTTTGGATTGCGAGGCATGGTTCTTTGAAAATGCCAACTGAAGAAGCTCCTGGTTGAAGTATACGATCAAGTCAATCAACCAGCGAACATTGCCAACTAGCAGCATGATACATTCCGCACGACTGACCGAGTCCTGCAATAGATCTTCGGCGGGTTTCTTTTTGGACATCTGCCTGTAGATGCTGGATAAGGAAAACATAATGCCAAAATTGGTGGATCTCAAGTTCAAGACTATCCAGGCCATGTCCTTGATGGCTCGATTTTTGGTTTGAAGCTCGCCTAGTATAAGCTGGAGCGATAAAAGTCTCTGGAGTGGAGGGTTTGATAAAAGCTTGTCGACAGACTCCTTGCCAAAGGAGTTCAACTGGAAGTTGATTGCCTTGTGTGATTCCGTCATCACCAAGTCTATAAGATTTGATGTTGAGGATTGGTCTAGTAGGTCTATTTCTAGCTTTTGAATCTCGTTGCGAAGTAGAACCAAAAGATCGTCGGAAGATGTCGTGGAATAGCAGGCACAGGCATGCATGTATGCAAAGCCAATGCCACTTAGCAGAATATTGTTCTTGTCATTGTTCAGCGTGAGGCTCTTGAAACATAGGTGGCCATCCTCAAAATGAACGAAAGCAGCCATGTTGGGGGACACGGCAAGTAGCGAAGGAGACAGACCTAGGTCTGGAAAGACAAACCCGCAGTCTAGAAGTGACGATATAGTAGCGGGAAAGGATGTGACGGGCTCTTGGCCCTCGATTTTAACGTCCGATTGGGGAATTATCTCCCATGTCTCTCGACTGAGGGCGTCAACGGAACCATCGGAGTATACAAGAAGAAGCAAGCTCTCGGAAATGGCTTTCTCGATTTGCTGTATCTGCTTTGGGAGGTTCATGTGTCCCTGCAATACTAGACGCAAGAGACCCTCTCGAGACTCAGTGCCACCATCACCTCCCATGTTGGCAAATAAATCTCCCACACTGTCCATGGCGTTCTCCAAAGTGTACCTATACGCCCGCGTAAAAGGCTGACTTCCCACAGGATTCATACATTCGTAGGTGACGAGAATGTCCAAGGTCGAGTCCTGGTGGAAGTAAGGCGAGAAAAGCTCAATCAGGTGTAGCGTCAGTTGAACAACCTCGGGTCTTCCAAACTGCCTATCGTCGCCAAAACTGCAAGATGCAGCGGGCTCTGGTCTCATCTGGTGCACCAATGAGCACGATAGCAGCGGCTGGGTGAGTCCCTCTTTGGGTGTGTGGTAGTGTGGGTCGGATCTCTGTTTCTGTGCCGAATCAACCAAATAGCCCCAGTCGACAGTCACGACGTAGGTAAGAATGAGGTCAGAGCGGGCGTCGTAGGCGCAAATGACGATTTTTTTGTCGCTGCTGAAGCCAATGGCAGCCTTGTCGAACGTGCAGCTGCCCTCCCTGCCGTCTGGAGCTAGATTATATGCCAATTTGTGGTATTCCACCTTGTGCTCTCCCTGGTAATACAAGTTCAAGAGGCCGTTCTGGCGTACTGCGACGCACGCCTGTTTTGTGGGAATAGGGTGGCTGGTGCCTGGCGGATGGTGCTGCTGAACCCCGTAGGAATAATTGGCGTATCCTGTCTCATCCTGACTGACAAGGGTAGCCGGTTTGTTTACGATCTGGGGCTTGTCGATGTTGAGCCACTCAAAAGCAACACACCGCGTGTGCGGCTGCGGCGGAACCACGTCCTTGTATATCATTTCGGTGTGGTTGTAGGAAGTGAGCTCGTAAGAAGGTCCTTCGCTGTTTTCCACTTTTGGCGGGCTGGACGCCGAAACAGTGCCATTTGCTGAGCCATTGTGGCCATTCTGCAGAACCAGATTTTTCTTATCGTTGAGTAGCCCGACTCCCGCGAGCAAAATGTAGAAATTGCCATTCACGTCCCACACCGCCAAGTCTGTCAGAAGATTACTCCATTTGAGCATGTCAATCTCGGCAACGCTGCCGTCTTCCAGCGGCTTGAGCGCTATTCCTGTGGCTTTCGCAAGTTGCCAGTCTTTTCCGTTCGTGTTTTCCAAGTAAGTGAGGCACATATTGTGGCCTGAAGTTGGGTCTGGATGGGCGTATGTGATGAAGCCATATTTGGACCACGATATGGCGGAGGACGAACTCGAGCCGGTATAGGCCGACACGCCTTTCAGCGTTTGTGGATCCCTGTCCTGCACAGGCATTGCATGTGTGTTGTGCTGGATTGGTGGAAGTTGACCTTTGCCAGATCAAGGACTAAGTAGTAGCTTTTGGTGATAATGTCACGTGCCGCACCAGCCGCCTCCTGCCAGTTTAGTCCGAAGAAGAGATGTTTTGGACAGAAAAATAAAAAGAAAATAAATGGCAGCCGCTTCGGTGATAGGAAGATTGACTTCTAAAGAGGAGAGCATTTGGTTTTCGTTTGCAGGTCATGGCGACCAAAATTGACTGCGCAACGTTTTGCAGCCGAGAAGTAGGTGTAGCTGAGCTGGAGAACAGATTACGAAATTTGAAAATCACAGGCTGGGATCGAAAGAAGTTGAAATCATTCTAAAGCTTCTGTGTGCCTTTCTTTTGCTTTCAATGTCCTTGTATCTGGCTCCAACCCATGAGGAATGGTCGATACACTGTTGCGTAATGTCAAGTTAGATCAATACAACCATTTCTGAAATGTATATATATACTCGCATTTATAACTCCCGAAAATCCCCTCTCTTGCATGTTGAGCCTTTTCTTCATTGGAGGGGGAGTCCTCGGCTTTTTTCCAGAATTGTCTGAACAAAGCATTGATCAGAAGCTAATTGCTGGTTGTGCAGAAGCCATGAACCAGAATGAGTGACAGCGTTTCCTATTTTTTTGATAAAGAGAGCAATCCATATTCGCTACATTGCCATTGGGCAAGCTCTGTATATTGCCCTAAAATCCCGTTTTTCTCTTCACCGTCTAATGTATCTCTTTGGAGAAAGTGAATACATGGCTAGGCTACTTGACCACATACGTGAAATCATGGCTCTTCTATTACATACAACAGTCAGACCAAAACGGAATAGTTCGAATACAGATGTAGTCAAATGGTCGATGGATCTTTGCAAAATGATCATCGATGGAAGGGCAGCACTCAACCAAAGCCCTGGTCACCACCAATAATCATGCAAAGCAGGATACAAATCGGGCACCTCTGCTCATGAATGAGCCATTCCGCTTGAATCCTGTGATCTCTCCCTGGCGACCTACATTCGGATCTGCCAACAAAAACAAAAGAATAAAAGAATAAATAATCGTTGCTCAGAAATTACAAGAAAAGAAGCGTACAGTGAATCTATCCCCCCTTCTTCCTACCCTACACCCCATTTCATTCATGCTGGTCATTCAACTACCTACAAATCGCCGGGAACGGGGTACTTCGACACCCACTGCTGCACCTCGGCGTCCAAGGCCTTGACCTCGTCGGAGGCCTCCACGATCTTCTTGAAGCTGGCCATCAACTCCTTGGGCACCTTGCCCTGCTCCTGGGCCTTCAACTTGATGGCAATGTCCACGGCCTTCTGGAAGTACTCAGCGACCTTGGCAAACTCCTCGGGGCCAAAGCCTCTCGTGGTCATGGCTGGAGTGCCCACTCTCAAACCGCTGGGGAACAAGGCGGACTTGTCGCCTGGCACGGTGTTCTTGTTGGCGGCAATGTTCACACGCTCCAAAACGGCCTCCACACGGGCACCGTCGATTTTCTTCGAGCGCAAGTCAACCAAAATCAAGTGTGTGTCGGTTCCCTTCGAGACCAAGTCAAAGCCCTTGCTCTCCAAAGCAGCAGCAAACGCCTTGGCGTTGTCCACGACCTCCTGCTGGTACTGCTTGTACTCTGGGTACTGGCACTGCTTCAAGGCCACGGCAAGCGCCGAAATGGTGTGGTTGTGGGGACCACCCTGGTGAGCTGGAAAAACGGAGAAGTTGATCTTGCTCTCGAGCTCGTAGGGGATCTCCTTGCCCTTCTTGGTCACCTTCCGGATGCCCTTTCTGAAGAAGATCATGGCACCACGAGGACCTCTCAACGACTTGTGGGTGGTGGTGGTGACAATGTCAGAGTATGGGAAGGGCGAGGCGGTGACGCCAGCCAGCACCAATCCGGAAATGTGCGCCATGTCTGCCAAAAGATAGGCGCCCACCTTGTCAGCAATGGCACGCATGCGCTTGTAGTCGATCACTCTGGAGTAGGCCGAGGCACCGGCAACGATGACCTTGGGTCTGAACAAAACGGCGTTTTTCTCCAACGTGTCGTAGTCAATGAGGCCGGTCTCCTCGTCCAAGCGGTAGGGCATCGTCTGGAAGTACTTGGAGATGTACGAGATCTTGGCGTTGGGGGTTTGGTAGCCGTGGGACAAATGGCCTCCGTGGGGAAGGTCCAAGCCCATGATACGGTCTCCGACCTCCAAAACGGCACTGTAGGCATACAAGTTGGCGGGAGCACCCGAAAGAGGCTGCACATTGACTCCCCACTGCTCAGGGTTCAAACTGAAGGCTTCAAGGGCACGCTTGCGGCACAATGACTCGGCCTTGTCGATGATCTCGTTACCACCGTAGTATCTCTCGCCGGGGTAGCCCTCGGAGTACTTGTTCTGCATCTCCGAGCCCAAGAGGTCCATGACGGCCTTGGAGGTGAAGTTCTCCGAGGGGATCAACGTGATGGAGTTTCTCTGTCTGTCCTTCTCCTGTTGCAAGATGGAGGCCATCTCGGGGTCGACCTCCTGGACGGGCTTCGAGATGAGCGCCTGGGCCTTGGCCGAAAGGGCGTAGGTACGCACGCTCAGCGAGCGGATGGCACGAAAAGAGCGGGAAAGCATGGTTGTTGTGGAATGGTGGGGGAGGGCTGGTTATATAGTGGAGGTGGAAAAATTTCGATGTCTTGAGTCACCGGGCGCGTGATATGCGCGTGACATTGGCTAAGAGTTTTGGAGACTTCCGAGGGCGCCGCCGGGGGCGCCGACTCCGGTTCCGTTGCCAGAATCTGGGGAGCGTCGGAGTCAGCCGCCCACGAGCAGAGTCAGCGCTGGGGAGTCTGACTTCCGCCGCCACAAAGCGCCACAAAGGGGAGGTGGGCATTCCGTTCCCGACTCGGGAAGGAGAGGAGGTGGTCTGGGGCTGACTCGGCCAGCGGAATTGAGCATGGAGTGGATGGGCTGGTGGGCTGGTGTGGAGGTAAGGTACCGAGCGACTGATGTGAGATTGCAATTCAACGATGAATTAGAACAGACGTCGAGATTATTATTTCGAGGCTGGGTAATTAAGTTTGAATTGCAAGACTGAAATGTCTGCTAGCAACTTTGGTATGGCAATGTATGTCGCAATGAAGCTGGCACACCGGTGAAGGTATGATCTGAAATGTAGTTTCTTGTGGCTTGGAATTGGCTCATTCGTGTCCGTCTTAGTGGCATATGCTAGCCGACGAGTTCAGTCACCATAAAAAGAAGAAGCTTTCCTTGCAAGTGATAATGCCGTATTTCGGTCTCTGTGGACACACTCCGACAAGAATACAATTAGCCAAAACTGAGCAGGAATGCTGGATGGTGAGAAGAAATATTCGATATATATCGGTAGGATAGTGTCACTTCAAATTATTCAACTTTAGAGCTATTCATTATAGGCGGTGTGGTGAACGCAATCAATTCAGAGCCAATGATTCGAGTGCTCATATGTGTAGTCAGCTGTGGCATCAAAATCACACTGGAAGGCTCCCTAGTTGGTAATTGATGTTCCTGAAGTTGTCGAACGTTGGGCCCAACCTATGAAGCGCTCCCTATCTCGAATGAGCGACAGGCTTTGATTTCATTTTTATTTGCACGCTTCAAGATGTCATCTGAGCACATAGGGCTATCTAATTGGCCTAACAGGCAGAACTCTTCTTGTAGTCACAGCTTTGTTTGGTCAGATTGAGGGACAAGGATGTTTGAAAATACATCGGCATAAAAATGATTCTACTCTGGGATCAACTTTCATGATGTGTATAGCCTTCGAGCAGGGAGCACAAATCGTTCCGTTTGATTTATCTACCCTTTCTTTGTTTTTTCCATTCTATTAAGCTGGCACCTCCAATAGATGATTGCAAAATTGATTGCAGCCTCCACATCCTCATACCCCAGTTCCCATTCCACTAAATTCAATACACACAATGTGCCTATTTCTGCAATCACCGTCTTCCCGTAGCTCCCTGGCCGCTCCCACCGTTGCAATAATTACCAAAGAAGGAATCCACCTCGGCCCAGGAACGTCTCCCCCTCTTCTGGCCCAGATCGGTTTCTAATTTTGCAACCGCACACGAGGCTCGTTCCTCCGATCCGTAAAAAGAAAGATCCCGCAAAGCTGCCAAAGACGGGATCGTGTCCTTCTAGACCTATTTACGGATTTAATTTGTCCTTAGTGTACCCCTTTAAGGCACCAGCCTCCAGAATACGAAACAGCCATGGGCTAAACCCTGACACTGGGTCTCAGCCACCTCTGATCCCCTATTTTATTTTTATCTTCCTTCGCTCAAGCCTTAGGCGTTTCTTGGGCTTTTGTGACAAACTTAGCAGCCCAGAGGTGGCTGTCACCACCTGACCCCAGCACATTGAAACGGGTGGGAACCGCCCTCGGCTCGCTTACATTGTGATAGCGTTTGCTTCTCTTTTTGTGTCAAATTCTGTCGCTTTGGGAATGGCTGCAACAAAATCGTATACGCGATACACGAAAACGTTTTATACTTCTATGCGTTGCTAAGCCAGCAGGCTCGTCAATTGTAGCGTTTAGACTTTCTGTACAATTGGCATTCCCCGATTCGTTCAAAGCCGCCAAATTGGCCCGCCTCGAGCCCGCTAGAGTGCTGCTTTGGGCAGTTCACGAGTCCAACAACTCAACCGTCAGGGCCAACCCCACCTTGCTGGCTATGGCAGAGGCATTCCAGGTACACGAACTGCGTCGTCAAGACAATTTTTTGGAGGCTGTAGCCTTATAAATATTCAGGTTTCCCCAAAGCTTTCTTCACCACGTACACTTCAACAGATGGTTTCTACTTCCTACTTGTTGGCTATCTGTGCCTTGGCCGTGCAGACCGTTTCGGCCTTCTCGTTGGGCTTCCACATCAAGCCTGTGGTTTTCCACAAAATCGTCTCGATCACCGCTCCCAGGGACGGTCTTCCAGAAACCCCAGAATGGGACGCCAAGGTCGACTGGACCATCTCGAAGAGCATGGGCTTCAAGAAGGGCAGCGAGTTCACCTTGCACATGCCTTTTGTCAGCAGACTCGAGCTCCACAAGGAGTTGGAGCTTAGAAAGGACTCGAGGGTCTACGCTCGTTGTAAGCCATTTTCCGGAGGCAGCGTCGTTGCCTACTCCGAGCTCCAGTGTGTTTGCACCAAGGAGGTTGAGAAGATTGTTTCTGTTTCGGGCACCGTTGACTTCTTTTTCGCTTTCAACGCTGGTTTTGCCTTTGACGCTGTCAGCTTGGCTGCTGCCCATGTCTGGAAGGTCGGTGAGAACGTTGTCCACTGGTTCTGTAACGGCGTGAAGTTGATCCACAGAGTGCACTTCTCTGCTGGCGCCTCCTTCACTTTCGACGGCAGCATCAAGTTTGGAGCCTTCTACCTCAGAAAGCACGTTTTCCTCGGCTTCAACGAGCACTACCTCTTGGGCCCAACCTGTGGCAGCACCATGTCGGGATACTTTGAGATCCACAACCCTGTTGCCGCCTGCGGTCTCGAGTGTAAGTCCGTGAAGGCCTACGTGACATCCAGAATCAACGCCTTCTGCTTCCCACTCTTCGCCTCCAAGGTGTCGGTGGAGATCCAGGAGTGTACCTCCAAGTACGTCAGAGTCTACCTTAAGAATATTCCTGCTGGCCGCAGACCATACATGAATATCAACGCCTTGGTGCCAGGCAGAACTCTTGACGCCAGTGTGAAGTACTCGTACGACTTCAAGTGTGGAGGCCACAACTTGAAGAAGTCCCACGACGCCCACTGGAAGGTCTACGGCCACGGCAAGGAGAACTACCACACCGACGTGACCATCACCACTGTCTCGAACTGTGCTGCCACCTCTACCGCGGTGGCCACAAAGACTGGTGACCGCACCCAGACTGTGGTTGTGACTGTTCCTTGCGGTCAGCAGACCGAGTACCCAGACCCGGAGTCTGGTTCTGACTCGGACTCCGACGACGACTACTAGATTATTCGAAGAGACAGGTATGCCCTATGACTGACGCCGTACCCGGCCTAGGCCCCCGCTATAATTATATATGAATGCAAAAGGCGGTATATGAAGTGAGTGTAGGAGGTGGTTGTGGACAGTATATTTTGCAGATTCTGATTTTAAGGTAGATCTTCAGCAAAAGTTTCAAAAAAAAGAGAAAAAGGGAAGAATTAACCATCCCCCATGCTGATTTTTTATTCTCCTTCTTTGGTTTTTGTGGTGTCCGTACCGAGTCGTGGGTGCAAGGTACTCACACTCGCATTTAGCAAGGGGACCATTATTGATGTCTTTTAGCAAAATGACGGATTTTTTAGCTTCGAGAGGATACAGACTATGAAGAGAAATGCATTTGTAGTCAAATTTTTATTCTTTTCACAATGGCCGATTTTTGAAAGCATTCTGATCTTTTCATGACGGGTTGATATATGTGAGCGTAGACAAATATTGTGGGTACAATGCGAATTGCCAATGAACCCCCTCATCCACAGTATACGCTACTGACGAGGATTCCCGATGAAAATTGTCCTGTAGGTCAAAACACCTTCATCTAGGCTATCTGAGCTAACTCAGGTCAATTTAACATAGGAATTACCAGGGAACAAGGCAAGTCTGTCCCTCGGATCAAATGGCTGCAAAATCCCAGCTAGTTGCAAAATGCCGGGTCCACAAATTGATTGATTTTATTTTCTCTTTCACCTAATTGTTGTTTCCGATCAGCATTTATGTCCATAATGAGCTCTAACTTCTCAACTTACCCTATACAATGCATTTTAATAGTCTGTGCTGTGCTCTGTCTTTTGTCTAAATGGTCTATGTGCTATATTTTAGCAAAGTGTGCTTGGCTCCGCATTCTCTCAATCCAAGGCACTGCTTTATTAGGAAAATTGTCTCTTCATGCAAAGCCTCCATCGTGCACCTCTGATCTGTGTCCACACACAATAGCTTGACCATCACTCTCCTCAAGGCCTCTGGTATCGCCTGTAAATCCACGGCCTCACCATCCCTCACCCACTTCTCATAATCAGGGTCGCTGAGATGCGCTGACTTCCACAAAAACTTCTTCGTAACGAAATAAACCAAAACAACACCCAAAGACCACATATCTGCCATTCGTCCGTCGTACTCGATCAGCGACACCATTTCCGGCGCCATATACTTTGGCGAGCCAACAATGCCAACGGCGGGATTTTTCGACGTCGCTGTTGCCATGTCAATTATCTTGAGCTTTCCGGAATCCAGCAACACTACGTTCTCCAATTTTTTGTCTCGGTGTGAGATGCCCTTAGCGTGAAGGTAAGAGACTCCCGAAGCGAGTTGTTTCCATAAGCAGAGATTCTCCGGAATACTGAAGTCTTGAGCTTTCTGTTTCTTGAAAAGCTTCGCTAGATCGTCCAGCCCGGCGTCCATGTACATTCTCACTGTGGAACCGTTCCATGAGACAGTGTACTTCAATGGAGCAAAAAAAGCCTCGTGATCAAGCTCACGAAGTAGCCTAAACTCATGAAGAACCCTCTCTTGGTACTCCTTTTTCAGCTCGTAGGGCTCTTTCTCGTGGTATATTTTCACTGCGTACTTCTCTCCATTGAACTTACCCCAGATCTCCACAGACCCAGACACCCCGGTTCCCGGACGGCTAAGCAATTTGTCTCTAAAGAACATAATACAGTTTAGAAGATAATATGGACATTGCGTCCTTGGCTGGAATCAGTGGAGTCGGTAGTTTAAACAGTGGAGGCCGATGTTGAGATATGCAGGTTCCATTTAGCATTAGACCAATGCACCAAGGAGGAGGTCAATATAATTAAAAGGAAACTCTTTCAGGATCTGTTCAAAAGAAACGAAAGCTAGAAGGAATGCTAATTTTCTTCTTTGATAATTTGGTGCATGTCGTTGACCGGAATACTTACTTGAACCCCGAAGTGTTTGGTCTTCAGCCATGTGCAGTGCACAGCTAATTCAGCTCCTTGCACTCAATTGGGTCTACATCACAAACATTAATAAATACCACCGAATTTTGGAATTGGCTGCCATTGGCCTGAGCTTACAGTAAGTACCCCAACGGTATTCCTGCACGGTATCTTTGTTGGGTGGCGCGCACGTGGATAGAGTCACGTGACAAGAAGTTTCAAACCGCCTTGCAACCTTCTCAGCTCGTTCGAACAGTTATCTCTGCTGTTGGGATGCCGCAAGCAGATGAGACAATGTGTGAACCTCTAACATTCGATACAAATGCTCATTTCCTGGCTTTCTGGGTATTTGGGGTTCCGTCTTGGCTGTGCGGCACACCCGTGCACCATGCCCTCCAGCAAGCACTAAACCGAAAATGGTCCGGATGTCCCCTTATCAGGAGCACCTCGCCAGAAACGTCACAGGGTGCGGTATCTAAATCCTGCACACAGCACGACCACCCACTCGCAACTCACGGCACCCCAGAAACTATAAAAGGCAGCGAATATCCTCCACTTCTTCCTCACGGAAACTCCAAAACCCAATTGCAAAAAAAGGAACGGAGAATCTGAAAATGAAGGTTTCCACTCTCGTTGCCGCCGCATGTGCCGCGTCGTCGGCCTCGGCAATTAACATCCCCATGGACCGCTTCCACAATGTCCAGCAAGTGTTGAACGACAAGGCCTCGTCGCTTTCGTCCCAGTATGCCAATTTTGCCGCCGCAATTGACTCCAAAAAGGGCGACGTTTTGGCCAAAATTGCCCAGTACATGAAGGAACCAGCGGAGTCCATTCCCAAGGACGCTGCTGCTTTGTGGCTGGAGATGATGCTCAAGTTCCCAGAGAGCGTGAGCCTGCTCAAGTTCAGAAACCCGGCCTCCAGAGTCAAGAAAATCGCCCAGAAGTTTGACTTCCACGTTTCGGACGCCAAGTTGCCCAACCACAAGTTGCGTATCAAGCTGACGCCCGAGGACTTGGGCATCGACAAGGTCAAGCAGTACTCGGGCTACTTGGACGTCGAGGACGAGGACAAGCATTTCTTTTTCTGGGCGTTTGAGTCGAGAAACGACCCCAAGAAGGACCCCGTGATCCTCTGGTTGAACGGCGGCCCCGGCTGCTCCTCCTTGACCGGCTTGTTCTTTGAATTGGGTCCAGCCCGTATTGGCGACGACCTCAAGCCCGTGCACAACCCCTACGCCTGGAACAACAACGCCACCGTGATCTTCCTTGACCAGCCTGTGAATGTGGGCTACTCGTACTCGCTGCAGTCTGTGTCCAACACTGTTGCTGCTGGCCAGGACGTTTATGCCTTCTTGGAGTTGTTCTTCCAGCAGTTCCCTGAGTACGCCAAGAGAGACTTCCACATTGCTGGTGAGTCGTACGGCGGCCACTACATCCCTGTATTTGCCTCGGAGATCTTGACCCACGAGGACCGCCACTTTGACTTGAAGTCGGTGTTGATCGGCAACGGCTTGACCGACCCCTTGACCCAGTACGAGTACTACCAGCCTATGGCTTGTGGAAAGGGCGGTGCTGACGCCGTTTTGGACGAGGAGGAGTGCGACAACATGGCCGCTTCGATTCCCCGTTGTTTGTCCTTGATTGAGTCGTGCTACGAGTCCGAGTCTGTCTGGTCCTGTGTGCCAGCCACCATCTACTGTAACAACGCCCAGATGGGCCCCTACCAGAAGACCGGCAGAAACGTGTACGACATCAGAACCGAGTGCAAGGGCGGCAACCTTTGCTACGAGGAGTTGCAGTACATCGACGACTACTTGAACTTGCCCGAGGTGAAGGCCAAGTTGGGCGTTGAGGTGGACGAGTACCAGGGGTGCAACTTCGACATCAACAGGAACTTTTTGTTTGCGGGCGACTGGATGAAGCCATACCACAAGAACGTGATCAACTTGTTGGAGGAGCAGATTCCCGTGCTTATCTACGCTGGTGACAAGGACTTCATTTGCAACTGGTTGGGCAACCGCGCTTGGAGCGACAAGTTGCCTTGGTCGGGCCAAAAGAAGTTTGAATCGCAGCCTATTCGTAAGTGGAAGGTCAACGGTAAGGCCGCTGGCGAGGTGAAGAACTTCGAGCACTTTACGTTCTTGCGTGTGTTTGAGGGTGGCCACATGGTGCCATTTGACCAGCCCGAGAACTCGTTGGAGATGGTCAACAGGTGGATCTCCGGTGATTTTGCCTACAATTAGGCGGGCCTGGCTATTGGCCTGGCAATTGACGACGTCAATTGACAAGAAGCCGTTGACAACCAATCGACAGTCGATTGACGAATTGTCAAAAGTTGACAAATCAGCTACAACGAAATCAACTAGCTAGACGTTACATAGAAAGCGTGCTACTATAGCCGCCAAACAAGCGGGCTTACAGCTTCTTGTGCGGTTTTGTAGAACAAGGCGTATTATCGATTGCGCGGAACAACAAACAGTGTGGGCTTTTTTGCAACCATTTTACCCGATTGGGCCAAACCAAAACACACCCCCAGACGTTTAACGTTGGCAGGGCAAAAGTCAAATCGAAAGTGAAAAGAAAATAAGCATCCGCAAACATCAAACTCTATTGATTCCAGCCAGTTCTCCCACTGACAACCATGTGGCTCCATCGCAGCATTCGCCTGGTGTTGATGCTACTATGTATAGCCCTGGGGGTGGTTGCATCGCTAGCGTATGCCAAAACAACATTTACAGCTTTCAGCAGATCAAAACTACTCCCAATCGTGGTTTCCAGTTTCTGTGTTTCTTTGGCGGCGCCAATGGCCATGGTGCTAGAAACCCACTGGGTGCAAATATCTCGAGGTGTGCTGCTCCTAACCTACGCCTTTCACGTGGCGGCGTCTGTGGTTGCAGCGGTCGAGTTCACGGAAAACCCGCTAAATTGGGACCCTGGCCATGTTCCCGCTGTGGTTCTTTCGTTGGCGTTGGGAAGCTGTCTTCTCATGGGCGCTTCGGCAGTGTTGATTTTGCAGCCGCCGGCTCCGGCAGCAGGCGATGCGGAAAGCGCTTCAACTGTGTGTTCCGAGCAGCTCTCGTTGAATAAAACGCACGAAAGACAGGAAATCGGGAACAAGGCGTCGCAGAAGACGCTAGTTAACGGACCCGAGTCGAGAATGGTCAGAGACGAAGGCAGAAGAGACCCTTCAGGGAGTACCCTACACGAAGAGCAGGAGATGGAGTACGAGCTTCGAGGGCACAGCACGCGGAGAACCGAGGACCAGGGCCTCCACGACCAAAAGGCCCGAGAACACCGGTTCCTGAAAGCCTCTTTGAACCAGAACGTCCACCAGCATTCCCACTCCCAGCATTTCCAGAATCAAAATGAGCACAACGACGGCCTCTGTCTGTGCACCCGGTGCCACGAGCCCGCCGGAGCTGAAGTCCGCAGATTCAGCCAAAACGGTGAATCCAGGTACCACGGCGACTCCAGATTCAACACCAACGATCCAAAGTTAAGCCAAACTACACCCAGAGAGTCCAGCGACGACCCGGACTTGCTTCTCGTGCAGGCGCTGATAGCGTCCCAGTCTCCGCTCAACGACTACTGTCTGTCGAACTGGATGAGCCCGTCGCTTGGTCACATTTCCCACTTTCCCTCGTTGCCCCAGATCTCCCACGAACCCAGCAAATCCACCACCTCGATTGCTGACGTCCACCGTCTGAAGCTGGCAGGCCTGCTTCTGGTGAAGAAAATCAGGGACTCCCGCCGGGGCAAGTGGCAGCTGATCCACGACGAGAAGGCGTTTCTCCAGAATGTGAACGAGAACCTACTTCCGTCAGTTCTCCGGCTGGGGGTCAGCCCCGTGCAGAAGAGCAAGTCACGGTTCTCCTTCGAGGGTCAGGAGACAAGGGAGGATTTGAAGGGCCTTGAAGATCCCAGATCTGAAAATCCTAAATCCGAGATCGAGAGGCCTCGCGAGTCGGAGGAGTTCCCAGACATTCTTGAAGGCCTCGAGGAAATTCCAGCAGCGTCACCTCCACCGTGGGCCCAACAGGGCCCCGGTCTTCGTCTGATCTCCCTCAACGACTGGGAACAGAACAAGCACCAGTGGCTCCAGCAGAACTACATCAACAAGCGGGCCACGGCGTTTTCCGAATCTGCCCGGCCCATAAGCTTCGTTCTGGCCTCAGCCAGTGCACCTTCCCTCCACACGTACCGGCGAAACTCCGAAGGCTCCAACTGCCGTGAGGTGTACTCGCAAGAGGTGTTTGAGAACGTGCTTACTCACTGTGTCACTCCCACACCTCGGGCGCCCGAGCTTCCTGCTCAATCTACCAACTCTTCCCCAATCAGAAAAGTCATGGGCATGTTCCGGCGCCGGGGATCCGAAGTCGAGTCCTTCTCCTTCCCCTACAAGCCTCCCAAGTCCCACAAACACCTGGACTCCGTGGCGGCCTCGATGAACTCCCACCCGCTCTCTACGGCTTCTGGCAAGTCGTCCCGGTCTGGGCTGCCTCGCAAGGCCATCAAGCTGTTTTTGCTAGGCCACGGGCTGCTGCACAAGCTGGGTTCCAGCTTCACGTATACCCCTAATAACCCCCCACCGGTTCCACCGGCTCCACCGCCAATTCCCATTTTGTTCAACATGCCCAAGGACCCGCTTTTCCGCCATACTGCTGAACTAGCACAACCGTTCAGGATTCCCTCAGACGAGTGGGAGATGAGCGATGTCACCGGGCTGGACCAGTCCCGAGTGAGCAGCTTGCCCAGTGCCATTATTGGCGAGTATGACAAGGAGAAGTGGCGCAAGCTCAAGGAGCTTGAGGCGAGACAGGCCGCCTAGTTGACTTGAATGTTTATTCCGCCTAGTTGACTCGAAGGTTTATTCGTCAGAATAAAGCTTCACCAAGCGGGTGGAGGCTTTCCTTTCATTGAGCGACTTCCCTCTCATTGAGCGACTTTCCCTTCACTGAACGAGTTGAAGCTGTTTCTTCAACGAATGAATCATAGCTGTTTCTCAATTGAGCTTTTTGGAGATTTTTCCTCACTGGATGAAGCAAAACTTAATGAGATGAAGCTCTTGCTTCATTAGGCTGAAGCTTCTTCTTCATTGTAAGAATTAAGGCTTCTTTCTCACCGAGCGATTTGAAGTTCTATCTCAACCGAATGGATTTGGGCTATTTCTCATTGAATGAATTAAAGCTCTTCATTGCGAATTGATCGTCTCACAAATTGAAGCTTTCGCTTCACCATCTATACCAGCACGAAGCTCAGCTTCACCTCATAGCATTAATCGATACCCAGCATATGACAAATAATTGAACCCAGATCCAAGTAGTCGAACGATGGTGAATATACTTTTTGATTGAGCAGCATCGAGTCTCTCATCATCAAATCTCTGATTATCGATTGCTTGATTGATCATAAAGCGTTTTCGTTCGCCGATTGACTATGAAAAGTGATCATAAGATTCAACAGGTTCATGGATGCCTTCATTGTTGATTTTGTTGTCCAGATTCCTGAGTTGCAACTTTGAGATTCCGTTTCATTATCCCATCTCCAGTTGAGATGATTCTCCTTTAACCCTTAATAGCTTTAAAAATGTCTGAATCTGCTCAAGTAGAACGCAGCTCACTGATGGGCGCTTATTGAGCTTCATGATCCTAGCTGACCCGAAAGTGTAGGTCCCTCTTTCGAACTTATTCAAATATCTGTGGGCATTTTGAGGGTATATAAAACCCAACATTCGAATAAGAATAGCCTTTTTGCAAAACAGATTCCCTGAGCATCTTAGGCTTAAACTTTAAGTCCCCTTAATCTCTATATTTCAAGGGTCTGTCAGTATGGCTGCAAATGCATCTTTGCACAGAGCGTCGATCCCACCATCATTAGCCTTCAAACTCCGAGAGGTTGGTTCAGGGGTAGTTCCAGAGCAAATAAGAGGGTCAAGCTATTAAATATAGAACCACAGAAATTATCTTGATGGGCTTCGGCTTGGAGGCGCAGTAGCCAATGCATAACTTACAGAGTTCTGTGCGAATGTAAGTCAAGACTCCGCCTTTTGACTATAAAGTCCAAGGAAGTCTCTTTAGACTCATCGAGTCTAATAGTTTGGCTCACAGAAGGGATAACAAAAGAAGGATGATCTGAGTTCAGAAGTTAAAGGAAAGAACTGCTTCTCAGACTATGTCTCACCCTACAAGTAGCTCGATGGTATTATGGCTGAAGAAAAGGAATATTTTTCTAGAGCTGACTGCACTTTCTGAGTCATCGAGAGAGTGTTTCATTTACTCGGGATGGCTCTGTGAAGCTCGAAAAGTAAGCTTTCGTGGCAGAACACATTCCACCGAAAGCATAACTTTGGCTGCAAACTCAATTCGAGAAGCTAATACGACCCGCGCTTTCTTGTCTACTCAGACAGAAAGTTGAAAACGAGATAGAGAAGAACCAAAGAAGAGTATCGAAGCTATTTCGATTTGAGTTGTTTAGTCTTGTAGTATTTTGGTATCACTGTTGTAGTCTTAGGTGAAATCGAACTATGTCTCTCGCGATTCAATACCTCGCAGGACTCAGATCAGGTTTTCCACGCCTGATCTGCCAAAATGAGACCAATTTTTGCAGAATCGATCTATTCTTTTTACCTTTTTCTTTTTAATTCTATATTCTCTCCATCTTCTTAGCTGCTTCTTCGGTGGCTCTGTATCGCGGTGTACGGGTCTTTCACACTACTAGATGAGCATCTCATGGAAAACCTCAAGAATCGAACTTCACCATGGACGGCGACGATCTCTTTGGGGTCTTCTCCGAGAAACCCACGAACTTGCCGGTGAAAAAGAGCGTGCCAGAAAGTACACAAAGTTCGAATCAGACGTTTAAAAAAAGACCTGCTCAGACAGAAACCAACGGAGACCACAAGAAACAGGACAAAAGCGATGAAAAGAAGCAGAGCAACCCCGTCGTCAGAGACGCGGTCGAGATAGAAGCTTCCAGAGAGGTCGCTCCATCTGCTGGTCTCCTTGCTGCCGAGGCAGAAAAAGACACAGACGCCAGTAAATTGAAGTTGAAGCATCAGGTCAGACACCAGGTAGCCATTCCCCCAGACTACCCGTATGTGCCCATTCAGGAACACAAGAGAACCAACGAGGCCAGAACATACCCTTTCACATTGGACCCTTTCCAGGATACGGCCATCTCGTGCATTGACAGAAACGAGTCTGTCTTAGTGTCTGCCCATACATCTGCTGGTAAAACGGTTGTAGCGGAGTACGCCATAGCACAATCGCTCAGGGAAAAGCAGCGAGTCATCTACACATCGCCGATCAAGGCCTTGAGTAACCAGAAATACAGAGAGCTCTTGGCGGAGTTTGGCGATGTGGGTCTTATGACCGGAGATGTCACCATCAACCCAGACGCTGGGTGTCTTGTGATGACAACCGAGATTTTGCGTAGTATGTTGTACCGAGGCTCCGAGGTGATGCGTGAGGTTGCCTGGGTGATCTTTGACGAGGTGCACTACATGAGAGACAAGAACAGAGGCGTCGTTTGGGAAGAAACGATCATTTTGCTTCCAGACAAGGTGCACCACGTTTTCCTTTCTGCCACGATTCCTAATGCCATGGAGTTCGCCGAGTGGATCGTGAAAACCCACAACCAGCCCTGTCACGTTGTCTACACAGACTTCCGTCCCACACCCTTGCAGCATTATTTATTCCCAGCAGCCGGAGACGGCATACATTTAGTGGTGGACGAAAAAGGAACTTTCAGAGAGGAAAACTTCCAGAAAGCGATGTCCTCCATCTCCAATAACATGGGAGACGATCCCTCTTCGGCTGAGGCCACGAGAAGCAAGAAAAAGGGAGAAACATACAAGGGCGGCAACAAAGACGGCAAGAGCGATATCTACAAGATCGTGAAGATGATCTACATGAAGAGGTACAACCCAGTGATTGTGTTCTCTTTCTCCAAGCGTGATTGCGAGTCTTTGGCACTCAAGATGTCGAAATTGGACTTCAACACTGACGAAGAGCGTGCTGCGTTGACCAAAGTTTTCGAGAACGCCATTGATGTGCTTCCAGAGGCAGACAGAGAATTGCCCCAGATCAGAAACATCTTGCCTCTTCTCAGGAGAGGTATCGGTATCCACCACTCTGGCCTTTTGCCAATCTTGAAGGAAGTGATCGAGCTTTTGTTCCAGGAAGGTTTGGTCAAGGTGCTTTTTGCGACCGAGACTTTCTCTATCGGTCTTAATATGCCTGCAAAGACCGTGGTCTTCACCTCTGTCAGGAAATGGGACGGCCAGGGCTTCAGATGGGTCTCTGGTGGTGAATATATCCAGATGTCCGGTAGAGCTGGTCGTCGTGGTCTAGACGACAGAGGTATCGTTATCATGATGATTGACGAAAAGATGGAGCCCCAGGTAGCCAAGGGAATGGTCAAGGGTCAGGCCGACAGGTTGGACTCGGCTTTCCACTTGGGATACAACATGATCTTGAACTTGATGCGTGTGGAGGGTATTTCTCCTCAGTTCATGTTGCAAAACTCGTTTTACCAGTTCCAGAACGCGGCCTCCGTGCCCAAGCTCGAAGAGAAGGTCCAGCAGTTGACCTTGGAGTACAACGAGATAACTATCGAAGACGAGTTCCATGTGAAGGAATACTACGACTTGAAGAAACAGCTCGAGGGCTACCAGGAGAATGTTCGCCAGGTCGTTACACATCCAGGCCACATTCTTCCGTTCTTGCAGCCGGGCCGTGTTATCAAAGTGCAAGTTGGATCTGACGACTACGGCTGGGGTATGGTTGCCTCGTTCACCAAGAGAACAAACAAGAGAGACCCTTCGCAAGCCTACACTGACCACGAGCTGTACTTGGTTACAGTTTTTGTGTGCACCATGTTTGCGGACTCGCCATTCAACTTGATCAAGTCGTTCAATCCTGTTTTCCCTGAGGGAATTCGTCCTTCGAAGGAAGGAGAAAAACTGAGAGCTGAGTACATACCCATCACACTTGACTCGATTCAGGCCATTTCCAGCGTCCGTTTGAAGGTGCCGGACGACTTGAGAAGCTCCACAGCGAAGAGGAATTTGGTAAGGACGTTGAAGGACTTGCCCAATAAGTTACCCGATGGTATTCCACTTATGGACCCTGTTGAGAGCATGAAGATTGATGAACCCGACTTCAAGATGCTTCTAAGGAAGATAGACGTTTTGGAGAGCAAGTTGGTGACCAACCCATTGCACGACTCTGACAGAATAAAGGAGCTTTATCCTAAGTACTGCAATAAGGTTGACATCGAAAATCAGATCTCGCAGACCAAAGACAAGATCTTGCAGGCCCAGGCGGTGATTCAGCTTGATGACTTGAAGCACAGGAGAAGGGTTTTGAGAAAGCTTGGCTTTGTTTCCCCCGACGAAATCATCGAATTGAAGGGCCGTGTTGCTTGTGAGATCTCCACTGGTGATGAGCTTCTTTTAACTGAACTCATATTCAACGGTATGTTCAACGACTTGACGCCAGAGCAGTGTGCTGCCGTTTTGTCGTGTTTTGTGTTCCAAGAGCGTGCCAAGGAGGTACCTCGTTTGAAGCCTGAGTTGGCTGAGCCATTGAAGGCTGTGCAAGACATGGCGGCAAAGATCGCCAAGGTATTCAAGGAGAGCAAGATAGAGGTTGTCGAGAAGGAGTACGTTGAGTCTTTCCGTCCCGAGCTTATGGAAGTCACATATGCCTGGTGTAAAGGAGCCAAGTTTGCGCAGATTTGCAAGATGACAGACGTTTACGAGGGTTCCTTGATCAGAACGTTCAAGAGATTGGAGGAGATGATCAAGCAAATGATCCAAGCGGCCAAGACAATTGGTAACATAGAGTTGGAGGACAAGATGGAGAAGGCCACGGAAATGGTGCACAGGGACATCGTTTCTGCCGCATCGTTGTACTTGTAATATATAATAGGGGGAATGAATAAAGTCTCTGAGGAACATAGCATTGTAGAGACGTAGAGGGCGACAGGCTTATATGAATGTAATCGGGTCAAGGTATTGTGCATCTTTCTTCAAAGATAATATAGAGTCAAGGGAGAGGTGATCACAAGAAAAATCTCCAGCGAATTTAGATTTAGTTGAGGGACCAGAAACCCATGAATTGTCGAATTACATGCAACAAACTAGTGTACTGAACCAAATTGGACTGAAGCAAAGCTGTCTGATGGAGAGCTTTTTAAGGCCTTATCTTCTATCTCTTATATGTGAGATAAATTGATAAAGCACTCGAATAGACTACCCCGTTAATTGTGAGACAAATACAGACCGCTAGACTAATGTCTAAGTGGATTGTCTATACTGTGCAGCTTTTGACTTGCCTTCACTGATACAGAAGCAAAATGGAATCCTGAGATCTCTATGACTTTGAGCCATTCCGACGACTATATGTCACCCCATAGCCTTTCATATGTAATTCACGAATCTCATAGCCTTCCGTATGTGTTCTACGGGTCTAGCTTCTGCTCTCTGGTTCCCCATATACGCAATATAGTACTCTTTTTGCAGCCACTCCACCCGACACCAAAAACACCAAAAGCCAAAAAAAACTCAATTTTCTGCAATCCTCTCTGTTTCTAGAACCCCAAAACCCAACTCGAATCTCGAAACTCTGTAGCTTCCCAAATCATCAGGCCCCCTCCTGCCCTGCCTGGACATTCTGGAATAGGGTCATATATAGGCTTGTGCGAGAGGCAAAGTTCAGCCTCACTACTCCTACGAAGAGTGATCTAACCAGCAAAGCGGGCAATTCCAGGAAGGCGAAGATTAAACCAATTCAAATTAGTTCATTTCTGAAACTTTCAAATCGCTATTTGAGAAACCCGGATCGGAGAACCTCGGGATTGCCTCACACCACCCCTGGCTTACCGTACATTTCACAAGAAGAACCCATTCGAGGCAAACCAGGCCCAAGGTTCCTCCTTTTTAGTTGAATATCCCAATTACACGATATGAGCTCGGAAAGCAAGGTCGAGCTCTTGTACGCAAAGAGCAAGGCGTATCTCCATCCCTCCTCCTCAAACAAGGACAATGTGCCTGGATTCTTGACCCTCCTGAGGCCTGACGGCCCAGGAACCAACAAAGACATCTTGTTGAGCTACACTCCCGAGAACATGCTTCTGAAAGAGGAAATGGAGGTCTACAAAGAGGTGGACTTGGCCGAATGCGTCACAGAGTCCATGGGCAAGTTGCTGATCGCAGAACCGCTGGCCAGACGGTCCCAGAAGCAGCAAAAGAACCCCAAAAGGGAAGTCAGAAGGCCTTCTGCGAGCTCAGGCTCGGGATACTGCTTTTCGTTGCCGTTGCAGCTCGTTTACCTGATCCACGTGAGGAATCCGTCTTTGGGCTGGTGGTACGGCCTGATTGTGCTTCACACCCGAACTGGAGAGAAAATGCCTGTAGTTTTCTTTCACGATGACGAGTCGCCGCTGACGCTCCAGCGCCAGAAGATCTTGAACAAGCAGTTTGACCCATTTGGCGAAGATGGACAGCTCTACTGGGGCGGCCAGGATTTCTTGCTGACACTCAAAAGGTATATCAATGTCGAGAAGCTGACTGTGGAGCCCTCTGTGTACTTGGTGGACCCGCTGAGCGCCGATTTGGCGAACTTTGCACCGCTCAAGAGCAAAAAAGAAGAAAAACCCGAAACTTTCAAGCTTCCAGACGTCAACAAGCTCTTGGCCACGGCCAAGTGGCGTGTTTTGGAGACTGTGGCCTCTTTTGGCCAGAAAACGAAGAACCTGGTGGTGGACATGGTCGACGGACATGTGCCTGAGGTTGTGGTAAGACTGGTTTTGAACAAGCCCGAGGTCAAGAAGATTAGCAATGATTTCGATAGCGCCAGGGTTTATTTGGCCAAATGGGCTGCCCAGGTGAAGGAGGAGGCAGAACAGTCCCAGCGCAAGTTCATGTTGGAAGACGCTGTCTACAATCGAATTAACAAGGAGCTTCGTACTGGTTCTGAGATTTTGACTCCCGAGGAGATCAGCAACGCCTCCCGCAGAAAGCTAATCAGCAAAGTCGAGTGGGACGGCTTTTTTGACCACAAGGGCCGTTTGCACATCACCGTGGACGAGGTGAAGTTCCGGATATTCCACGGCGGTTTGGAGGACGAGGTCAGAAAGGAGGCCTGGTTGTTTTTGCTCGGCGTTTACCCCTGGAACTCCTCCTCTGAGGAAAGAAGGGTGCTTAGGGAAAGCCTTGACACTGGCTACCATGACTACAAAAAACGCTGGGTTGAAGATGACGTCAAACGCCAGGACGATTTCTGGAAGGACCAGAAGTTGCGTATTGAAAAGGATATCCACAGAAACGACCGCCACTTGCCCCTTTTCCAACGAAAGAAATCACCACCTCCTGAGCAGCCTGAGGAGGCTGAACAACCTACCATGTCTGAGCACATTAGCGAAGCTTTCGAAACCGCAGATCAAGCTCCCGAAAGAGAGTCTCTGCCTGAAACTCCCGACGAAGACGAAGACGAGGAGAGCGAGTGGGACCTTGCCAACATCCAGAACCCCCATCTTTTCGCCATGCGTGAAATCTTGTTGACTTTCAACGAGTACAATGTGAACTTGGGCTACGTCCAGGGCATGACTGACTTGCTCTCGCCCATTTACGTGATTTTGCAGGACGAGGTTTTGGCGTTCTGGGCGTTCACGGGCTTCATGGAAAGGATGGAGAGAAACTTCGTGAGAGACCAGAGCGGAATGAAACACCAGATGGACGTCTTGAACGGCCTTTTGCAGTTCATGCTTCCCGATCTTTTCAAGCACTTGGAGAAGTGCGAGTCTACGGACTTGTTCTTCTTTTTCCGCATGCTCCTTGTCTGGTACAAGCGAGAGTTCGAGTGGAACGACGTGTTGACGTTGTGGGAGGTGCTCTTTACAGACTACTATTCGAGTCAGTTCCACTTGTTCTTCGCCTTGTCAGTGCTTTCAGACAACAAGAGAATTATTATGCAGAATTTGCAGCGGTTCGATGAGGTCTTGAAGTACATGAACGACCTCGCCGGAAAAATGAACCTCAACGACTTGTTGACTCGGGCCGAATTGCTCTTCCTCCGGTTTAAGCGGATGATTGCCTTGATAGACAGGGAAAACCAGCAAAGAATCCTGCAGGGCGACGTTTACGAGGTCTCTATCAATCCTGATTTGCGGGAACTACTTAGCCGTGATTTGGTTATTCAGAAAGAAGTCGAAAGACCTGAAGGAGTCGGTGGAGGCTAATGGCTGCAAATTAGTTGATGATACCTCCTGCACATAACCAGGAGGCAATACTGTCATTTATTGTGCCAGCGCCCGCACGTGTCTCGCCCTGTGTACAAGACGCTAGTGCAGTGTGCATTTCCGAAGTATCACATCACATAGCCGGAACCATCAGGGTTTGTGGTCTCACAAGCTACTTTTTTATGACCAAGATACAAAAAAATAGTGATCACAAAGACTATGGCTCTGCTGAGGGAGATATAGGGGAGCTCTACGAAGATACTGCATGGAACGTCACCAACAGAACCAGGAAATGGCTCATCGCCATCGGTACCCTAGTGGCTGTTTTCCTTCTATACCTTTTCTGCTTTCTTTTGCCGCAATTATTCATTCCTGAGAGCGTGGACTTGGAAGGAATTCGGAAAGTCTCGTCTTTGGACGTGATGTTGGTGCCCGTTCTGGCTGAGACGGTGAAACTGTGGAGAGTGGCAGGTATTGAGGATACCTGGTCCGACGACGAGGCAGAGGGCGATTTCAGCGACGAGGACGACATAATTCCCGATTCGGAAGACTCCTACACCGAATTGATCGTCAAAAAGAAGCAGAAAGAGAGGCTCATCTTGATCGGCGATATCCATGGCCAGTACCGAGAGTTCAGGAAGTTGCTCAGGAAGGTGAAATACAGAAAGGACAGAGACCACCTCATTGTGTTGGGTGACTTTATCACGAAGGGGCCTCAGTCGCTCAAAGTGCTTCAGTATCTCATCGACAACGATGTGGATTGCGTTTTGGGCAACCACGAGTACTATGTGCTCCAGAACTATGCCAGGTACCACGGAATTGCTCAAGCCTACTTCGTCAATGGAACTACTCCTAGTTTCCGCGTTTTCAGCGGTTTCAACGACGATCCTGAGTTTCTTCTAGCCAAAAAGCTCCAGCGGAAGCATGTCCAGTACATCAACAGCTGTCCTGTGATGAAGGAGCTTGGCAGGGTGCCATTGCATCTGAAGAGAAACAACGGCAAATACGGTTTTGCCGAGGGCATTGCTGTTCATGCTGGCTTGAAGTGGGACCTTCTACAGGATCTCAATGCTCAAGATCCCGAGACAAATCTCGAAATGCGGGCTTATCTCAAGCCTTTCTACAACGAGACCACCAGTGATCCTTCTGAGCCAGGAGCCGTTTCGTGGTCCAAGATTTGGAACCAGAAGCAAAAAGCAGGCGAGGTGGATCGCTCAGCCGTTGTGTACTACGGGCACGATGCTGGCAAGGGCCTCAACATCAAGAAGTTTTCCAAGGGCCTTGACTCTGGATGCTACAAAGGCGGCAAGTTGAGTGCAATGGTGCTTTGGCAGGAGAAGGGCAGAAACGACGAGGTGAAGTATAAGGAGGCGCTTGTGCAGCAGAAGTGTTGAAGCACGTTAACGAATTCATGAGCTTAAAGTATACGGAACCGCTTGTTTGTCAGAGCCTGGCGCGGTGCCAGTGACTTCTAGAGGCAACGAGAAGGTGTTTTCGGTTTGATTTATATTGAATGCATCGGTTATATTCCGTGGCCCAAGTAGAGTAGTGATTACCTTACAGACCAGTCACCAGCTTCAACTGACTGCTAAGGTGGGTCTGGGAGAATTCTCCTTATGTATCTCGAAGTGTGTTTTAAATTAAATCATAAACGACTGAATTGGACCTGGGCTATTTGACAAGGAGAATTCGTACAAAAACTTACTGAGTGATGCCATCTAAAATACCGGAAATGGGCCTTTTTCAGAAAAGAGTCGCTGGGGAGATTTCTAGATTTAAAAAGTTGTACGAGCTCGAAGTTTAAAACGGCTGCAAATAAGATTCAAGCACCACTCAGTGTCAGAGAATTCTGCCTCCTATGTATGTTCTAACATTATCAGGGGTCGAGACGTCAAGAACGATTTCCATCAAACCATCGAAGAATTGCTTCGAACCTGAATTCTGAAATCTCCACACACTGATATTCGGAAGATATTGCCTTGATTTTAGCGACTTGTATGTGCTCCGATGCAGACTTCAGCTGGTGGCCCCGAGATCTCAATTCAAATCAGACTTCTCGGTATTTGAGTACTTTGACTCACATCAACACTAGATCATCCGTTAATACTCTGCCCTTTTGGTGATGGTTCCCTTCATCCTCCTGGATATCCTTGGGCGCCTACCGTCAACTATGTATATATGAGCCTGGCACGACCACTCTCGCAGCCAAATCTCAGGCATCAAAGCTGGATCAGGAGCCAACAACTATTCCACACCGATGAAAGTTTCTTCTTAATTCTCGTTGATTTTTATTCGTTTTTGTCGATTCTTTGGTTTGTATTTGTATATGTTTAACTTTTTTTTTATTTATTCTGCCATTATAACACCATTGCTATAACTACTTGTATCGGCTATTTTGCATCGCCTCGCTTCCGCTCAACGATGCGTGAATTAGTGCTGGACGATGCAGTAAAACGGTTGAGACACGCCCACCATCACCAACAACAAACCTAAACACCCTCAACACCTAAACACCTACACCTCTCACACCCAGACACCTATTTTGCAGCCATTTCCCCAAAACACAACATCAGACTCCCCACCCCCACCTTCCTAAAATGTCCGACATGATGGTTTCCAACCAGTTTGCGGATGACAGTGGCCTGGCCATGGCGTTCTACATTGCTTTGGATGACCCCTTGCGGGAGAAATACGCTAAGATTATACAAGACCACGGAGGGTTCATTGAGAATGACGAAGCGGTGGCAGACAAAAACCTGTATGTGCAGCTTCTGTCGTACCCTGTTCCACGCAGAACGACCTTTTCTTTCCAGTTTATCGACGACTATCTCACCAAAGGCAGTCCTGTGTACCTTGAGCCATACCAGATGAGTCCCATCAAGAGAAGTGCTGACGAATTGGACGAGCAGGACGTGCGGACCGCCAAGGCAATGGCACAGGCGATGAACAAGAGGCCCAAGGGCCAGCCCAAACTGACGACAAAGTTCACTCCCGAGGCAGACAACTACATCTTGGAGCAGGTCAGGTTGAAGCCGCGGTTCAGAACGTCCCACAAGTTCTTTGAGGAGTTGGCGCAGCACGACTTGCTCAAGGGCCACACGGGCAACTCCGTGAGGTCCCGCTACAGGGCCCATTTGGAGCACAAGTTGCAGTATGTGTACAAAACGGACGACTACGACCGGTTGATCTTGGACGAGGAGGGCAACCGCATCCCCGTGCTGGTGGCCCAGGCCAAGACGATCAAAAACAGGTTTACTGCTGACGACGACTACAACTTGTGCACTTCGATCATCGAGCACGTGCTCAACAACCAGGACCCGGAGACCTTGCGCTATGCTGACGACAAGACCACGAGACTCCCCGACGGGATGCTCAACGAGGCGAACTTTTCCGTGCTGATTTCCTTTTTCGACGATTTCGCCAGGCGGAACACCACCCACTCCTCTTCCTCGTGGAGAGACAGGTACCGTAAGTTTGCCAGGGTGTACGGCCTCCAGCGCTACAGAGACGACTACCTCGAGGCGATGAAGACCAAGGAGGGCCCGCAGCCCATGAAGAACTTGACGTCGCGGGAAAGCAAGAGCGAGAAGAAGGCGCTGGCCACTGCCAAAAAGCTCAAGGCTTCCAGAGTCCGCATGGACATGAGCGCCCACGACCAGGCGCTTTTGGCGGAGGAGCTCCAGAGACACGGACACCACCACCTTCCCCAGCTTGACTCTGCCGGCGTTGCTGCTGTTGCCAATATGGCCGTGGGCCAGAGAGCGCTCGACGAGGAGATTGGCGAGGTGAAGAACCTGAATATCGACATTGCGCTTCGTGGCGCGGGCATGGAGCCTGGCAGGGTGCAAATCGACGATGCCTTGGTCAACTCCGACGTCAGAGCGTTCCACGAAACCGACCACAGCGCCATTCACCCCAATTTAGGCGGAGCTCTGGTGGACGGAGACTTCGAGGGCCTCGAGCTCAAAGTGGATGCGGATTCGCAGGATCCGTTTGCCAAAGACATCGTGTACCTCCCCCGGGGCGCCACGCTGGAGGCGCTCTTCACAAACAAGTTTGTGGGCCAGGAGCTCCGGGTGATTGACAACGCCCGTGACATGCTAGCGCAGTTGGAAACAGACGACTTGGGCGTGCTCTTCGAGGAGTTCGAGAAGATGGGCTTCACGCGGGGGTTCGTGGGCCACATGCTCAAAGTCACCAGCTCGAGCGCTACTGCCATTCACGACTACTTGGGCTTGCTCCGGGAGGCGATCCAGAACGAGCACTTGCACATTTCCGAGGTGTTGTTCCCCGAGGGGCACAACGGGTTGTGGACGCCTGACACGGACTTTGTGTTGAAGCAGGGCAACGTGGAGAAGTTGGGCTTCCACGATGCCAATAGCATTGCTACCAGGAGGCAGTTCTTGGGGCTCTAGGAGGAGAGAAAGCCAGGTTAAAGAGTTTTGATTGAGGGTAAAAGGTGAATTGAGGATCTTGAGAAAGTTGAAGAAGGCAGTTGATGGTTGAACTGGGCTTTCAAAACGACTACCGATATTGGTTTGGAAGCAAACCTTTTGAGAGACTTTTTCACTCTTTATGGAGTAAGAGTGAGAGAGGGAGAGATTAAGCAGTGGTCTAAGAGGGCAATTGATATTCAATGGTTGTTCAATTGCACTGAGCGTTCCATCGTCGATTACTGAAGAAATTGAGCATTCTTTGTTAGAATCAACGAGATCCTCACCTCCTGAGAGACGCAATCAGCCTAAGAGCGATTTTCAGATGCTTTTGAGCTTATGATCAATCTTGTGAAGGATTTCTATTGACTTGGATTTTCTGCTTGTGAAGTATTGCAAATTCAGTTACGCTACTTCGGGATTCTGTCAAAGTCTATTTTCACGACGACAGAGTTCCGATTCCAAGCGTCTAAGGAACGGTTAGAGAATGAAGGACGAGACCGCTCAATTTGCCGAAACACGCTCAGGGTCTAAGCCTGGAAAATTGACGAGGTCTGAAAATTCCAGAATTGGAGTCAACGAAATGCCGAAAGCCATGGACTTAAGAAAAAGACTACGGATCTTCGATGTTTTGAATTCACCCTGCTGCTTTGAATTTGAATCACAAGAAACTCGAAACTCGAAACTTGAAAATCTTAGGCTTGGCGCTTGGCTGCCCCCACGCTTTTCCCCTCAAACCAAAACACAAGAATCTCAATTTTACCGAGCCCAGTTTCCTCTTACGCCAATCTGAGCTAGCAACTGTTTTGCACTTTTTGTAATATAGCCTCCGGGCACCTAATCGTTTAGTAACCGGCTAAATCTGTAGAGTAGGGTGTTGGAGGACGACGCGCACGTGACTTCCGAGGGCGCACGCGCTAACCATACCCGTTTAGGGTGAAAAGTAAACATCGCTTACGCGCCAATTAGGCAATGGTAAACACTACACAAAGCAAGAAAGCAAACAATAAACGTATTCAGGTATCAGCGCTATACACTTGGTAGAGAGCGTGGAGAAGGAAAACTCGACAAAAGAAGGTATCAGTGTTCAGCAGTGCATCTAAGAAGAGTAGATACCCCAGTACTTCTCGACACCGTAAGTGCCGTCAGCCTTCCACAAGTCGTTGTAGGCAGTGAAGAAGAACACGTCGTCACCGCACTTGTCGGAGATGGTCAGAAGAGCGGTCTTCTGGTTGGCCTTGGAAGGAACAGCGGAACCGTAAGTGTCACCCTTGGTTGGCCAGCCGGTCTCGGTGATGAGCACAGACTTGGAGGAGCCACAGGTGGAGGCAACTCTCTCGATTTGCTCCAAGACCCACTCACCAGACTCAGCAGCGGTCACACCACCGTCGAAGTATGGGTGGGCGTTGACGGCAATGTAGTCAGAGTAGTCACACAAGGCAGGGTTGTTGATCACGGCAATGAAGGTGTCGACAGAGACAACAGAGCCGGTGTAGCCCTTGGCCTTCAAGGCGGATCTGGCGGTAGAAACGTACGACTTGATCTGGGAGGTGGTGGCCTCGCCGCCGTTGACCAACTCGTTACCGACGGAGACGGTGTGGATCACGTCCCAGCCGCCGTACTCCTCGACAGCAGCAGCAATGGTGGACACAGCGGACTCGATGGCGGTCATGTCGTAGATGCCAGCGAAAAGCTTCTGGCCGTCGGCCATACCGGCAAGGGTGTACTCGACCTGGTTACAGTCGACACCGTAGATTCTGATCACCTCGTAGGCGGAAAGAGCCTCGACCTCGGACTTGATGGTGGAGGCGGACTTGCAGCCGCCGTCGTCGGAGTAAGGAGAGTAGGAGATACCCTTGGCTGGGCCGTCGAAGGAGCCGGAGGAGGTGGAGGAGGAGGAGGACGAGCTGGAGGCGGCGGAGGCAGCAGAAGCCGAGGTCTTGGTGGACGACTCGGCAGCCTCGGTGGCCACAGCGCTGGTGGTGGTCGTGGCGGCACCGTCAGCGCCCACAGTCACGTAGACAGTGTTGTAGTTGGTGACCACAGCCTTTTTCTCGTGCTGGTGGTGCTGGTGGGCAATGGGCTGAGCGAGGGAAGAGGCCACGAGGGCGGCGGAAACAATGCTCTTGAACAACATAAAGAGTGTATTGGGTGGGAGGTTGTTTCTAGGGAATGGAAGGAGTGACTATAGATTGAACCTTGGGGGTGGAAGAAGTGCGGATGGGGGGTTTATATAGTGTTGATAAAAATTTGTTTGGAGGTCGCGGTCTAGGCACGCAGGCACGCAGGAAACCGAGGGGAGCCCCGGAAGTCGGGTGCGACCGGTGGGCCACCACCGGGGGGGTGGTCGATTTCCGGTCTAACCGGGGGCCGCTTTACAGCTTCTACCGGCGACCTCCATCCGGGGACCTTCATCCGGGCCACCACCGGGGAGTCCACCGTACATACACCCAGCGATGTCTCCGACCCCCTCCGAACCGGATTCCCAATACCAGGATAGTATTATACGATGCTTTTAGTGATTAGATAGCGACGATGAGATCTTCCTACCTTCCTTTCTCTGGACAACGCCTCCTGCACGTACCACAGCCCGTTTGGGTTCGCCGTGGCAGCCTGGTTTCAGTTTTGCAGCCACTCATTAGAATACGTAGTATGCTGAGAAGGCCACCATCGGGCCAAATCGCTAATATTATTGAAATCCAATTTGGGCTCATTTGGGCGAACCACCAATAGTTTTAGAGTTTGGAAATTTCTCAATCTGGCGGCTCGCCCGTTGGACGTACCTATCGGGTGTTACTCTGATTAGGCTTCGGGGGACCCAAACGGGACGTGGTGGCCCAGCTGGCTCGATCTGGCCGGATCCGTTGACTTGCGGGATTCATGAAGAGAAAGAGCGTAAAAAGAAATTCGGCTTGGCTCGAACTGGCAGTTGAACCGGCCAATTCGGTTACCTAGAGTAGTGGCCGAAAGCAAAGTCGGTGCATTAGATGTCCATTAAGCAAGCGTAGTTATTGGTCAAGATGAAAACAAGATTAGTGTTATTATGGTGGAAGTGTTCCTCTCAAATAGGTTCATTTCAGCTTGAGTTCTGTTTGCCCAGAAGTCTACAGTGATATTGGTAAGCCTCTTTTATTAAATACATCTGCAGAGGCGAAATTTTTCACTGCCTGAGAGATTGATAGAGAGTTTTGCTGTGAAACCCCTTTCGAACAGCTCATTTGCGTCAATGCCTTCATCAAGACGCTTCTGACTGAATTGAATCGATCGTTGAATGTTCGAAATTATGGTGTTCACAACACCAATCGAAAGTTCTTGCTCAAACGCCGTCCTAAAGCAAACAAAAGTAGCCAATTGCAACAAGTCCCCTGCTATTTGGGCCCGTTATCTCGATACCTTGCTATTTTGCAACCAACCTGACCCGAACTACCCTCGAATCAGTCACCCTCGACACTTCAAAGAAAGCGCCCTCGTGAGAAGTTACCCTTTGAAGGTCGGAACAATCTTGCAGCAATAAACGCCAACCTCATCTTATCAATATTGACCCCTGATCGGAGCCGCGTCTTTGGTGCTCCTTCCCGAGCGTTCTTCATTTCGAGGTCATCTAAGCCTTCAGTTGATAACGAAACCTCTGTATTTCCAAAATGCACTTAAGCTTTCATTCAAAAATCTTATCAATCCAATTTACTACCCCTTGTTTGATCCTTCTTTAACATATATCTTTGGGGCGCCGGATCAATGTTCTCGAAAGGTCCGCATCTGCTGCGGTTCACTGAGGCTCTAATTTTCACTACGTCGACGCAATACGAGATGCTCAAAAATACCGGCATCTTTGAGCGCTATTTGCTGCATAGTCGACGATGAGCTGATTCGCTCGAGCATTTGACAGCGATTGGTTGCATCTTGCATTCGCCGATGGGTTGAGAAGGAGAAACCGGTGAGGCAGGTTTGTTGTGAATGGGCCTAATGTAGACAAGGGTCAAGAGCTACGAACATTCAGCTTTGAATCAGGAAATCATTCACAAAATGCTTTGTGCCTTGTGGTTTTCCTCCGAAGGCACCCAACCTCAGTTGCCTGCTTCCTTGAAGTAACACAATAGTGCTCCAGATTCTCGATCTACGATAATCAGGTTTTGATCAAAATTGGTCCAACTTGACTGTTTTTTGCTTCTACGCTCCTTTTGCCCCTTTTTAGGGGTTTCCCTCATGCCTTCATCAAACGACTCATTGGGTTCGAAAATTTTGCAGCCATTGCGCATTCCCACTTCACGCCATCCAATCATGGAGCAGTACTGACTTCGAAATCAACAAAACCAAACCTGGAAAGGGGGGCTTTATTCGTATCAAAGCAGGTAATTAAGGCAACCCTGAAAATCTTCCCCATCGTGAACACCCTTCCAAGGCACTGGCTGCGAAAACGCCTCCTGCGATTTCTGCCTCCTTCAGAAAAGCCTTTTCAAATACGGACCACGTGACCAGACCAATACAAATCCTGGCAACTGGCGAGATTTCGTAACTCAGATTTGGCCGACAAGTCAAATTACCACTTGTGCCAATTGTGGTATGGTGATGGGCCCCTAAATCGGAGGTGGTTTCGGGAAATCCGAGGGTGTTTGTTGTTCGACCGTCTCGGGCCATCGGGGCAGTTCCGAGGGTAAATATGCCCAATCAGGCGCCCATGCAGATCTGATTACTTCAGCGCGGCATTGTCTTGGTTTTGGTGCTGCAAGTACTCTGCGGACCCGGCTCGTATCGCGTCACGTGATTCTCGCAAGAAAAGTGAATGCGCCGATAAACAGCGATGCCCAGCCCTAAGGCGAAGGGCTGGAAGGTTACAAAAGAAATAAAGAGGAAGTTGGTTTTTTCGCTTTTTAGAGGCCTAGGTCTCTGGATTTCCGAAATTCGGTAATGTAGCTACTGCGTTAGACCGGATTAACAACACCGGTAGGCCGCAGCTGCGTGCGGCACGTCCACTTCCGGTTTATGACTTGCGTCAGCGGCCTCTGTGCAAAAAATTCAATTTTCACATTGATTTTGCCCAATCAGTGGAGAGTCCATGGTCTAGATTCGAGGTATGGAATGCCATTTGTGAAATGAAGAAATCGCCTTTTTTGTTTCTTGGGTTCAAGATCAGCGTTAGGAGGTCGTCGTAAGTTTTGTTGATCTTTTAGACTTTTCAAAATTTTGAAAATCACCAAGTCAAAAGTAAGAGACTCTCTCAATCGCTGTGGATGCAAATGAGCGATTTTCAAAATGAAACAATCTCAGCAAATCGCCTACGGCCAACAATACCAAGAAAGTTGAATATCACCTAAAGTACTCTCATGTGTCTGTTTTCATTGGCTCCGGATGTGAAAGACCAGGGAGTTTAGGGCTTTGTGAATTAGCAGCCAGACAGGACAAGGCGAACTGGAGCAGACCGTAAAAAGAGTTTTACGGGGCTTGTAAATAGTAGATTAGAAGGAATGCAATGAACCAGAATTCTCCATTTGAGTTCTCAAACGTGGAAATGCAAAACCCATCGTTCCAGTATTTGCAATGAGAACTTCAGATTTTCATTTGAAAATTCAGAAACCAGGCAGAGCCGAAGCTAGCGGCCATGCAGAAATGCCAATATCACGAACCCCAAGAACCGCAATTATGCACTCTCCGGGGGTCCCACAATCGTCGGTTCAAGTATTTGCAGTCTTTGCACCGATTAGGCGATACTTTTCCATTTTGGTGTCAGAGGCGATATGCCGCCATTGTTGAACACTGTAAGGCATACTGTTTGGGTCCAGCGTGTGATTTGGCGGAAGGGAGTGATTCGAGACTGTTTAGTCAGGGTTCGTCGTATTTGGGTCGAGGGTGGTACTCGGGTTGGGCGGTATTCGAGTTTGGAAACGTGGCGTCGTATGAAATATTAGGTTTGGATGAGAACTTGAATTTGTATGATTTCTCGAGTTGCAAAATTCACCAATTGCACTCCGTTCAAAACTGATCCCAGCGGATTGAATTTGGATCCTTGATGCTCTGTTTGATGACAGCTACACTATTTATTGTACAAGTCCCCGAAGTGTACCAGCTTGCAACGAACGGCTTCATCTAATTCCGACTTATGCCAATGCGCCTATGCTCAAAACCATAATTCGTTGCTGTGCCGTTTGCAACTATCACAACGAGGCTTTGGGCGTATTGTCGTTCAGGGTCTGATTTCGACAAATCCGAGGGATCCTCTGCCTATCGGTATCAGACACAGCCGAAGATCTAGATGAGGCTCCAATAGACTGCCTCGGTGTTGACCGACCCAATTAAAAGCTGATATCAAGTTACTGCGAGTGACGGGAGTAGATGCCTACATAACAAGGACCTTTTGTCTCTGACTGGATATCTTCTGATTGAGAAGGAGATGAGCGATTAAAGCTGCTCGCTGGGGAAACCTAGGAACAAAGCATCAGACTAATAATTTTGCAAACCTTTTGTGCTTCACATCATCCTTCTGTAGCGTTGACGACGAGATATTAGGCTCATGATTACCCACACTGTGTCCCATTGGTCTGCTATTGGGTATTGAGGCCGCATTGTGTATCATCTAAGCTGATCTACACAGCTTACTCTTGCTCACTTATAAGAGTCAGTGACCAGCTCATTATACTTTTGTTCTACAAGAACATAATCAGACCCCGGTTCGGTTAGCAACAGTTCCTCGGAGTTGTACACGGCAATCCGATGTAAAATGCCTCCAGGGACACAGAAAGCCAAAGCAACGGATTTTGCAAGTCGGACAGTCGGGATCGAAATGGTTTTGAGAATACTCACGAGCAGATCCTTGCTTCGAATTGCAGTCCGAGCCAGAGAGACAGTAATTTTGCGACAAGCTCGGCAATTCGATGGAGATCCTACGTAGTTTTGTAGCAAAATGTTTTGAAGCTTCAATTTCCTTTGGACCTTCTTCGTCGTATCTCACCGCTCATATTGTCTACTTTTCACTTTCTCGGACTTAAGCACCTCGTTATGTAAGCAAGCTGTTCTAGAGATTACCCAGCCTGACTGTTCAGAATCATTAGTAAATCCCAAACAGCAGGTCAAAGTCAAGCGAACTCCAAATCAAAATTTGCTATCCAAATTTCCCCCTTTTTGCCAAAACCTTATACTTTGGAGCCCGATTTGCAGCCATGTGCCCTGTGCAGAGTTAGACCAAGGAGTCGAAAACGACCAAAAAGCAGCAAACCACGCTATATCCAAATTGGCATCATGAAAAGACCGAAATGATGCAGTTGACGATAAATCATAATCAAAGAATTACTTTTTTCCACATCCCAACTCGCAAAGCTAGCGCATTGCTCGTTAGGAAGCCCCCCACATTTCCGCACGTTGCTAATCGCCTTAGTAAGCCTACATAAATGGACCCTATATAAGGTTCAATTCCCCAACTACTTCCAAAAAAAAAAAAAAAAACTACCACTTTCAACAAATGAACAAGTACGGATTCGACAAAATCGAGAGAGACCCCACCAAGGCGATCACCGTCAAGAAGCTGCCTACCCCACAGAAACCAGAGCTTCCAGACTCGGAGACAGACAGAAAGTTCTTAGCGTACGCCTCGAAGGAGTTGCCCGAAAAGGTGTTGTACCACTCAATTCGTGTGTATTTGTACTCTGACGCCATCATCAACGACTTTTTCTCCCACTGGAACCTCGACAAGTCGGTTTTGTTTGCGACATGCTTGCTTCACGACATTGGCACTACGCCTAAGAACATGGCAGCCACCAAGATGAGTTTTGAGTTCTACGGAGGCTTCATTGCCAAGGAGTTCACTGAAGAGAACACAAAAGATAAGGAGTTTGCAGAGGCGGTGTGCGAGGCGATTATCCGTCACCAGGACATTGGCGACTCTGGGTTCATCACGACCCTCGGCTTGATTCTCCAGATCGCTACTATTTTGGACAACGTCGGGAAGCACACGCAGTACATCCACCCGGACACCTTGGACTACGTCAACAAGAAGTACAGCCGGGAGGGGTGGTTGGCGTGTTTTGCAGCTTCGACCGATAACGAGAATGCGAAGAAGCCGTGGGGACATACCAGTAAGCTTGGGGTGCCTGACTTTAGTGAGGCGATTCTCAAGAACCCCGTGAAGTACACGAAGGATTAGGGGAAGCTTGATTTGGAGTGGGGTGTGTATGAGATATTTTTGGAGGATTTAGGGAGAGTTTGGGGGATTTGATTTAGGAATATGGTTGGAGTTTAGTATGTGAATGGAAAAGGACGTTGGGGTAAAGAGGTTGTAGGTCCAGCTCGGGAGATTACTGGAGGTAGTAGGTTTGACTACCGAGGGTACTCAAGGAAGTCACCTTGACGTACTGTCGTGCCATACTTGAAGGAGCAGGGTATCCAATTTTGATTAATTTGTGTTCTAGCCAACACGGTATGAAATTCCCAGAAGAAGTGAACGAATCGTATACAAAAATCCAGAAGCGGTCGAAAATAACCTCTGCAAGATCATGAAATATCGAAATGGGAAAAGTATAGAACCATTTGCGATGCTTCTCGTTTAACTGACTTCCTCGTCACAAACTAGAGATGAAGATAGAGCCAAGCTGAAACTCCCGTTAATAAAATCTAGCGCTAATAATTGCGAGCCTGATTCCCCCACGTTCAAGAAGAGCTCTGGCAAAAGGTAGCTGACAAGTACATCCCAAGCAAAAGGCTCCGTGTTGCTCTTACTGAAATCACAGTAAAAATATCTTCATTGCCTATGAATTGGCCAATATAATGGTAGAGTTACACTTTATTCATTGTATTCATCAAGAGGATTACATCATAGATCGTAGCATGCATCAAGAGCGTCTTTTCTGTATTTTCCAATTTGTGGTGCAGCATCTGCAACAAAGGCTTTAGCTTCATATATCTTCCTCCACTAATTCGACAAATACTTAATTTCATCTGTAACATCAGGACAATCTATAAACATTATTCCCCGTCTTTCGCTTGATCTGTATTAGTCTGGCGCCACATGACGCATACGCTTGCTGTTGATTTTGAATTCACCTAAACAAAAGCTGACTAGGGGAGAATGCAAAGAAGTCTGGATCAAATAGGAAAAATCTTAGTAAATTTCCGTAGTCATCCTTATCTCCACTTCTTACCACATACCAAGTCGCAATCCGAGTACCCCAGTGTTTTTTGCAGCCACGCCGCACCATCAATATATCATCACCCAACGACTGTCTTTGGTAACAAATCTTTGAATCTTGAGAAAAGTAGCTAATCAAGATTCAAATGTAAACTTCCAGATTTGTCAAAATCAAAATCGCCACGCCCTATCTCGAAGTGTGGCTCTATATGGGGCCGCCCGCCGAGACCTCAACAAAATCAACACACACCCCCTGGGAGCGTCAAAAAAGAGAAACGATCAAAAATTGCCGATAACTGTAGCCTAGGAGCCCTCCTTTCGACCCCCTGGGGGCACCCAAGCCCGGGATTCGGCGTCTCCTGGAACCACATCACGTGACCTCCTTTGATCACTCCTCGATCCCTTCAGACAACCGAAACTCGTTTGTTGCTCCAACACTAAAAACCGCTTCGGACTTACCCAGCTTTACCAATTCCGCTAGTTCCGCCTAACACCCCCTACGAACCTCCCAAACCAATTGCTGAGAAAGCCAACGCCAAATTGAGGTTCTACAAGAAAACAACCAACACCAAAAAGCACATCATAGGCACTGATCTCAGCCAAACCAACATGATCAACTCGCCGGAACAGCGCCAGCAGGGCCAACCGGGCCTGCATGTTGTCGAGGTGGACAGCAGTGACTACGAAATGTTGGACAAGCCCGGATTGGGCTCGGATGCTGAGAACATATCTGAAGTTCTGGAGAACGACCTTAGAGGCGCCCAGACTCCAGGAAGGGATGAAGACGAAGACGAAGAGGATTTTGAGGTTGAGGAGATCGCCCCTCCGGCTGTTCAGCCCGATCCCCGAAAACCGGGGTTGTCTCTGTCGCTCCTTGCTACCGATTTCGACAATCTCGCCAAACGCTTGATGAAGCCGCTTCCAGACTATCCGGTGAAGGACGAGGCCCATTTTGTATGGGAAATCAAAGACTGGAACGCACTTAGAAAGGAGGACAAAGTCCGGGGCCCGCAATTCGAGTGTGGAGGCTACAAATGGAACGTTCTCTTGTTCCCCAAGGGCTCCAACGACTTGATCTCTATGTACATGGAGCCCCACCCTCCCCACGGCGAGGACGGGAAAGTAGACCCCGACTGGTACGTTTGTGCCCAGTTTGCATTTGACTTGTGGAACCCGAACCACCCCGAATCACACTATTCGAGTGGATCTAGCCACAGATTCAACAAAAACGAAACAGACTGGGGCTTCTCGTCCTTCATTGCTGCACGGGACCTCCTGAACCCGGCCAAGCTCGGACGCACGTTCCCGTTGATGGAAAAGAATCAGTTTAATCTCACTGGTTTTGTTCGTGTAATCGACGACTCTTCCACGGGCGTATTATGGCATAATTGGGTCGACTACGACTCCAAGGCACAGACAGGCTACGTGGGCTTGAACAACCAGGGTGCAACATGCTACCTCAATTCCCTTCTCCAGTCATACTACACAACCAGAATCTTCCGCGATTTGGTAAACCAAATTCCCACAGATCCGCAAAGCGAGACGAAAAGCAAAGCGGTGCCATTGGCCTTGCAGAGAATTTTCTACTCTTTGCAGCTGTCCGACGAGCCTGTAGGCACAATGGAGTTAACCAAATCCTTCGGATGGGACTCGTCTGACGCATTCACCCAGCATGATATCCAGGAGCTCAACAGAGTCTTGATGGACAAGCTCGAAATGGCCATGAAGGGCACAAAAATAGAGAACAAGCTAAATGATCTTTTTGTGGGCAAGATGAAGTCCTACATCAAGTGTGTCGATGTGCCTTACGAGTCCTCGAGAGAGGAGGACTTTTGGGATATACAGCTTAATGTTAGAGGCTTCAAGAACCTCACTGAATCTTTCAAGAACTACATTGAGATTGAGATGCTCGAGGGCGAAAACAAATACCAGGCGGGTGATCAGTACGGGTACCAAGATGCCAAAAAAGGTGTGGTGTTCAGGTCATTCCCACCTGTCCTTCATTTGCAGTTGAAGCGGTTCGAGTATGACTTTATGGTGGATGATCTTGTCAAAATTGACGACTACTACGAATTCCCTGATCGAGTCGATCTAAGACCATTCCTTGATGAAGATGTTCCCGAAGACATCAAGAACCAAAACTGGAACTATAAACTCCATGGTGTCTTGGTACATCAGGGAAGCATATCTAATGGTCACTATTATGGCTTGATAAAGCCCGAGGCCCATTCAGACAAGTGGTTGCGTTTTGATGACGACAAAGTCTGGAAAGCGACCAAAACTCAGGTGTTCTACGAGAACTATGGTGCATCCGAAATGTCGCCACAGCAGCTTCGTCTGCTCACACGCAATGAGCAAAATGAATATTTGATAAGGAGAGCAACCTCCGCTTACATGTTGGTGTACTATCGTGAGTCGGACTTGGACAAGATTTTACCTCCTCCTGAAACGCTCACTCCAACGCCCAACTACGTTGCTGAGCAGATTAAGAGGGAACAAGATGAATTTGTCAGGGCTGAAACGGCAAGGAGAGAAGCTTTGTTCTACATGTATGTCAAGATCGTCACCGTGAAGAACTTTGCTTCTTACAATGGCTTCGATACGTACCCCGACTCCACTGAGACACGCCTTTATGATCCAAACATATTTGATAAAGATGCATACCCCATTTCCATCAAGGTGAAGAAGGATGCGCCATTCTCTCAGCTTTACGAGCTTGTGGCTAAGGAGCTTGGTTATGAGACAAAAGCGGGATTCACTGCCGAGGATGCTTTGCCTGTTGATGATGATGACGCTAAGAGCTGGCCATTCGAGCTTCTCTGCGTGAGTCACCGTAACAACAGAACGAACAGACCCGATGCTCCAATTCCTGAACACCTCAAGGATGCGACCGTAAGCCAAGTGTTCACCCAATGCTTCAAGCGTCGCTACGAGGACATGGTGTTCTTCGTCGATGAGCCCACCAAGCGGCTCCAAAGCATCGAGCCTTCCCTGCAATTGATCATCCCCGAACAATTCGACTTCCAAAGAACGACCCAGCGGATCCTTTCCAATAAGACCTCGAAGCCTCTTCAGAACGATAATCTGAAGTTCATCCGCATATTCATCAAGTACTTCGATCCTGTGAGTGACGAAGTTCGTGGACTCACCTACGCTGTGGTACCCTTGGATGCTCAGGTTGAACAGTTGACTCCAATCATTAACAATGTTCTCCAGTTTGATCCAAACACTCCCTTGACTTACTATGAAGAGGTCTCGCATTCGAGCGTAGAGCCAGTGGATGAAACATTGACTTTTGAGAAGAACGAGCTTGGAACTGGCGACATTCTTACAGTTCAGCTCGCAGATATTGAGAGCGCCACATTTGACAGAACTTTCGCTTCAGCTCGGGACTATTATGAGTTCTTGCTCACAAGACTCCACATCAACGTCAAGCCTTTCAAAGCCAACGAAGATGAAGAGGACAGCGATTTCGTGGCTGAAGAGGAAAAGAATGGTAATGAAAACTCTGGTGATGATGCGAAGGCCTCAAAACTTGAGACTGCTGAGATTGAGCTTGCAAAGGAAATCAGCAAATCAGTGGACATGTGGATTCTGACGCAAATTTCGTACAAGGAGCTTGCTCAAGCTGTCGCCAGAAAGCTCGGAGACGCTGTTGATCCAGAGAAATTGCGTTTATTCGTTGTGAATAATCACGGAACAAGATTCCCCTTGCTGTCCAACCAATCCCTTTCCCAGGTATTCACCAAGCAAGTCTCTGTCTCGTCCGTAACGAACTTCGAATACGAAATCCTCAACATAACCTTGAAGGAATACGAGAATCTACAATCGGTGAAGATCTTCTGGATGAACACCATTCAGCAATTCCACTTGTTTGATTTGTTGGTTCCCAAAACCAGCACCGTTGCGGATTTGGTTCGGAAGTTGATACATAAGCTTGACATTCCGCAAAAGCTGTGGAGCAACTTGCTCGTATGGGCGTCTCAAGAAAGCAAATACACTGACTTGGTCAAGTTTGACCGCCTTGTGAGCGATCTTCCAAAAGATGCCGAGATATGTTGCGGCTATTTCCCAGCAGAGGTGGAGATCCTAGTGAGCCACGATATGTTCAAACGTTTCAACGAGAGCTATATTTCGAAAGATGACATAGAAGATGAGGTACTTAGAGATGAATTTTTGAAGGCTCAAAAGATGTCCAAGCTGTTGAACATTGTGCCTGTGTTCCATTTCCACAAGAACCCCGCTTACAGCCACGGCAAGCCTTTCATATTTGCTGTCTTCCCTGGCGAGCCTTTCGAGGAAACAAAGGCCAGATTACGGAAAAAGCTTGGTCTTGGGGAACAAGCGTTCGAGAAAGTCCGCATTGCTCTTACTGATATGAATGACAAAGGGCGGTATCTTGAGAGCGACAAGCCCAACCTAGAGCTATTTGAGGAGGTCGCCCGGTTTGATCAAAACATCAGCCTTGCACTCGACCATCCAGATAGAAACCCTCGTCGCCAGAACCCTTTTGAGAAAGGTATTTCGATCAGATAACCTTAGTTGATGTTGTGCAATAAAAGACGAAGTGACGAAGAAGTAGCCTCATAGCCTCAGAGCTCTCTATTCTTTTTAGCAGCGCTTCTCTTGAGTTCCTGCTCCCTCATGTCTGTAGAACTGACCTTGGGAACACCAGGAGCCTCCAAAAGATCAATGGTGACGACCGCCAATTCCGAAAATCCCTGTTTTTTCCTGTAGTCATTAACGAAATCAGCCCCACTTTTGGTTTCCTCGCTGATAACCAAAGCGTCGATATCCCTCACATATCCCGTAGGACCACACACATCGTCGATCTGGTAAACTGAATAAGTGACAGATCCGGGAAGGGTTTCCTGCAAGTATCGAGAGACAGCCTTGACTCTCGCCTCAATTGGCTCCATAGCCTCGGCGAATTTCTTGTTTTTTAGCATTCCAGGGCCAGTTACACCCACAATGAGGTGTTTCCTGGTCACGAAAGCAGCCATCAGAAGCAAGATCTTGTGTCCGTCGTGAAGATGGTCGAAAGTTCCGCCCACAGCGCTCACAACGAACTGTTGATATTTGAATGAGTCTGGTTTGAGTTTGAGGCTTTCTTTGTGTGAGCCCGAAGGTTCACTGGATATTTCCATCTCGGAGATGTCAGCCACTGCCTCCTCGTTCGAAGGCCTGTAGGACAAAAACCAGTCTTTTTTGGGTGAGTTCCAGAGGACATTGATCTCGAAATCGAAGGGAAAGCCTCGGTTCAAGGCCTCGTTTCGGACATTTCCGTATACCTCTTGAAGAACGAAACCTAGCTCATTTGCGTTTTCTATGTGCTGCGCAATGTAGACGTCAATTCCGGGAAGAGAAGGTGAAAGACTCTCAAAAACTGTATTGAAGAACTGTTTGTAACAGGAGTTCAAAGGGTCCTTGATGACCAAGACAGTGGAGAAGGCCATAGTAGTGAAATCCGGGGTATCTGATATTTCGCGGTGAGAATTACCCATAGGTGATAGTATGGAACAGATTCGATGAATCCCAAGTATCGTGGACTTAGAAAAAAATTACGATATGTGAATGAAAAGAGGAGGTTGTAGAACGTGAAACCTTCAAAAGGTCATGCTATTGGTCGTTTCTGGTTTTGCTGGCCGCACGTTTGGCTGCAAAACGTATATACATAACTAGCGGACCACGAGGAAAACTCGAGAGGTGTCAGTATCGAAGGGTGGAAAGTCAACTGAGCTTCAGATTGCTTTGTTCACAATCATCTGGATGCCAGAAAATTCGTGGTGTGCTTTCAAGTCGAGAAGCATCCTTGAAATGGAAGCCCCCCTGACGAGCCGAAATATCATTGACACTATCCACAATCATTTCTTCCCGACATTTCTCCTCCTCCCCGTGGCCCTGTAGCCAGGTGGCTTATTTACATGCATTGTAGACCCTCCACTGGAGGGCTCTCAACTTCTCCTCCACATCGCTCAGATTTGATTCCAACTGAATGAAAGACTTCAACGCCAACATCAACTTTCTCAGCTTATCATCGAGGTCCTCTCTGTCTTTCAACCAGCCATACACGAAATGCACTGAATCGCCCACAGTGGCAGCGTTCGAGATCTTCTTGCGTGGATCGTGAATTTCTGGAGGCGTGTAGAACAAGATGCCCAGGCCAATGATCTTCTTGTGAATCTCCAAAGCGTTGGCGTGGTTGTCAGGCGCATCGCTCCATGTCGCCTTTTTGATATGCTTGATAAGCGAATCGTAGGACTCCACAAACTTGTTCAGCATAAGCGCCTGTCTCTTTTTGTTCAAGCCGTAAATTCTTGATTCTGTGACCATGATGCATTTCATGAGCACGGAGAGGGGGTCAAGAAGGTCGTGCAACTGTTCCGTTGTTAAGGAAGACTTTGGAGTGTTGTCGGTGAGGTTTCTTCTGCGGTTGAACACTGCTCCCTTGTGTATGTTCTTGTCATTGTAGAAATGGACGTCTCTTTTAAGAATGGAAAATACGGCATCAAACGTCTTGTCTCTAGGCGTGAGTGACTTCGACAAATTCGAAGCAGGCGACGTGATGGCAGCCAAAAGCTCAACAGCGAACTTGGCAGGAACGTAGCGCTTGGGGAAGTTTTCATCAATCTTATAGATAAAGTTCTCCACAAGCATCGTGTCCACAACAGACAGTTCGTGGGGTGGGGTCAACGACATTTTTTCGTTTAAGCTGAGTTTCGTGAACTCGCCTTCTGGTTCATTTGAGCCATTTTCGTCACCCACGACACACTCTTTCACGACAAAAACGCCTTTCTCGTTCTTGCTTCTCGTGAGATCGGGATATTGCGATTTTGGAAGCGCTCCACAAACCACATCGTTTTCGATGGCTTTTCTCAAGTCCGTACGGCTCACGTAGATGCCACCCCACTTCGTCAAAGCGTACCACATGGCCAAGTAGAATTCTCTCACTGCGCCGATCTTTAGAAGCGAGTCCATAGCCTGAGCAAGCAAAAACGAGTTGATTCCCAACCCTTTCTCCAAGGAAATGTGCTCCAACAGGGGTAGTTTTTTGCCAAACTTGCCGCTGGAATTGACGTAGTTCTGATGCATCATTAGCTTGTGGATGTCAGCGAACCGAGGCCTCGAAAAGTCCACCAAGCGCTTCTTTTTATCGGAGAAGATGGCTTTGGTCTTGTTAGTAGAGAAGGCCGGAGGCGGAAACACCACCAAAGGGTTGACTTTATCCTTATCGAGAGGCTTCAAGTGAGACAGCGGCAGGTCCTCCTCTGGCACATTGGCATCCTCAAGTCTCTCGTCTGTGCGTCTCTTGACATCTGGAGAAGGCACAAGAGCACGGCTTTCGTCGTTTTCCTTCGCAAAGTGCAAAAGCAGCTCCACCTCCGGGCACCAGATCCTGAGATATTCAAGGCCCTGGAGCATGTAGTCGTAGTGTGAGCCTGAATGAGGAGTTACTGAGGTTCCGGAAAAGTTGTTGATGTAGCACAGCAAGAAGGTCGAGGCAAACACGGGGTCGATGTCCATGAGCAAGCGCTCTGTTTTCTTTCTGTAAGTCGCCAAAACGCCTGGATCTGCCGCTGCTTCTTCTTTAGTTGGAGGTGTAGGTGGTAGGGCCAGAGCTACTACCTTCTTGTAGACGTTATTGGCGGTCTCTATGAGCTCTGCCTGGGCTGCATAGAGCCTTCGGGTTCTTTCAACTGCAGAGATGTCAGAAGCAGCCTTGATGTTGGCCACTTTGTCCTGGATGTAGTGCTTTCTGCCATTCAAGAAGATCGTAAACGTCTGGCAGTCCGGCACCACGGACTTCTGGTTCTTGACCGAATCGAGAAACTCTATCGCAAGCTCCTGGTTGTCGGAGTAATTTTTCATGAGAAACAGCAAGCAGGCGTTGAACACCTTCACCAGCGGTTTCTTGACTCTCAGGTACGTATGGAGCACGTCCGACGCCGTGTTGCGTGGTAAGGCGCCCCACTCAAAGCTCTTGGCCAACCCGTCAAAGTAGTGGACGTAGGTTTGCTCGTTTGTGGGGATCATCCAGCGTTTTCGGTCGTGAAGCGCTTTCATGGCCATGCTCACCTTTCCGTGCTCGAAACACCACTGGATCACGGCGTTCAGCGCCACCACGGCATTGCCACGTGCCAAATGGCAAAGCTCCATGGCCCTGACGGTATTTCGGTCTCTTTCTAGCAACTTTAATGTCTCTTCTGTCACCTTAAACGGGTCCACGAGCACCTCGGGCGAAACGCCCAAAAGGTGGAGAAGCAACCGCGGTGGAATGGTCTTGTTCGTCATCCTTTTGACCTCCATGAGGCCCTCGAAGATTTGGAGCGATTTCGGCGACTCCACGTTCAAATCCCGCGGTTGTAGCTTGTCCAAATTGAGCACATCGACTTTGCTTCTTCTGCCCAACAAGACGGCGTCGTATTTCAGCCGAAGCAACAAGAGCGCTTTTTGCGGACTTAACTTGTTCTTGGCAGCCTGTGCAGCCACCCTTCTGTTCTTTCGCTGTAGATTTGCAGCAGCCTGGGCTGGTGTGAGCTGCTGGATCTCGCCGGTTTTGATGAAATGGTCGAGTTTTGCTTTTATATGAGACGTGGAGGGCCGCGTGGGTGCAGTGGAGGCAGCAGTGCTAGCTGCACGTGACCACCAGCGTCGGGGTAGCATGTTTCGTGGAGGTGGTTGATTTGGTGATGGTGTATCTCTTCGCAGCCATATGTAGGTTGAGATGGAGGTGGGGGTGGGGGTGTAGTGAAGGATACTTCTGACGACATTGGGAAATGGTATTAGTTTTATTGTTTAAAATTGTTTCAAAATTTTACTTACCCGATCTTCCATTTTCAGTCGATAGTCTTACGACCTGGTATGGCCTACCGAGAGTCGCAGCTAGCGGTGAGGGTTTCGAATCTAGTGATATGAACACCAATGGCACTTTACGATTCTAAGAAACTGGGCAGATTCCGTATTGTTTGATATTCTTTTCTCACGGCAGAAGTGGAGAAAATTTTGAGAAGAGGGTATCTTCGACAGTGAGTGAGCTCAGTCCAGGATCGACAATGGCTCTAGAGTAAAACATATCATTCAGATCCCTTTGGAAACTCTTGGACGAGGTTTGACTGCGATTGAGATAACCTGGTTCCGGGTTTTGTACCCCTATTTTTAAGAAATCGTAGGCCATCCGCCTGAGTCTCATTCCCATTCTCGCTCTCAGTTAGTGCCATAGATTTTGAGCTCCAGAGGCTGCAGTGGGATTCTCATTCATTTAACGGCTTTTTTAAATTTTTTCAAAAAATGAATTCTTGTATTCCTAGAGATACGAAAGCCTACACGTCTATGGTTCCCGCAATACGATCATCTCGAGTGATACTAGGACACAAGTTAGCAAACCCGCTTGTCGTATCCATTTGCCAGGTTTTGTTATTCAAACGGAGGAAATATCTAAAGAGAGCTTTAACGAAATAAAATTTCCGGAGCACCTACGGAAATCCAATTTTACGCAGGTGAAAGTACCCATTTAAGATGGCCAATGATGTCCAGAACCATCAATGCTGCATCGTAAGGCAAATTTCTGTAGTTTTCATCAATCATCTAAATATTTTCTCTGCCTACCATACACTACATCTAGGCTCCAAAATTGCTCCACGCTGCAGCATTAGCTCATGCGGTTCTGGTGCTTGCTTTTGAGAACCGTTTCCACAAACAACACCAACACAAACCAAAAAAAAAAAAAAAAAAACCAACCCTATCCAAAATCAAAATCGCTGCCGATCCATCAAATCTAAAATCAAAATTATCCAAAACAACACAAAACATGGCCCGGGCCCAATGTATCAAGGTCCAACGGCCTGCACACGCACCTCCATACTTAACGTCTTCGCAGCCATTTCCAAATCTCCATCTTATCTTCCTCCCATGGACCAGCGAAAACTGTGGCTCCAGCTTCGAGAAGATATAGGAAAACACGTGGCACGTGTCAACCGATCCAACGTCAAGCACGTGGCGGTGAAACTCTTCGAGGTCAATTGTGTCCGGGGTAGAGGCATTCTTGCTCGAGCTATACTTGCTAACGTGCTAACCGAGCCCGATAAGCATGCCATTTTCGCCCTGTTGGTGTGTGTTCTTAATCTGAAGCTCCCGCAGATAGGAGAGCTTGTTGCTGCTCGAACCGTGGCTCTCTGGAAGCACTTGTACATGAAAAACGACTGCACGAGGATCTTCAGAGTGTTGCTCTTCTTGTGCGAGTTGGTGAAGCAGCGAGTGGTGGAGGATGTGGTCGTTTTGCAGATTTTGCAGGTGCTCCTCGAGGAGTCCGTCACGGATCTGTCTGTGCATTTGGCGTCGTATGCTGTGGAGAACTTGGCAGGGTACTTGGAGAAGAATGCTAAGCTGTCTGCAAACATGATATACGACCAGCTCCGAGCAATGCTCCAGGAGGGAAAGATCTCCGAAAAGCGCCGCAAAGATATCCAGTTTTTGCTAGACCACCGCCGGAACAAGCTGCACCGCTTGCTCGATCCGGAGCTCGACTTGATCCCCGATAACGAGTGCAACACGCATTTTGTGGACCTCACCGATCTCCAGGACCCGGACACAGACCTCAATTACTACGAGGAGGACCCCGAGTTTGAGGTATCCGAGGAGACATACACGCAGTTGAGAAGAGAGATTCTCACAGAGGAAGTGAGACACGAGAGAAATAACGAAAAGGTCAAGAAACCGCAGAAAACGACCGACATGACCGACCAAACGCTACTTCAGCACCAGAAGACTATTTATCTCACGGTGATGTCCAGCATGTCCGCCGATGAAGCCGTGCACAAGCTCCTTCGCGTCAGACACAAGCAGAAACTCGAGCAGTCTGTGCTCGTGGACATGATAGTCAAGTGTTGTGCCCAGGAGAAGACATACTCCAAGTATTTTGGCGTTATTGGCGAGACCATGAGCGGAATGAGCGAGGCGTGGAACGAATCATTCACCAAAGAGTTCCAGCAAAAGTACGATACGTGCTACCAGTACGAGGGTGCCCAACTTCGAAATATGGGCAAGTTCTTTGGCCACTTGGTGGCTTCCGACTGCCTCCAGCCTGCCGACACACTAGGGTACATTGAACTCACAGAGAAAGCTACCAACAGCGCCAGCCGAGTGTTCATCAAGTTTCTTTTCCAGGAGCTCGTGGAGGAAATGGGTATCAACGAAATCAAAAGAATTATCCAGGACCCAGACGTGAAGCCCAAATTGCGTGGTCTTTTTCCTGTGGTGGATGTGGACAGCACCGATTCTGGCCATATCATGTTTTCAATCAACTACTTCACCGCCATCGGCCTAGGTGTTTTGACAGAGGAAATGCGTCAGGTTCTCAATAATCTCCCAGAGCCCCGAGGCCGCAAAAGAAGAAGTCTGGAGGCCTCCTCAGAGTCAGGCTCGTACTCGGGATCGGACTCAGGGTCGTACAGCAGGTCTGAATCGTACTCGAGGTCGCCTTCCAGAAGCCCTTCTCGGACTCCATCGCGGACTCCGTCGAGGAACAATTCCCGAAGCCCAAAGAGGTGAGGACCAGATGCACGAGAAGTCAAGGTCTGACGAGTTTTGTGTCTTATAGAGAAACTACTGTCATACCAACGTGAACGAATTCAACTCGCAATCGTTGCAACTTCTTCTCTAGTTGCTGGTGTTTTAATTTGACGAGGTAGCGAGATGCGGACTTTAGGGAATTGGAGGAGATAAGCCCGATCTCGATTAGGTGTGCCTTGGATTGATCTAAAACTCAATCAAAGCCTCCGCTGACGCGGCACTCGGAGTATCAGCTTGCCTTGACACAAAGCACGCTGGTTTAAGTGGCACAATACAGGCGTGCTGTGAATGGCTCGAATTGGACGCTGCGCTGGAGAGCTTAAAACACGAAAGCGCAAGCACGGAGAATGCAAACACAGTATGATCAGTGGCAAAGGAAAAATGACTATGGAGTTGATAGGAATTCGCAGCCGTTTATTCACACGAATAATGGGCCCAAGAAGTGAGGGTCTGGTCCGGTTAGCTGTTCACTCATGAGATGATACAGTGAATTTCAATACTTACAGTATTCACCTGTGATTTGAATTCGACCACTGCTTCACTACTGCCCTGATTGAGACCAACATCGCGACCTCTGGGCCTGAACCTGATTGATCTATCCTCCTCAAACACTAAACTACACGATCAACCAAAACTTCAACATCAAGTCCTTTTTCTTTTTTACGAAGTGGAGAAATCCAGGCGGTGTCATGCAGAGCTCCTCGCTTATCTCGCTCGTGTCGAGCCGACGAATATTCCCATGTTGTTGTAGCAAGCAACTTTTCGCAGCCATTTGGTTGCGAAGTGCTTGCAGACCCGAGACCAGCAAACCAGCAAAAGCTAAACTCAAATTCTGAATCCGGCGGCGAAAGCAATTTCTTCCTCAATCTAGTGATTATAGCCCGTCATCAAATTGTTTGCTACTGTGACCGGTTGGGAACCTGTCGCAAGGTGAGACATGCAGAATCAACACTTCGGAAAATCTGGAACGCCCACACATTTTAGTATTGTGACGAAAACATGCAACCGAAAATGGCTTTTTGTGGGGCAAATTTTTCCTGCCAAGGCCATTTTGTTCCTACAGTCACTGGACACGCCGTTATAGCCTGATACTCGTGATTGGCGCTTCCGACTTTTTCCGAGAAGTCCATCTCGCGTCGGGCCAATGGGCTGGTGTGCATATAGGGAAGGAGAAGTGGCAACGAAACACACAAACCAGGATGATAAAGAGCAGCGAAAAGGGTCTAGGGGAAACCTCTTTGGCTGAACTTGTTGCCACGAGCTTCTATAGCTTCAACTACGGCACCGGGGGTATTTCTCCGGGGCCGCCATGACTGAGTCACGTGACCGCACACACAAGAGCAGATTTTCCGGCCAATGGCAGCGCGCGGAAAATCAGCTTCCTGCTTATTGGCTTTGTATGTGAGCCGGCAATAAAGAAAAAAAACCAACCACTCTTCGTCCCTATATATAGGGCTGAGTCGCTCGCATAGTGAAATTGTTTTTTCCAACCAAAACATATTTATTAAAAACAACACATAATGCCAGCCAAATTCGAGAAAGGTTCCGAGAAGAAGGGTGCCAACCTTTTCAAGACCAGATGTCTCCAGTGCCACACCGTTGAGAAAGGTGGCCCAAACAAGGTGGGTCCTAACTTGCACGGCGTTTTCGGCAGAAAGTCTGGTCAGGCCGAGGGTTTCTCTTACACCGACGCCAACAAGAAGAAGGGTGTCACTTGGACCGAACAGACCATGTCTGACTACCTTGAAAACCCCAAGAAGTACATTCCAGGCACCAAGATGGCCTTTGGTGGTTTGAAGAAGCCTAAGGACAGAAACGACTTGATCACCTACTTGGTGAAGGCGTGCAAGGACTAAGCCCATTGAGTGAGCTGTCCAGCGCCCTGAAGACGACCCCCCTGTCTTTTTGCATATCCTAGACGCTGTTGCACCGGTAATGATTCCGTTCGCTGTATATATTAATTGCATTTGTTTACTGTCTACGAGATTTGTATGAGATTTTTCGCCTTGGTTCTTTCCTGTCAATTGACTATTTGTCAATATTTCTTCCTCCTGACTTATGCCCTCTGGATGTCAAAACTCACCTCAGTCACACTCACCTCTTCGCCCTTTTTGTCGTCGTAATCGTACCATTCCTTGTCCTCCAAGTCCACTTCCTCGAACTTTGTCCCCAGCTCTTCCCCCACACATTGCCAGCGGCCTTCAGGAATAAACTCCACAAAGTCAATTCCTCTGGCATCGATTTCAAGCAATCTTACCCATTTTCCGCTATTTTGCGCCTCCACCTTTTCGTTAGTTCGGTCAATCAGCGCCAGATGCTCGTGCTTGCATCCCTTGCATCTGAAAACAAAACTGGCCTCTCCTCGAGACCCGGAGATATCGTGTCTTTCGAATCTGTTGATGTTCACAGGCTTATCGTGAACTTCTCTGCACTTTGTGCACTCAATTCGGAAAATGTATTCGTAGTGAGCTTCTGGAGTGTCTACTGGCTCAAGTGCAGTGACGCCAGATAGCTCAGCTTTGATTTTTAGGAAAAACTTCACCATTAGTGTGGTGGTGGATTATGAGTAACTTACTCGATTAGTATGGGGCAGTGATGATGGTGCACGGGTGTGGTTCAGCCAGGTAACACCACCGTGTTCTGGGCAGACCAAAAGGTTATGAGCAATCAGAGGAGGGATGAGGCAGTTGAGAGCTCCCCTAATCTGGTGAGCAGACTCCTTTTTTGAAATTGTGGTGACTTTCGGTCTGTGTGGTCATCGAAAGATCCAAGTCACGTGATACGACTTATGACACCACCTCCAGTCGAGGAGGCCCCGAATTCAGTCCGTCGATCTGATTTGCACACTCCCCGACTTTTCTTCGTGTCGCCTAAGTAGTGGCGTCCTCCTGGCAGACCCCAAACGCTCCGATCCGAATTCTAAAATCAATCACGTGACTCCAGATCAACACTTTTACTCCGAGACGTTGCAATCTCAACCACCACCACCATGAGTTTGAACGATATACAGGTCCCCGTGGAGGTTGATCCCAATGAAGATACGGAGTGGAATGACATTCTTCGGGCGAAAGGAATTATCCCGGAAAGACCAAAATCTCCCACCGAAGAGCTCGAAGAAGCCCTAGAACAAGCTGTGAAAGCGCAGCATGAGAACCGTCTAGAAACCAAAAACTTAGACGAACTCGCAGAGCTCGAAGACGAGGAAGACGAGGATTTTCTCGAAATATATAAGCAAAAACGTTTTCAGGAGCTTCAGGAGTTGCAGCAGAAGCTGAAGTTTGGCTCCGTTCAGCATGTCACTAAGCCAGAATACGCCGACGAGGTCACCAAAGCCTCAGACAGTTGCTTCGTTTTGCTTCACATGCTGTTACAGCTGGCGGTGCAGTCTCGACTTCTCGGGCTGCTCATGGTGACTTTGGCACGCAAGTTTCCCGAAATCAAGTTTTGCGAAATTCCCGCCAACAGATGTGTGGAGAACTATCCCGAGCTGAACTGTCCCACGTTGATCATCTACCACAAGCAGCAGATTGCCAAACAGTACGTCACGTTGACGCAATTGGGCGGAAGCGACTGTAATGTGAAGGATATCGAAAAGGTACTTGTGGAAGTAGGTGCTGTGAAGGATGCAGACGAGCGTTTGGAGATTAATCAGCACGAGGAGGATCTTGAGGAGGCCAGAAGAACGAGATTTGTGCAAAAGGGAATCAGGGGGTCGAGCATCAGGGACGATGACGACGATGATGGTTTCTTCGATTAGTGTGGACTCGATAAGGAGAGACAATGATATTCTCTTGAAATGAGACAGGTTTTTTTTTTTGATACAGAACAATTCCTAGTCCAGACTAGGATGAAGTCAGCGTATTTGGCTTTCACAGCCATTTCCACATCATTAGCTCTTGAGTTGCATATCAGGCCCAATATCTGATAACGGCTATAATTCTCAGCACACGGTAACCCAGCTTAAGAACTCGAGGATAAGACAAAAGTTTTGAGTACATAGTTTTCCAATACAACCATACCCTCGATCGTGAGACACGGAAGAGAACGACACGGAATAGATAATCGTAGATGGTCCCATTACAACCTCCCTTGAAAAGTGAGCTCTCTTTCTCTTTTGTTGAGTAATCCATTGCATAGACTTGACCGCTGTCTTACTCAAAAGCGTTCAAAATGTGGCTGCAAATTATTCCGACGTTTGTCACTCGCCAGTCCTTTATCGAATCTGACATATTTCGGTAGGCAAATGGAAAAATACGACGAAGGGGGCATCGAAGAACTCAGATCGGAGGGTAATATTAATATACTGTTTGCTTAGTTCTTACGAAGATGTGCATCTGATTTGTGGATTTAGCAATTTTTTTAGAGACAGATACCAACGTTGTAAAATGCCATTAGGCGAGAAAAACAAAAAGAAGTCTAAACAAAACCTCTTTTTGTGAAGATAGTGCTAGCTGGGCTCCATTCTCCCAGATCCTTGAAGATCACCCAGTTTTGTGGGTCCAGGCTAGACTTGATGAGTACCTATTGAGACGAAGACAATGATAAGGCTATGCTGAAAAAAGATACATAACGAGACGGTCCTATGTCACCAGTAGACTTTGAGGATCTAAGAAATAGCCAATTTTCATATCTGTAATAAAAACGTTCGATATTTGAAGTTTACAATGCCTCGATCTGCTTGAGAACATACTTAGCAGGCGGTCAGGGCAGTATACATGTCCATGCATGGGAGCATCATTTACCTTGAAATGAACATATTTAGCAATAACGACAGTAGATACATTACAGTATACTCAAAACCAGTCATTTTTGTTTTTAACCTTTCCTCGGTGACCTGGGTCACTGGATGGGCCGCCGATTCCGCCCGATCGTCCAGATCAGGCTTCGGGTTGAAATTAGTGAGCAAAAACGTAGAGAAGAGGATGAACAGAAATTTAAAACCAGGCAGAAAATCATTACTAAGCCGTTCAAATCAAAAAATCCTGGAACCGGGGCAGACCCAAAATGCCGATTTGGTGCCTGGATGTCTCACTATTCCAATTCGCAACCACGATCCATGTGAGACACCGGCCCAGGAGAGATCAACAACGGCAACTAGAATGAAGAAAAGGGAAAACACGGAGATCATCAAAATCAACAGAAGAAGCAAAACCAATAACTATCCTAATTCCGTAATCGTAGAACATCAACCTCCCTTCCCTGGTGCCGCCGTCGCCGACTTCGCTCCATGTGCTTGCGCATTTGCAACCATTCCACCGCCCCCAGAGAAACACCCACCACGCCCAAAAAAGCCCCTAAAAACTATAAATACGGGTGGTTCCCCCGTAAACTATCTCGAATCTTTTTTTCCCCTTTTCTTTTTCCCTCCCGGTCTGGCGACCGCCTGGGCTCCCCAGTCCTGCTGATAACTTATCACATCTACCTCACCTACACCCATCTCTTCCCAGAACCCACCCACCCGGCCGGGAACGCAGACCAGCCCGCCACGATTCGCACCTCCATGCCGGTGTCGCCGAGTGTCCGCCAAAACGGCGCCAAAAACGGCGCCAAACTCGACCTCCAGCCCGATCTGGGCCTTGTGGAAAAACCAAACCTGATCCACACCTCTTTGAGTCTCCAGCAGCGGACCCCACCGCCCGACAACTGGCGCCACATCCAGCCATGCTCACATTTGACCAAAGTGCTCGCAACCTCTGCCCACGACACCGTCATGGCCACATACAAGCAGGCGGTGGGCATTCTGGTTGCCGTGAACCCTTCGGTACGAGAGAAGCTCGTGTTCCGCCTGAAGAAAGACGGGCTGCCGCTCCCGCTGAAGACGTTTTTGGACTTGAAGCACAAGGTGCTCCGGTGCCTGGAGTGCCGCTTGCCCAACTTCCACCAGGTGTTCTTCTGCTTGCAGTGTCCCCATGTTGGATGCTACCAGAAACACGCCAGGGAGCACGCAGAGAAACACAACCACATGTTTGCGACAGACGCCCAGAACGGCTTGCTCTTTTGCTTTTCGTGCAGTGACTACATCAACCACCTGGCGTTGAACGATATCAGACTCGCAGTAGCGCTGGTAGACGAGATTCCGCCCAACCACGAGAAGTCGCCCGCCAGCGACCACTACACAAAGCCGTCCGCCTTGGCTGTTCACGGGCTAAAAGGAATCGTCAACTTGGGCGCCACGTGCTTCATGAGCGCCATCATCCAGACGCTTCTCCACAACCCGCTCGTGAGAAACCACTTCTTCAACAACGACCTACATTTCTTCAACTGCAATTCTGCCTACAGTTATCTTGACGATGGGCAAATAGACAGCTCCAACGCCTGCATCACGTGTCTGGTGGACGCTGTGTTCAAGCAGGTGTACTGTGCTACCTCCCCCGAGGGGTTCGGAATAACTACGCTCCTCCAGACCGCATGGTACAAGAACCAGCTGCTAGCGGGATTTTCCGAGCAGGACGCCCACGAGTTCTGGCAGTTCTTGCTCAACGAGTTCCATCTGGACCACGAGCGGGTGTTGCAGAACGCCGGTTTGGACAAATTGGGAAACTGCACTTGCATCACCCACAGCGTCTTTTCTGGAGAGTTGGAGAGTGCCGTCACCTGCAGCAGCTGTGGTTTTGTCAGGAAGACCGTCGACCCGTTGGTGGACTTGCTGCTTGAGGTGAACGACCTAAATCACGAAAACAACACCCTTTACGAGTGTCTCGACCAGTTCACCCACAACGAGGCCCTCGACGTCAAATCACGCTGCCAGTCCTGTGGCGCCGAATCCAAACCTTTCCGGTCTCTTCGGCTCCGAAAGCTTCCCCCAGTCCTCAGCATCCAGCTCAAGCGGTTCAAACACAACCACACCAACGATACAGCTTCGAAAATCGAGGTCCGTGTCGAAACGCCCCTCTACCTCAACTTGACAAAATACGTTTCGGAGTACGACGAGGCCGACTCCGGCGCCGACAAAATAGACTCTGGCAAGATCTACGAGCTTTTCGCCGTCGTCACCCACATTGGCTCCGTCAACACGGGCCACTATGTGGCCTTCATCAAAAACAGCATCGGGCAGTGGTTCAAATTCGACGACTCCGTCGTCTCGCATGCCTCCCACGAGGAGGTCCAGGCGACCAACGCCTATCTTCTTTTCTACATTGCGCATTTCACCTAGCATTCATCATTGGGCCGGTGGTCTCAATACACAGTGGTTTCATAAAGATATGTAGTTATATGTCTGGGGCTGGCATTCATTTGTAGTGTCATGACTCTTCATATTGCCTGCAATATGTTCGATGATTTTTGGTTTGGTTTACGCCAGACAAAGAATATCATCTCAGATGATACTTGCCAGCTTCTCATCTTAGCTTCGAGAGTCGTCAGCCTCGACAAGATCAGGTCTTTTCAAGCGGACAGTGAAGGGAAGTGGAGAACTGGGCCTTTTCTCTTCAATACCTTGGATTTTGAGCAAGTACTTGATCTCAAGTTTCTTTGATTTATACACCTACCCTTAAACTGCAACTGGCCTTGGGCTACTTAATGATCCCTTTTGGCCCTGGGTAATAGTCACTCATGTTGCCCAACTCGCTGCTTGTCATTTTAGGATGCACCTAGTATCCCAGGTATCCACCTAAATAACATCTACAAATTCTCTTTTCAGTAATGAAGTTACAGAGTTCCGAAAAATGCTCCTCCCCGGTCTCAGATGTCCTTTGCAATATTTAGACAAAAATACCCTTTTGTATTTCTATCGTCCTACGATTGTGATATTATGCCTCTCGAAAAAAACCAGCTATGACAAGACAATACCATTGCTACCTGCCCGGATTGGTGATCTAATTCAGGGGAAGTCAGTCTCTTTTCTTATTCTGTCACCTACAACTATGCATCATTAAAGGGGGTATCTTTTAAGTCTAGTATAAATACATAATGATTCTGTTTTATTTTCAGCGCCAGCTCTACTGGCCAGGCTTGGGGAAGTCTTCAGCACGAATGTGAGCCTTGTCACACATCTGCTTGAAGATACCGTTCAGCTTGAACAAGGTCCAAGGAGTGCCCTTTTCAACAACACGTCCCTGGTCCATGACCAAAATACGGTCGTATGACAAAATGGTTTTCAAACGGTGGGCAATGCACAAAATGGTGCACTTGTCGAACTCACGAATGATGGTGTCCTGAATCTTAGCGTCAGTTTCGTAGTCCACAGAGGAGGTGGCCTCGTCCAAGATCAAGATCTTCAGATCACGAACCAAGGAACGCGCCAATGCAAGAAGCTGTTTTTCGCCCAAGGAGAAGTTGGAGCCGTCGTCCTCCACGTTCTGGTCCAAGTGGAACTTGTGGAGCTCGCCATAGTTGTTGTCCAGCAACTCAGTGCCCTTGACTCTCTCCAACTGCTCCTCATTAATGAGACCCGATCTTCTCAACGAGTCCCACAACAAGTGGTCGGGGTACTGGTTGAAGGGGTCCAAGTTTCTGCGGATGGTGCCCTGGAAAAGGACTGGATCCTGGGGGATAATCAGCAACTTCGATCTCAAGTCACGCAAGCCAATGGTGCTGATGTCCAAGCCGTCGATGGTGATGCTTCCGGAGTCGAGCTCGGTCAAGCGGTACAAACCAGTCATGATGGACGATTTGCCGGCACCGGTACGGCCACAGATACCGACTTTCTCGCCTGGGTAGACGCCAAAGTTCAAGTCCTTGAGCACCAAGGGCAAGTTCTCTCTGTATCTCAAGTTGACGTCCTTGAACTGGATGTAGCCGGTCATGGGCCACTCTGGAGGAGGTCTGGACTCTGGCTTCTCGTAGGCAGCCTCCTGAGGCAACTCGAAAGCGTAAGAGTGCAATCTCTCAACCGAGTTCATTTCGGTCTCGACCTGGGTCATGGCACGAACGGTAAGAGACAACAAGCCGACGATTTGGATCACGTAGTTCAACAACAAACCGGTGGACTGTGGAGAAATGTCAAACTGCTCGGTGATGCACAACATGGAGATGATAAGGGCGAAAAGCGATGCAATAACGTCCAAGTGCACACACAACCATCTCTGGGTAGCAATCGACAAGAAGTAGGCCTCGTTCATGCGGTTGAGCAAAAGATCGTTCTTCTTGATGAAGGTGGTCTCCTCCTTGAACGCCTTGATTGTGTGCATACCGGTCAAGATCTCGTTGAAGTTGTTGTAAACGACAGATCTCTGGACAGCCTCCAATCTCTTGATCTCACGGGAAGAACCAGAGTAGAGCTCAGACAAGAACAAGAAACCGAAACCCAAAAATGGCACGGCAATGGCAAACCAAGGCAAGTAGCAGATGCACAAAATGATGATACCAATGATCATGGCAAGGGGGAAGATGAATAAACGCAACTGCTCGCCAATCTCGTTGTCCAACGAGTCCGTGTCCTTGGTGAATCTGTTGAGCACTCTGCCCAAGGGGTTGGTGTCCATGAAGCTCATGGGGCAGTGCAACACTTTCTCGACGGCCTTGACGTTCAAAAGCTCGGCAGAACGGTTGTTCATGTAAGCCAACATGGTGAACTGGATGGCGGTGAAGAAAACGGTCAAAAAGGCAAAAGCAACGTAGAATCCAACGTAGAAGTTGTCGCTGAGCTGTGGGAACCTCTTCTCCATCCAGAACGACAACCACGTGTTGGTGAACAACTGGCAGAAGGTGGAAATGGCCAAAAGGAGGAGGAAGATGGGGGCAGCGGCGATTCCGAAAATTCCAGATCCCAAGTTGATGTAGCGCTTGTACACTCTCCAGGAAATGGCGTTCACAGCCTTGTCCTCGTCCTCGATGGTTTTGCCGATAATGTCGCCAGCAGCGCTGTTTTCGGGAAGAATAGTCTGTGTCACAGCCTGCTTGACCTCCTCCTCGTTGTCAATGCCCACTCCGCTGGGCAAAAGGCAGACGTTGTCGTTGGCAATGTTCTCAACCTCCTCAGTCTTAGGCGCAGTGGTGTTCTCGTGGCTAAACTCAACCAACTTTCTGAAACCAGCGTTTCTCTCAGCAAGGTCAGCGGCAGTTCCAACGTCAATGGTTCCGTCTCCGTTCAAAAACACAATCTTGTCTGCAGAGGCCACCAAGGAAAGCTGGTGGGTCGCCAAGACACGAGTGGTGTGCTTCAAGAAGCCGAAAAACAACTCGTTGGTGATCTGCTTGCCCACACGGGCGTCCACAGCGGACAAAACATCGTCGAAAAGCAAGCAGTTGCCTCCTCTGTACACGGCACGGGCCAAGTTGATTCTGGCCTTCTGGCCGCCCGAAAGCGTGATTCCTCTCTCGCCAATCTCCGTCTGGTCTCCGTGCTGCAACTCCTTCATGTCGTCTTCAAGACAGCAGGCCTTCAAAATAGCGTTGTAGCGGTTTCTGTCCATGGGGCGGCCAAACAAGATGTTCTGACGAACGGTAGCGTTCTGGATCCAGGGAGCAGAGCAAAGAAGCAAGTCCTTGTTGACTTCAATCGAGCCAATGCCAGGGTTGGACAACTTCATGAAACCGGCCATGGCGTTAAGAAGAGAGGTCTTACCCGAGCCAATGACACCGGTGATCACCACAAACTCGCCAGAGTTGACCGTCAAGTTGATGTCCAAAAGACCGGGGAAAGACAGGTTCATGCCCAGCAGCGTCAGCTCCACAGAGACTCTGGCGGACTTCTTTTCGCCTGAGAGTGGCTGCGACTTGGTCGAAACAGCGTCCCAAAGCGAGTTCTCGTCGTCGTCCTCCTGGTACAGCTCCCACACAAAGTCAGCGTGGGAGATGTTGATGTCCACCATGGAGTTGGCCTTCTCGTACTCGAGGCCGTAGTAGGTGTCGTCGTTGAACGAGTCGTGGTCGTTTCTCTTGCTGAAGTCAAAGCCAGTCACCGACTCGTCGCCGCCAATCACATACTCCTCGTCCTGCTCGAGCTTCTCGTGCAAGTTCAGGTCGTACTCGGAGGCGGAGAGGAAGTCCTTGCATCTTCTGAAACCAATCAAGGCGTCAGCACCGGTCGCAAGCGCAATGGGCAAAAGCATGATGGCCTGGGCCAAAATGGAGAAAAGGGAAAGGGAGGAGAAGACTCTTCCGGCGTCCTTCATGCTGCCGACCTTCCACATCGTCACGAAAGAGATCATCGAGGTCAAAGTGGGCAAAGTCACGGCGTAGGCGGTGATGAAGTTACGCAACACCTTGATGGAAAAGAGGTACTTCATCTCGCTGTTTCTCACCTTGGTGATGCTGGCCTTGTAGGCCATTTCCCAGGCGTAGAACTTGATGATTTTGAGGTTGTTGAGCGCCTCTCTCATCAACGAGATACGCTGGTCGGTGTACTTGACGACGGTCTCTCTGGTGAAAAAGAGCTTGGAGGTGAGAAGAACACACACCACAAGCGAAACAACGAAAAGGCCAATTCCCACGAGGGAAGTAACACCAATGTTTGTCAAAAGCAAAACCACAGCAATAATAACCGGAATGGGGAAGCACACCACAAGCGGCTGGAACCCAATGGCCAAGTCGATTCTCAGCAAGTCTGTGCTCATGAGGGAGGTGATTCTGCCGGTGGAGAAGCGGTGCTTGGACTTTGACGAGAGCTTGAAAGACTTGATCAAAACGTCTTTCGTCAAAATCGACTTGCACGCAGCGCCCGCCACCATGGCGTTGTGGAAAAAGTGGTTCAAAAGCAACCCGTTGATGAAAATCAACACCACAGCGCCAAGAGTGTAGCCAATTCCCTTGTTGTAGGTGGTTTCGAGGCCAAAGTAGCGGTACTCGACGAAATCGATCAAGCGGCGGGTGATCAAGGGCGAAAGCGACTGGCACACGAACGACGCCGCCAAAAAGCAGCACGAGAGCGTGTACTGGAGCCTGAAGGTGTTGAAAAGCGCCAAGGGCACGGCCCAGGCGGGCCACTCGAAGGAGGCCTCGTCGTTACCTCTGGAAACGTGCTTCTGTCTCTGTTTGTCCAAAATCTTCTCCAAGTGCTCTCTGTAGCGCCTGTGCAACAGCTCCACCTTGAGCTCGTCGGTCAAGTACCAGAGGTCGTCCGGCTGCAACGTTCTCTTGTATCCTCTGACCAACACGGGCCAGATCCACATGAACACCATTCTCTTGAGCGGATTCACAATCTGCCAAGGGTAGGGCTTTCTCTCCTCGGGGAGCGGCACGGGGTCGATTTTCTTGGAGAAAAGGAAGCTGAACATGCGCTTTTCGTTGGCCATGTTGCTCTCGAGATCGTCTCCAGCGCCAGCACTGGAGTAGTTCCCCGAAACGGATCTTCTGCCCAAACGAGGCACCCGGGGCATTCTTCTCTTTTTCTTCTTTTTGGGCAACACGTCCACGGGCTCGTCGGCCATGGAGTCGTCCAGATTGTACTCCACGTACGTGGTGGTTGTGTCTGAGTGGTCTGTCGAAACAGGATGCAAATAGTTGGTGCCCGCTGGGTTTCCCTGGTGTCTCTGCTGCTGCTGAACGTAATAGTGGTAGGAAGGCATCAGAACAAAGTTGTCCGACTCGTTGGCAGGGGAGTCGTAGGGGTTTCTTTCGCTGCGTCCATAGACATTTCTGTAGTAGTCGTGGTTGGACATTTTGCCTGGGGATGCTGAAAAATAATGAAGGACAGGCCTTGGGCTAGCGAGGGTATCGAAGAAAAGTGACGAAAGGAAAAAGTGACGGAAAGAAGAAAAAGTGATGGATGTGGGAAAAGTGGAGATCGTCAATATTTAAGTAAACGGCTAGTGGGGGAGGCCTATAATGGGGAAACACTATATGGGGAAGGCATTTCGAGATGCCATTGGGGGTTTCCTAATGAAGGAGGGGCCCAAACAGCAGACGAAGGTGGTGCATGCACATGCACAGTATATACCTAAAAAGGCGATTTTGCTGCAGCCCGCCTGCAGACAGTGGGGGTACAAGCCCCGAACGCTGCAGGCCCCGCTGCAGGCGGATCCGAGGGGTTGGCGCACGGTGAGGAGGCCTACTCCGCACCTCACAGCACCACCTCCCGCCGCTGTGTGGGCACTTCCCCCTTAGGCCTTTTCATGGAGGTATGTCGTGCATGGTTCCGTCGATCGGCGCACGATCCGGACAGAATAGGCCGAACGGCCGCCCCGTGCGGCGCATTTCCTCCACCGTGCACAATCAGTAAAGCACGGAACACCGCCGGGGAGGCATGAAGAGGACGTACGATTCGGGGAACAGAAAGTCTCAAATTCGCCAGAATTTGGGGTTTTTTTTCCGATGAAACTCGAAATTGGCGTTTTTGTCTAGTCTGTCAAATCCCACAGTTCCTCACTCGCCATACCTTTGTCCACTTTTGTGACTTTTTGCCATTCTCCAATCTCTTGGTCCTGCCCCGGCAAATCGTAGCTTTTGCCTTTCCCAAGGTGCAGCACCAAGATGCAGAAATCCGAACCTCGTGTGACATGCAGCAGCTTCCAAAAGCAACTCGTATTGTTTTCACCGTTTTCATCCAAGAGTGCAAATATGGAAGTACGGACAAAACCATCCTACTTAGCGATTTCGCTTAGCCCTTAGTCACTTTTCCGAGATTCTCATCTACCACTTTCCTCAAATTGCTTCTCTTTGGCTTCCTCTTCAACTTCCCGTATTTCGAAAATGACGATTTTCGGCTGTCTCCTCCCATTGTGCCTCCGCCTATTGTCCACTATTGTGTTTAGGTGGTGCAGATATTCAGACCTGAAACTGCCATCGGTTGTATCTCGCTTAATCTGTTGATTCTTTTTCTTGTCTTGGACCTCGAAACGGTCTTGACTTCACAGAACAACACCGATTCTCTTTCTATTTCTATTTCTTTTTTTCTTTTTTCTTTTCGTTTTCTTTTATTTTCTTTAACTTGTGTATTATTATTCAAATCTATGCTACTACAGCTCTCCATGCCTTGCTTCCAGTTGCTGCAAACCACCTTCCATGCATGTCACATTCTTGTCAATTCGAGACCAAATACCATAAATCGCCAGCTATCGACGAATCCAAAAATCCGCTGTCAACGTCTCCAATTCTCCATTTTCGTGCTTTCGCTCGCGTGGCACTAACACCGATTTACCGTGTTTCGGCTGCAAAAGCTTATCGGGATCGAAAGCTTATCACGAAAGCTTGAATGGCCTTTTCCGGCAAGAATTGTCAAAATGCTTTTGACACCGTCGTGGAATGCCATTGTGCTTTTTCGTTCCACAAACCTCGTGAAACACTCGACCAAAACATAAACATACAAATCGTGTCTTGAGCTCGTGTCTAGACCCTGGTTAACGGTGAATCCTATCGAAATTATTCGAATTGGCTCGTTATCTTCCGTGATTCGAAACGAAGCTCTTGTAGGTCCCGGCTGGTCGAGATTTCCACCCTGACACATTCTAATAATAGTTGAGTATCACAAAACGAGGCCCAATTACCCCCAGACCATTGCAATAATGTTCATTGACTTGGGGCTCACATTCAGTGTTGAAAGCTCACAATGTGTTAAAAGCTGCAAATCAACGGGCCTACTGCTACGACAAAATTCAATCTTCATGCTATCTCATATATATGCACCTTACTCCCTAGACACTGGGGTCCGGAATACTGAGAAACTTGTACTTCTTCTTGGTGATATCATAGCAGTCCTTCAATGCATCGTCGTCCACAAACCAGGTGACTCTTCCAGCGGCTCCTTCGTTCACAATCGAGCTGGGCAAGCCCTTCTCGGGTCTCTCCATTATGGTTCTCATGATGGGCGCTTTCGTCAATCCCTCAACAACAAAAGTAACTCTATGCGCATGGCAGATGACCGGAATCGACAAGGTAATTCTGTTTTCGGGACCCAGCGGCGCCTTTTCCACAGGCATGCACCACGCCAACTTCTCTCTCAACTGCTCGCCGAAATTGGGGAACAACGACGCAATGTGGCCGTCAGGGGCACACCCAAGAAGCAAAAGGTCGAACATGGGCAACTTGACACTGTCCTTTCTGGCGAAATTGTCGATGAGGGTCTTTTCGTAGGCATCAGCACACTCTTGCGGGTCGGAAATCAACAGCTCGTTGATGTGGAACACCTTGGGCTTCTTTTCACTCTTGATCAAGTCGAAAATCTCTCTCTTGGCCAGGCCGTAGTTCGAGTCGGGACTGTCAAAGGGCACCAATCTTTCATCGGCAAAGTAGATGTCCCACTTGTCCCACTCAATCTCGTCTTCTCGGGGCAACAACCCCGTGTGCATGATTTTGATGAGGGAGCCGCCGGAAATGGCGATTTTAAACCGCTGTTCGGCCTTTTTCTTCAGTTCTTTCTTTCTTCTACCCTGTCTTTCCTCGGAAACGCCGTTTCCGCTATTCAGAAACAGCCCGTTGCGGCTGAAAGATGGTCTGGGGGAAGAAATCCCCGAAATGGATGCGGAAGACACATCGCTGGTCAATGGAGGCCTCTGGGCCGCTGCACTCTTTAGTTTGGCTATCGCCTCCTTATCTAAGGTATTGTACAAGGTCATATTTTGCGACGAAATAACGTGGTCGGCCACGGCTTCGGCAACACCTTCATAACCGGCAAACGAGTATATCAACGGCACGGTGGTTGTCATTTTGGAAGGTTGCAAGATAAGAAGATGGGAGGAGGCTCACGGCTTCTGATATAAGGGGAGGATTTGCTTTTCACACGTGACTTTAAAATGTGTACAGAAAGTGCTCTTGGGGGCAAGAGCAGTGGTGACGTTAATTGGGGGCCGATGGGGAAGGCGGAGTGTGGAGGCAGCTTTAGTGCTTAAGGTTCGGGAGAAGGAAATGGTAGATTCTCGGTGAGTAACAACAGCGAGGTCACGGGGTAAAGGTCACGTGACACTAACCCGATCCCACGCTGTGGTCCTCCCGTGCCCCAGCAAAAAGGCAAGATATACTCTCCAAGCCCATAGGATTATGGCAGAAATGTTAGTTTTGTCAAGAACGCCCTCCTTTCTCAACTTTTGTGGGCCCGCTGCCTCGAGGAGTTGAGGGACCTCGGGCCGCATGCAGGACACGCTCACCGGTTTTGCGGTGGGTTGCAAATGGTGGAACTGGCGATGCTTGTCATGCGGAACTGGGTGCAAGAATGGTTGCAAAGTGGGAGGTAGGAAAGAGAGTTTCTGGATGATTTTGGCTGTATTGCCTAAACTTGCCTTTTTTGGCTTGGATTCTGTAGTTTCTGGAAGTTCACCGCCGGAACCTCCGGGAGCAGCTTCGGAAAAACGTCTCGAACGGTTTGCTGCGGATATAAGATGTAAGAGGTTGAACGAAGCGTTTCGAAAGCGCAATTCTGGAGGGAGATGGTGAAGAAAGGGGAAAAAAAAAGCAAAAAACGGGGCAGAAAAAGAGCTAAATGTAGAGGCTTGAGCTTTGCTCATTCTCAATTCTCAGTGCTGGTGTCATGGAAGCGGACTGGCTGCGGAGTAGTTTGTTGGGCCGTTGTGAAGTAGGAAGTCTGCTACGTCATTGATTCGGGTGGGGTGGAAAAACAAGCTTTGAGTTTCCCGTGGTGGGGTAGAATCACCCGTAGTGTGTAGTGAGGTGGGAGATGGGAGAGATAAAAAAAGATTCGAGGGGCGTAGTAAGGGGTGATGGGGGTGATTTGAGGTGGTTGGTGTAGATAAAAGAGTGACGTTCAGGTTGCTAGTAGACTCATACTCTAGAGGACTAACTGGGCAGGAGAGAGTTGATTGCGAGAGGTAGAGAAGCATGCAACTCTTTGAAGGTGTTGTTTCACATGGAGGAAATGGTCTTCAAGAAGCGATAAAAGAACCTAAAGAGCAACTAAACAAGCCAGGGAATCATCTAGCGAGCATGCCTACTCACTGCTTGTAGGATGAGGATTGATATATTCGATATGTATTTCGTAAAATGAACTTATTCGAGAAACTTCTACATATGACCTTATTTGAGAGATTCTATAGCATGCCATCACTTCATTCGAGTGAGAAGCAAAATTCCGATTCTGCTCTCGAATTCTTCTTTTCTGAGTACTCGCTTCCTCATCGGGTATGGTAACTGCGACAAGACAACGCCAATTCCGAAGTGATCCACAATTTTAAAAATTTAAGACTCGATTTCTGACAACATCATTAACGGTTCCATCATACTATCTTATCAATCTAAAACATTCTCTTCCTCCTCCGCCAGGGGTACGTCAAGCGGCGCTGTGGACCCTATGGGGCTGTGAACCCTGCGTCGAGATGCAGAATCCCCAGATTTCAAACAACATATGTAATCCAGAAATCCGAATGTTTTTGAACATCCGAGGAATTTCTTTATCCCCTTTTTCTGGCTTTTTCCTATCAATAGGCGGGTATCTTACGTCTCTGCAAGATAGCATCAGCCGCATGCGTTTTTTCGCAGCCAAAGTCCCACAACCATTGCATCAGATCGTGGAGATATCCAGATTTTGGACTTATTTGTTGAAACTGATTTCATTGGAATTCAAAATCACATTTCTTCTGTCCCGGAAATGGATTTCCTCACCGGGGGCGCCGTGCCCTCGAGTTTCCCAGACCGTCCCGCACCAGCTGTTTGTGCCATATCTCGCCCATTTCCCAATTCCTTTCTTTTTTTTTTTTTTCTTCTACTACTGGTACTTCTAGCTTGGTCAGAACCTGTTGTAAAAGCCGGCTTTTACAGTTCTCACAGCACTTCCACTAAGCACAACCACTCAGCTCTCTTCGAACACAATGTGTTCGCTTTACTGCCAATCTATTGGCGGGTACCATTTTCCCAAGAGCTTCAAAAATGCCTTTTTTTCTTTTCAGGGTGGCATTGCAGCCAACCACGGCGCCAAACACGTGAAACTCAACTGGGCCTTGGGCGAGTTTGACGTTTTCAAGCGTCTTATCGCTGATTCTAGGTACCAGAAGGGTTTCGAGTCAAGGGCCCAAAACTACTACCAGCACAAGCTTAGCCAGGTCAATTTGGAGAACAAGTCTTCCAAGAAGGCTAAGGTCTTGATTTTGGACAAGTTGATGGAGTCTGACGAGAAAAAGGCGAGATTCTTCGAGGCCTTGCTTCTGACGAGGGAAGTAAGCCCTTTGAAGGAATCTCAAGACAAGGAAAGAGCAAAAGTTGCCCCAAGCGTCGCTTCAACTCAACATGAATCACCAGAATTGCCATCTCCTTCGTTGCCGCTCGCCAAGGTTCGCAAATCTGCTAACTCCCCAGTCTGCAACACTCTTTCGATCCTGAGCTCTCAGAAACGCTCTGCAAGCGGTCCTACTATCATGGACCTTCACACTAACAAGCCAGGCGCTATCAAGGGTCTCAAATTGGACGTTATCGAGGTCATCAAGGCCGTAGGCAGGGAAAGAAACCAGAACATGGAATGGTTCAGTCAAAACGATACCGAGAGCCAGGAGTCTGACTCCAGCAACTGCTTTGACAATATTGAGTCCAGAACGCTTCCCAAGGTTCGCAAATCTCGCGGTTCTTCCCTGGTCTCCAGCCTTTCTCAGTCTGGTTCCAAAAAGAGAGACTTCAGCTCGCCTATCATTATGGATCTCCACACCAACAAGCCTGGATCGCTCAAGGGCCTCAAGTTGGACATAGTAGAGGTCATCAAGGCTGTTGGTCGGGAACGCAATCAGATAATGGACTGGCTCGAAAATGAGGAAACTCCGAAGACCTCGCTCGAGACTTCCCCGATTTTGAAGGCTGATGAAGCACAGACTTTGTCAGTGAAGAATGACGAAGCTAGAAAGGTTCAGGCTATTAATTTGAGCTCAGAAGTCGACGTCAAAGCACCTACCTTGCCGCTGGTGTCCACGGGTCCAGGGTTTAGCGAAAGCGGTAAGACAGAGGACCCTGGAGACCAGATTCCCCCTCCGGTTGCCCAAAGTGGTCTGCAAAAGGCTCCAAAGATTGGTCGCAAGAAACTCTCCCACACTGCTGCTAAGAACGCAAAGCAGGCTGCAAATTCCGCATCTCTTTCTAATTCTGAGCCATCCAAGCCCACTGGACCGGTGCTGATCGCAAAGAGGAACTCTTCGCCCAGGAGAAGACCCAACCGCCATTTACAACGCCCTTCGAAACGCTGTTTCAAAGCAAAAAAGCTTGACTTTGGCCAGTTCGTCGCCGAGTATGCCAAAGATCCCACCCCTAAGAAGGATCCTGCTCCTGAGCCAAAGAGGAAGTCACTCAAGCATTCCAGACCAGCCTCAAACAGCTACTGGTCTGTGTATGGCTCGCAAGATAAACTTCTAAACGTTGGCGATGCTGTTGCCGAGGCTCTCTCCAGAAAGATGGTTCTGGCGGACATTACTGACATAAAGGACTCAAAAGACGATCTGACATCCGGAAATAGCGCACTGCAATTTCTTTCCCTCTTGTACTCACTGCCCAAGGCCAAAGAGCTGGTCTCTGACGCCGTTCGTGACTACTTGCCTGGAGACTTCCCCTTCTTCAGACACATTGTGAGAAAGCTAAGTGATGATTTCCTTCCAGGTGACTTCCACTTCTTCAGAAGACAATGCAACAATAGGCTGAACGTGAGATACTTGCCTGGAGACTTCCCCATCTTGAGGCACTTCATGACTCAGCAGCAGAATGAAAGCTTTCTTCCTACAGACTTCCCCATCTTCAGGAGAATGACGCACATTCTGCAAAACGTTGTCTTCTTCCCGAGCAGCTTTCGTTTTTTGAGACAGACCTTAAACCGGAGAAACCGCCGTTCGTTCTTTCCCGGTGACTTTCCCTTCTTCAACGAGCAAAGTCTGGGTTCACCTCTGCCTCATCACTTCCCCCAGGATAGGCAGAACGTGAACCAAAAGCAGAACATTCTTTATTTGCTTGACAACTCCAGAAGAAGCTCCACTCAGCTTTTTCCCTCCGACTCCCACAATTTTCGGAAGCATTCGACACTCACCTCGCAAAATTCGAAGCCCCATGGCACTTCTCAGATACTTTTCGACTACTGCAAGCCAGAAAGCCAACTCTTCACCTTCGAATTGGTGTTCCACAAGTAATCCGTCGCCGTTGCAGGCCGTTGAATCCACGGCCATCTGGAAAGAATGTGCTAGCATTGCATCTAGATGTAAAACTTTAATATGAAATGAAATAGTTTGATAAACCTTCTGTACTTGAATAGCTGGTATAGCGACATTAAAGCTACGTAGGAAAGTCTCGTGGAGGCTTGTTCTTGTGAGACCGGACGCAAGTTAGAAAACGGACAAGCTGGGAAAGAACAATTCAAAGGAAACTGGAGGCAATAAATGCATTGTTTTCTGGTCCATGCATATTGTCGAATAATTCTGAAATTTCCAACTTGTCTTTGCACTCTCAGAGAAGTTATCGAGATGAGAGAGTCCCACCTGAGGTGCCAAATGAGACTCAAAAGGTACAAATTATTCTAGCGTACACAAGCTGCCGTCCGTAATTTTATAGAAAGTACTCTGTTTGGGGGGATGAGGAGGAATTCCATCACTATGATCGAAGTCTGAGTACTCTGATCGAAATTGTGTCTTACTAGAGCAAACAGTTAAGCACACACTGCACCAAATGCCTTAAAAGAAGTGAGCCAGCCCTAATTAGGTAGCTTTAAAGATAATCCTGCTGCAGTTTACCTACTTCCTTTCCTCAAACTGGGCCCATTGTCAGACTCGAATCTCAGCTTGCGACAACAATTCAAGTTCAGTGTATTTATTGGAGAGCCTTCATAATCAAGGCCCGTTTATTTTGCGGTTCATGTCGGGAGAGCTCTATTGTCTTTTTTTTCAAGGTTTAATGTCTACAATCATGGCGCTAAGAAGCCACTTTAAACGTTAGAACGATCCTTTGCGAATTATACTGTTAGGAAATGAGATTTTTGAATGCAAATGCCCAAAGAAAGAGTGTAATTTGGTGATTGGCTGCTTAATTCTCAGAATCCCCCCCTACTATGTGATGCTTCACTTAGGCAAGCTCATGTATTAGATAGGCAGTACAAGCTTACACCCGTGCACCACAACTTTAACTCGATCTGGGGTAGCATCAGGCATTTGCCATTCACTATTACTCACTGATTTACTAGTTCAATCCAAAATATGATCGAATCTTACTATAAACTCACCATTGAACTTCTAAAAGGCTACGTATCGGAAAGATTAAACGCGGAAGTCTCGGTCAAAGTCGATACGCCAGAGTTCAATAAGTGGGAAGCAGGACCCTATATTGTCACAGTCAGCGAAATCTCCCCCAAAACCACGCTTGTCAACTTTGTGAGGGGCAGTGAAAGCACCTCAGTTTCTGTTGAGTGGGAGAAGTGGGAGTTCGAATTGCCTGCGAAGGAGGTGTCCGCAGAACTTCACGACCAGTTCTTTTTCTTCATGGACTCAAAGCTCGATCCTCCTCGGCCGAAAAAGGAAGAAGCACCGAGGGAGGCACGCAATTTTACAGGTTCAGGTCTTTCTGCTGGATCAGGAGGTCTGAGACCATCAAATCAGGAATCTGTACCCTCAACTATCAGAAAGCCAGCGGATATGCCCGATTTCGACGACGAGTACGAGGTGCTCGGGTCTTCCAGCAGGCTGCTGGGACCGCTGCTGGCTCTGTTTCCCGCAATAGGCGACAGAGACTTGAATCCGCCTGGTCTTTCCCGTGATCCGCCTATGATACCATACATTGACCCTTTGGCAGCACCCGACGGAGGAATGCACCCCACAATGGACCATCCGCTATTTGGGCGTCGCCAGGGCAACTCTTCGCGAAGAGGAGTACCTCCGGGAGCCAGATTTGACGATCCTTTGGGCGAAGATAACATTGAAGATATGGGAATGGGACTTCCGGGAAATTTACGCCGAGGAGGACCAGGAGGACCGGGATTCGGGCCTGGATTCGGGCCTGGATTCGGGCCGGGAGGGTCAAGCAGCTTTGGAGGTAGCAACAACACCTTTGGAGGCGGGTTTGGCTTTTGAATCCGCAAATGCGGTAATTTCAGGATCTTATACCACTCTGTCGTAGGTCTCGTAGTCCACAGCCAGACCCCGCATGGCCTGGCGCACGTTTCGGGCAAAAGTAGAGGTGTTTTTTGCCAAAACGTTGGCGGCCGCCTTGTTTAATGGGTCGTTGGGGTTGGGTTCCAAGAAGAGGAAGTTGAGACCCAGAATCACCGAATTGAGCGATAACACCGGCAGCCAGTCCTCTCTTAGAATGTTGAGACAGACATTTCCCTCCAAGTCGATGTTCGGGTGGTAGATTTTCTGTGTGCACTTGATCTTGGGAGGATCTATGGGGAAGTTGTCGCCGATTTCAACTGTGAAACTGAAAGTACCTCCGTTATAGTAGCCCTCGGCCGGTCTGATGAAGATCCTGAAGTTGAAAAGATCACGTGGATTGGGAAATTCGACTTTCACCGTTGAAGGCAACTCAAGCTCGGTGACATCTTTTTGGAGTCTGATTTGGGCAGCACTCACCTTCCCCAGAGGACTGCCAGGGTTGGATGCAGCATCGGGAGACTGTCTGGCCTGTTCCTGCCTTTGTTTCTGGAGCTGGCGGATTTTAAGCTGGCGTTAGTGGGAATGTAAATCACGTGAAGCTTCGGATCAACGTACCATTTGCAGTTGTAGCAATTTGGTTGATGCGATCTGGTTGTAGATATGGTAAGATCGCGGTGCACGGGTGCAACCCCGGCCCCACCAACACCATCATCAAGGCTTCCATAAATTAGGGTTTTCTGAGTGATTGTAAAGTCAAGATGGTATTTATGCAAAATTGGGGGTGTCAATTCCTCTTTTGGCTCTTTCGAGAAAACGTCCGAGGGTGTTCTTAAAAGTGACTTTTTGGAGGTTCAATGCATCCGCCGAATCTGAGGCTTTCAGGTCAGGCAAACCGTAGAGATGATCCAGCACTTCCGTCTCAAACCTCTTTTTTTCCTCTGTAGCTTCGTACAAACATTCGTACGGCGTCAAATAGACGCACTCGACCTTAAGAAGCCACCTCAAATCGTCGAAAACGGGGCTAACATTGTAGTTGTTTGCAGGAATTTTTAGAGGAGTCTTTTCAATGTTCAAGTGCCTCCAGAACTCTAATTCCTCGTTGAATTGCTCAACTGCAAAGGTATCGGTATCTTCTCCATCAAAACAAAGACTATAAGCTCTCCACAACGTCACATCGCCAAGATGAGCCATGCACATTGCTTTGAGCTCCTGGCCAATGTACTGAAGAGAAATATCGTCTTTTCCAGCTCGTAGGACCCGGATCAACCATTGAAGGGTGTAGCCTGCGCAGTAATTGGCAAAATGCATCTGCAACGACCGAAGAAGCCGTTGAACCAATGTTTTTGTGGCATTGGCGTCACCAAAAAGGGCAACAAAGAGCCTCCTGATCCAGTGAAACAAGACAGAGCTCTTGTTGACTCGCTTGAGCTTGGAAGTCACGAGGAAAGTTGCAAAATCGAGCTCCTGGCGAACTGTGATTTCTCCACGTCGGAGGAGCTCTATGAAAGCATTCTGGTGAAGTCTGAGTGCTGCAAAGTGCTCATTCACGGTCAAAAGAATAGAGCTCGTGGCATAGTAGAGGTCCCATATCTTAGGCACTGGCAACTCCTCAAATTGGTGATTTTTGTACCCAGCTCTCTCAAAGTAAGCATGACCTTCAGCAAAGATTGCAAGATACGTTTTCTTGGATAACGCAATGTCTTGAACACCTCCGTCTGTAGATTCATGAGATAGCACCTCACCGTCAGGTGCATCAGGTAGAATCTGAAGCGTGCTGCACGAGCAATTGCTTGAGATCACAGGACCATAGATAGATCGAAATAGACCAAAGCCATTGCCATCTGGAGATTTCATACGAAATAACGAGAATCTGTGAAACCTACTTCGACTGGTAGTAGGTGGTGTTGATAACGGGGAGGTACGGGTGCAAGTTACTACACAAGGGCATCGAGTAGCACTATTTACAACTACAAGGGTGATGTCTCCTCTACACTACCTGAGTCTAATATCGTTTGACGAGACAATAGCGCCTTCAGACGACCTTCTGGAGGCCTTGTATTCGAACAAAAAGCTAGAATTCTTCCTTCCGAGCACCTCACAGAAGAAGGACCTCAAACTAGCACCAAGCCAGTCCACAGATCTCGTGATCAGCGAGCCGAACCAGGGCGTTGGACAAAAAAGACAGGTTTCCAGCCCCTCCAATTCCCTAAAAAAGGTCCTTTTGGGAGCTCACGATGGGTGGGTCCGCTCATTGGCAGTAGATCCCGTGACCAACGGATGGTTCGTTTCTGGCGGTGGAGACAGCAAGATAAAAGTGTGGGATCTCGTAAGCGGGGGCCTAAAAACGACCATTACGGGTCACATAATGGCTGTCAGGTCGCTCGCAGTGTCAAAACGGTACCCGTATCTCTTTTCTGGAGCCGAAGATAAGACAGTCAGGTGCTGGGATTTGGAGAGAACCAATTCACCCTCAGGCTGCCAAATACGAAACTACCACGGCCACGTGGGCGGTGTGTACGCTATGGCGCTACATCCGGAGCTAGACTTGCTATTTACGGGCGGAAGAGACGCTGCTATAAGGGTTTGGGATATACGAAGCAGAACACAGATCATGGTCCTCACAGGCCACAGGGGCGATGTTCTGAGCATAGTTTCTCAAATTGGCGATCCCCAGGTGTGCTCCTCGTCCATGGACGGCACCGTCAGACTTTGGGACTTGAGAAAACAGAAAACACACTTGACTCTCACTCAGCACAGAAAATCAGTCAGGCTGTTGGTAATGCACCCGCAAGAGATGACAATGGCGTCGTGTGACTCCACAGGTAGCATCAGAGAGTGGCTTCTCCCTGGCGGAGAGCTCCTTTCCGAGTTTGGCGACGTGGGGTCCGAAACCGTATCTCCAGTGATCAACACTCTTTCAATTAATCCAGCAACGAACGAGCTTTTTGCGGGCCACGCTGACGGCAGAATGGCCTTCTACGACTACGAAAGCGGCGACAACTTGTCCACCATCCCACCCACACCTGCTTCTGCCGATAACACTTGTACTATATACACCTCTGTCTACGACATGCTGGGATTGCGTCTCATCACTGGCCTGAGCGACAAGAGCATCAAGATATGGAGCACTGACACTACCACCCAAAGCGGAGCTGGTTTGCTGTGAAGGAGGGCGGCGACCATTGGAGCTTTTCAGGATCAAGCTCGTGCTTCTTCTTTTCCTTGACCTTTTTCATGAGTTTGTCGTATAACGCCATAATTTGGTCCGTGATGACGATGATATGCTGGCCTTTGTGGTATTTGATGATCTGGAGTGTGGAAAGCGTGTGAAGAACGTCTGTGGTGGTCATGCAAGTGATGGAGGAAATCTCTTCGATGGTGATTTCAGCAGGTCCAGGTCCGTTGGCAGCTCCAGCAGCTCGAGGTGGAGGCAGCGCCGAATCCTCTCGCAGGTTCAGCTCTCGCAGGTTGTTCTTCTTGTACAAGTGTGGATTGCACCTTTCCACTAGAAGCTTGACGAGCACGTCCGTCCAGTATGCTCTGTACGACAAAAGACCCAAGTCTGAAAGAGGCTTTTCTGGGGAGCCCGACTTATTCTCAACATTGGACAACATGTACGAGAACTGGATGAGCAACTTACCGTAACCCTTCTTCTGGTAACACGGTAGCGTCAAGATACAGGCAACGTTGTATCCTTCAGCAGACTCCTTTTCCTTGGAGAAATATCCCACAACGTGGTGGCCCTGGGACGACTTGATGGTCATTATATAGAACAAAAACGGGTCCACATCGTAATAAAGGGTCTTGTGGTCAAGGAAAAGCTTGGAAAGTAGACACAAGTTTCTGCACCACGTTCGCTGTTTGCGTCCGTCGATTTCCCAAAAACTCACCTTCTCGTCTCTGTAGATCTCGTTTCCCGGCGGGTGTTTCATAGAGCACTTGGCTCTGTGTCTCTCGAACTGTTTCTTCGAGCCGAAATAGGAAAGCGTGAAATCGCAAATGTAGATTTCATCCTCCTCCGTAAGCTCGATCGGGTATGGCGAAAAATACCACGGCTCAATGATATGCTCTCCCAAAATGACACTGGAGAGGTTTCTGACCCTGGCCACCTCGGAGTGGTTCTGGATCATCGATCCGCTCGTCCGGAGCTTCTTGAGTTCGTCCTCACGACTCACTTCCTCGCCTGGGCGTTTCAAACCCTGGACATTGAGATTGTCCAAGTCCATTTCGTCATTTTCGAGCGGCGTGGCGCTTCCTTCCTGGTGTGGCTGTGGAGTTGACTTCGTGGACGACTTTTTGCTGGTTTTCCCCGTTTTCGTCCCCGTCTTCAGCTTCAGCTTCTCGGGCTTCTTTTCCTCCTTCTCCACTGGAGGGATCATCAGCTTCAGGAAATCGATCTTGTCGGGCGTGATCCACTCGTCCAACCGCTTGTTGTAGTCCTGGTAGTGGACATAGAACACTTTCTTGCCTTTTCGGGTGTTCTGCTGGAGAATCTCCGCAAGTCTTCTTCCATCCTCTTTGTTGACATACACTTTGCATCCTAGGATGATCTCATCCACCGTGAACTTCGCATCCGTGCCCTCATCTACCTCCTCTTCCTTGATTTGGATAGTTGTTGTTGAATCGGGAATCACAGGCAGTTTTTCTGCCTCTTTTTCCGTCATTTGGTGTGCCCGTTTTGGGGGTGTTGATGATATCTTGATAATTAGTAACTACGCAGTTTTCGCACCCACTAAGTAAGGAAATGGTTTCGGTCTAGGGTACGTCTATGCTATGTACAGGGTCTAGTTAGGCTAATTTCTCCATTCGAGAGCCTCCATTTCTGGCTTTTGGACACGCTGGGATAAAAGGAGGTATCCCACGTTGAACTTCTCAAAGTTGACGATAAACTGCGCAAGTTGCAACCTGAGGTAGTCAATCTCTTGCTTGATTTTCTCTTCCTTGTCTGGGTCTGTCGAGTCCTCTAGTTTGGAAATTACGCTAATATCGCTGACCAAGTTTCTCTCCAAACAGGCGAGCAAAAGCTCCTCCTTGTCGAGATTCCACACGTTTCCATTTCCATTAAGCCCGCTCAAGTAATAGTTGTCAACCTTGAGAAAGTTATAGTGTGCCTGCAATCTGTCCCTTAGAACCAGTTCAGGAAAAAGCTTTGTGGGTATGTATTTGGTTTTGAGACGAAGAGCGTCTGCTAACGCTCTCACCTGCTCCAGGCTCAAATTGTAGGCTGTTTTGTTGGCGATTTCCTCCAAATCAGCGTTTTCTGGAACGCTATTCGAAACTGCCTCGCTGCATTTTTTGGGCCAGAGCCTCGAGCGGAGTGAGGGGAGAATACAAGTCAGCGGAGTGATTTCTGGGAAGAAATAGCAGAGCAATGGCGTGAACTCCATGCAGATAATAAATATTACCGAGAAAGTTGGGATTTTGGCGATGTCCAGCGGCGTCCGTTTAAATAATAAGAAGTCTGATCTGGGCATATTGAACATCTTGGGTCTGTAAACTTCGAGAGCAGCAGATCCGCTATCATGCTTAACAACGTTGTCTGCGGTGTTTTCGATCCTGGTTCTGTTTTCCACAAAAGCCATATACAAAGCCTGTGACATTTCTTTTGTCAAAACTGGAAAGGAGGGTACTTTGGTGTTCACGGTGGTGCCTGAAGCACTCACCTGGTTTGTGACTTTGTAGTGGGAATTCCTGAGCTTTCTCATTAGCTTGTAGTTGCCGTAAACCAGCTTAACGCCATGCTTGTAGAATTTGACGAGTTCCTTGGCATAGCCAAAGGTTTGAGCTGTTTTTAGTGAAAAGCCTTGTTTCCCGCTGGATTCAGCGATTTCCTTATTTAGGTCGCTCTTCAGCTTGATAGGTAAAGGTAGGGTGCTGACATTGTTGATTTGTGAATCTGGATTTGACGCCCACAAAGACAGAAGAAGTTGTGATGATCTGACTGACTGATTGAATACGCTTTTCAGCTTGGTTATGGTGAAGATGCCATTTTCAGCCACCTTCAAGCTCATGCTAATGATTCAGGCTGCAATGTATCCGACTAAGACGAGTAAAAATTGGAGCTCTTTTTCCTCAGTACACTAGCGAAATGTGCAAATTCCGAGACAGTACTCAAATAAGTATCGAAAAGAGCCTTTTGGGGTGAGCAATGCTTCGGACCCTGAAACCGTTGATAAAGTAATGTGAAATATACGCAGAGGTGCAATCTGGCACCCGTACACCACATACATTATCTGGTGAGCAGAACCACCATACGATAATATAGCGGGTTTCTGCTATTATTTCATCAAATGCTGTATTTCGAGCCTAGAAAGCGAATAGTCACGAAAGAAGATCTTGAGATCTGGGAAAACTCGAGCATTCATGGAGACTTGATTGAATTCATTGTAGATCTTCAGAACTCGGTCGAAGGTCTCACTAATCAAGCTCAAGTACATGAAGGCGATGCTGTGAAGGAATTGGTGAAGGTCCTCGATAACGTGATTGGAATTATTGACAAGCACCCAGTGGTTAAAGAGAAAGACATTTCTCGTTTTGGAAAAAGCGAATTTCGTGATTTCTATGACGACTTGAAGGAGCAAGCACCTACGATCTTATCTAAAGTTGTGCCAGAGGAGAAATCTGGAGCTACAGTGGAGTTGGCTCGCTACTTTCTAGAATCCTGGGGAGACAGGACCCGTATTGACTACGGGCTGGGCCACGAATTGAACTTTTTGTGCTTCTTCTATTGTCTATTCAAACTCAACATCATAACCAAGGGCGATTTCCCTGCGCTCGTGATCAAGGTGTTCATCAAATATATCAGCATCATGAGACAGTTGCAAAAGACATACTGGCTCGAGCCTGCGGGATCGCATGGAGTGTGGGGTCTAGATGATTACCACTTCTTGCCCTTCCTATTTGGATCGTCCCAGCTTGCGAAACATCCCCATTTGAAGCCAAAATCGATACACAACAAGGAGATGGTCGACATGTTTTGGACGCAGTATATGTACTTTGAGTGCATCCACTTTATCAACTCCATCAAAATCGTCCCTGGGTATGATGGGGACACGCAAACAAGCCTCAGATGGCATTCTCCAATGCTAGACGACATTCTGTCAGCCCGTTCGTGGGCGAAGATTAAGGAAGGCATGATCAAAATGTACAAGGTCGAGGTTCTTGGCAAGTTGCCCATTATACAGCATTTCATGTTTGGAAGCATCATCAAGTGTCCCGACGAGGTACCTGAGCATGATGACGACGAGGCCAGTGACTGTGGACATGTGCACAATCCTCTAGATACAAGAAATACGTGGGGCGATTGCTGTGGTATCAAAATCCCCAGCGCAATTGCTGCTTCGCAGATGCTCGAGCGAAACTCGAAGTCCAAGCCAGTGCCATTTGACTAGCAATGCCATCTGAATAAAACGTTTACTCTGTGTACCCAATGCCGGTTGCAATGAGAATGTTTCTGGGAATCTGCCCCGGGAACGGCAACAAAAGCGACATGCGTGCTTTACCGTCATCCACCCTAGATACATGTGCATACCCAAGGATGCTGGTGTTGAGCAAGTCACGAGCCGAAAGTTTTCCTGCCGTAGCTGGAATCTGAACATTAGTGATAGCCACAATAGAATTCTCCAAATTGGAACTCAGCGGCTCATCGAGCTTGGTGTAGTATTTGTCAAGAGAGCTTTCCTCTTTCTTAGCTTCTGCGTCCGCAGACTCCTCTGGAGCGTAGTCATCTCCCGAAGGCAAAAAGGCCATCTGTGAGTTGAAGTCGGAGAGCTTGACGATCTTGTAAACCTGGAACACCTGAAGATCAACATCAGTCTTGTAGGGCGACAACCTTGACTTGTAATTGCCGTGGAAGTACTCTTTGATGGTGTCTTCCTGGAGCTTTCGGATGAACGAATCGCTCACATCGACAACACCGCCTGAACGGGGCATCTTGATGATGTTGAGCTGGTTTTTTTCTATTCTGTGACGGAACTTCCTCTTCAAGTCAACTGTGAGCCTTTCGTTGCCAACTACGACAACAAGATCGACCTCGAAATCCGACAAGATGTTTTCTATGACTGTAACGTCCTTGATGGTCAAGGAAGGCGTGTCTATGACGAAGCCACTGGTTCTTACAATTGGGTCCTCTTCCATTCTAGAAAGCGCTGCCACTCCGAGCTGCGAGACCTGGTACTTGTACAACTCCAAGTTCTCGTTTATGTTATCGTAGCCGTAGTTTTTGACCAATGGCTGCTTTAGGTTGTGGAATGTGGCGCCCAGAGTAGTAGAACCTCCCCATCCACCAGCACTTTCCACATCTAGACTATCCGAAATCGGCGTGGCTGTGAGGGAGCCAGGAACGGAGAAAACACCATCCTGAGGGTTCAAGTTCACCAAAAGCGGCATTCTGTTCATCTTGACGGCATACGAAACGAGTGTCTTCGCCAACGCGGTTTTTCCACTCTGCTTGTTGCCCAATATGAGCACTTTGGGCCCTTTCTTGTTCAGTGCTGCAGACTCCTGGCGCAAAAGCTCAAGCGCAAAATGGAGGTTCTGGTGGTGTGGCATGGCCAGTTCGTCCGATGTGTATTCACTAATATTGGGGTCTTCGTCTGAAATGTTGATGTTATCCTTGTTTGGCGCCAATGTGTACTCGAGCGTGCAAGCTTGCATGGGAGCATAAACAGCATACTTGACTCCGGTAAAGACCAATTCAACGCCCGACGGGAGCTCCGTTCCGAAGATTTCAGCAATACCTTCAGTCACTTTAAGCTTCATGATGCACTTGAAGGGAACCTCAAAACGCCATTCCGAAAGCGCAGGAATTTTGATTTCCGTCACCTGCGTTTCAGCACCAGGCTGATTTGGGTCTGTGAAAGTGGCAAACCCCGGAATCGACATGGCTTTCTTTGGTAGAGTAGTAGGTGATGGTTGATAGTAGCGATGTATATGAGAGAGCTATGCAGTACGTATCTATACCAGTGGTTCATGGGCCCGCCTACAAACCAGAGAAGTTCAATTTTTTCGGCTGGAACTTTTTCTGCGAGTCCGTGAGCTCGACAACCTTGCGTTCTCCCGTTTTCAGGTTGATGAACTCGTTGTGCGTGGCGTAGTTGACCGAAGACTGCGCAAACTGGACCTTTCTCGCTGGTTTTGGCGAGTTTCCGGCAATGAACGGGTTTGAGAGCGGCTCCCGAGATTCCAGCGTTTCCTCATCGGACAGAAATCCAGCGTGGAACAGTTTCCCGTGCCATTGCTCGACCAAGTCGTCTGTGATGAGCTGCTTCCCTGGAGTTTGAGCTAGTCTGGGCTGTTTTCTTCTGGGAGCGCTGCGTGTCGGGCTTTCGGGCGCCAGCTCGTCGTCCTCCTCAAAAGCGAGGTTTTCGTTGATTTTCGAGAGCTCTTGCAAGTCAAGACTGATGGGAGCACGAAGTTTCTGGGGCAGAACCGTTTTGCGTCCGCTTCCGGCTACCAGGTGGTTCGGAAGCAAGGCGCCAAGCAGGTCCAGCAGCAGAAAGATGTCCTCGATTGCTGGCCTCTTTCGACGGTGGTGTGGCAGCTTTTGCGGTGTGAACCCCGGAGTTGGAAGGAGACACGCCTGAGGGGGCGCCAACGTGTCTCTGGGCGTTCTTGTTGCTTTTTGTGTTGATCTGTGGGGGGTTTTGTTCTTGAATGGAGTTTTTCTGGGAGTTTGCAACTCCGAAGACCCTTTTGCTGGGGTCTTGGGCGTAGCGCCAGGAATGGAGATTTGGGAGGTCTTTTTCTTTGCCAGTCTGGGCGGCGTCGATGGGGCAGCGAAGGACATGCTTGGGATTTGAAGAAAAGAATAAATAAAGATGGGGTTGTTTTTTTTTTCTTTTGCTTTGTTGTGTTTTGGCTGTTTCTGATCTGAAGTGATCTGGAGGCTGGTTGAAATGCGCAGCCAGCCACTTATTTGGTCGCGTTTCCCGTCGCGTGTAGTTCACGGTTTGGCTGCAAAAAGCGGCGCCAGAGGAAAAAGAAGGGACATGGGGGATTGGAAGAATCTGGATAAATGTTGATTGTAGAAAGTTGTGAAACGAGAAGAAGGCGAGTTTTTGGCAATTGCCGGGTTTCTGATGTTGGTGTGGAGCTGCTGATTTGCTAGGTGGAGGGCTAGGTTAAGCGTTTCGAGGAGCGTGAATCAATGGCTTTGATCTGGAAAGAAGAGCACTAAAAAAAAGAAAAAAAAAAAGAAAGGCTTGAAAGAAGGTCGAGAATTGTGCCCAAATGAAACCTCGAATCACAAATACTGCTCTTGCAATTGAATAGCTAATTGATGGTAGGAGTCTAAGGCCCAGGCGATAAGCGATGAGCAGGGTAGCTCTGAAGACGAGCCCTCCACACCGTTGACGAGTTCAAGGGGCATTTGGTAGACTATTTTACCAAGATGTAGGCAAATTTTCTCTTCCATATATAATTTCGAGTTCATCAAGGGCTGGTCTTGTGGGCATAAAGGGTGCGATTGACCTTTCACGAGACCTACAGGTTGCACCATTCTTCGGTAGCTTGCGTTCATAAGTTCTAGAGAAAAAGTATACTGAAAGTCGATTGAAACTCAACTTGCACATTTGAGAAAATTTAAGATTGAGGAGGGATGAAGACGATTTACTGAATGAAGACCTGAGGTCCCCTAGAGCAATGTGTAGAGAGCACTGGATAGACTAGCGTCACCACTTGATCAAAATGTTGTCTGAACCAGAAAAGATAGCTCTATAGCAATAATTCGAGCCTCAATTTGAGAACGTTACGGGTCTATGCTTTTCCGAAAAGCCGTTTATTTCCTGCCTCAGCACAAGCTAGCAACCAGGGCTGCGATGGCTCCAAACCAGCCATTGCTAGACGAAGCAGCAAGGCGTTCGAAATCAGAAGTGACGAAGTCAAAATTGGAAAATCTGGTCGTTTTTCCATCTCAAATTCTCGCCTTACTCAAAGTATAATCCTTAACCTCGGCTTCGATCTCGCCTGATTGCCCACCTCACATTTGCAGCCATTGCGAACATCCAATGAGCCACACCGCCAGCAACAGCAAGACCCGGACACGAAGCGACCAAATAATGAAAAAAGAGTCTCCATGTGCTTCACTCCCAAATCCTATTCTTTCCATAATCTTCTATTCCCTTCTTCCCTTCACCCACCTCTACCTCTCATCGGGCCATATAGACACTCCTGTGCACTTCCGCTGACAAACTACCATGTTTGCCGCAAAGCAATCGCTCAATACTTCCTCGATTTCTCGGCTTGTTTCGCTCAAAAGACACTTAACTATGGCTCCTACTTCTGTGACTAAACACTATGACTATCTCGTGATCGGCGGAGGCTCGGGCGGTGTGGCTTCTGCCCGTCGTGCTGCTTCTTACGGTGCTAAGGTTTTGCTTGTTGAGGCCAATTACAAGAAACTCGGCGGAACTTGTGTCAACGTGGGATGTGTTCCCAAAAAGGTCATGTGGTATGCTGCTGACATGGCCCACAAGAAAGAACAATTGCAGGCTTACGGGTTGGCGGACCTGAAACAGAAAGTTGAGTTTGGCGATTTCGACTGGGCCACCATCAAGACAAAGCGTGATGCCTACGTGAAGCGTTTGAACGGCATCTACGAGCGCAACTTGGAGAGGGAGAACGTGGAATACGTCTACGGATTTGCCCAGTTTGTGGATGCTCTGGGCAATGTCGAGGTGACCTTGTCTGCGGACCAGGAAGTGCCATTCTTGTCGAAAACGCTTTCCAAGAACGAAAAATTGCTCTTTTCCGCCGACAAGGTGCTTGTGGCCACCGGCGGCCAGCCTGTGATCCCCAAGGTCGACGGAGCCGAGCTCGGAATCAACTCGGACGGCTTTTTCGAGTTGGAGAAGCAGCCTCGCAGTGTGGCCGTCGTTGGTGCTGGCTACATTGGTGTGGAGTTTGCCGGAGTTTTCCGCTCTTTGGGCTCAGAGACCCACTTGGTCATTCGTGGAGACACCGTTTTGCGTAAGTTTGACGAGATCATCCAGAACTCCATCACCGACCACTACGTCAACAAGTTGGGCGTGAACGTCATCAAGCAGTCGGGCAGCGTCAGCAAGATCGAAAAGGCAGGTGACTTGAAGCGTGTGCACTTGGGCAACGGCGAGGTTCTCGAGGTGGAGGAGGTGATCTGGACCGTTGGTCGTAAATCCTTGTCCAGCTTGGGCTTGGAGCACGTTGGAGTCAAGACCAACCTGCGTGGCCAGATCGAGGTGGACGAGTACCAGGTCTCGAGCAACCCCAAGATCTTCTCTCTTGGTGATGTCATTGGCGCTGTCGAGTTGACTCCAGTTGCTATCGCTGCAGGCAGAAAGTTGTCCAACAGATTGTTCTCTGGTGACAAGAAGTTCGCCAACGACAAACTAGACTACACCAACATCCCCTCTGTGGTGTTCTCGCACCCTGAGGCCGGCTCCATTGGCTTGAGCACCCACGAGGCTATCGAAAAATACGGCAAGGACAATATCAAGCTCTACAACTCCAAGTTCAACCCAATGTCGTATGCTATGTTGGAGAACGACGACGAGAAGGTGCCTTCTGTGTACAGAATTGTGTGTGCTGGCCCTGAGGAGAAAGTGGTTGGATTGCACCTTGTTGGTGACTCGTCTGCCGAAATGTTACAGGGATTTGGTGTTGCCATCAAGATGGGAGCCACCAAGGCCGATTTCGACAACTGTGTGGCCATCCACCCAACCTCTGCCGAGGAGTTGGTGACCATGCGCTAATAGATATGTATAGATATGAGTAATTGTTTATTGGATGCGGTGTAGTGGGTTGGAGGAAAGGTTTTGGGTCCAAGGTAGGGTTGTTGTAATTCATTGAATTGGGTACAAAGTTTCTGATGGAAGCCCATGATTATAAGATTATTTGCTAATCAATTTTTGTTTCTTTCTCACTGCTGTAAATTTTAAAAGTGAGAAACGAAGGTTGTTGGTTTACGAAAAAAGAAAAACATTTTTTTCAAAATTGATTTCAATCAACAGAAATCTTTACTGAAATACGGAATAAAGCTTCTACGTTAGCTTGCCGCATATTGGTTAATTTTTGTGAATTAAATCTCATGAAACGTTCAACGAATTCCACCATTTTTGTTTCAGGTCAGTTATGTTGAAAAAGCCAATCCAGAGATATGCAACGTGACGATAATCACGCAAATCCTACTTAACCCCTCAAAGACCTGTCAAAACGCCGTTTCGTGTCTTGTGTGTTTGTCTGAAATTGACTATTGTTAACCCAGCAGATTATGAAATCCAGGACCACGGCACTTTTAACTAGATAAAGGAAGCCAATGAAATCACACCGTTCTCTCGATTGTCGCCTTATCAATTAGGGCACCGCTTTGTCCTTTCAGCTCGGAGAGGATACACCATTTCCCCAGTTTGTTTAGCCCTCTGATTGGTACGATAGATCCGTGAACGTATGACACAAATCGAATTTCTGATAATACCTCAATCGTAGATTTGCAGCTGCCTATCACAGGATCTTCTGTCGATCACACTTAACCACATTTGCGCATTGACGGACTACATTTTGCCAGACGTCCGGACCACTGAAAAGAGCAAGATCTGCCAACGGTTTTTTGGCGTGGATCCAGCATGTGAATTGCATTTGGATGCAACGAGAGTAATGACAGTGCACCACACCAGATAAGCGATATACGTTGAGGGTGGTTGGGGTCTGGTCGAAGTGGAGAAACCACTGCAGAGGCAAACAAAGAGCAGAAGAAAGAAAAAAACTCGAGTGACAGTAAGGCTGCAACCAAGACTCTGTAGCATGAGCAAAAAAGAAACACAACAATAGAGACCTGTCAAACCCGAGCGAGCCGTTTTCAAAGCCTCCTTCAGAAACGAAAAGCATTTGTTTACCATGCCGTCACGTTCCCCACATTTGGCCCAGTTTTCATTCGCTGACGGCTTTGTGGTGATCCAATTCGTTAGTTCGTTTCAGCAGCTATCCATACGGCCGAAACGGTTCCGACGAAGCCTATCGCCGAGGAATTGCTCGTGGTAGCAATTTTGGACGTCTCCAGCTTCTCCAAGTTTTGTGCTTCTGGACATCCTTCCACCCGTGGCTCAGATATGTGGAAATGGAGATTCTGGGTCCACACCCCTGGTTTAAGCGTAAGTGCATTTAGCCAGAAGGATTTTAGAAATCGGAAACAGCTGTCATTTGGAAGGCTTAGCAGAAGCTTCTTTGGCCCTCCAGCCTGAGCAACCACACACATTTTGCAGAGTTCCACTACAATAGCACAAACTGAATACAGCAAGAGAAGCAGATAAGCACACAGAATCGCAGATAAGAAAAAGACACGCAAAAATCGCTGCCCCGGACCAAGCCCAGGTTCCTAAATCTGGCCAATCACAGCCCGTCTTCCCGTTCACTTCCTCGTTTGCAGCCATTCGAGCGGCGCTCCGATTGCTCTGTTTTGGCGCCAATTTGCGTTTGTTGGCCCTGCGCCTAAACCTGCCCGTTATTATGCGAACGGCAAGGGACTAGGTCTGGAAGAATTAGTCCGGGACCTGGTTCGGATCGAGTGTGCGGTGGACCTTGGAATGAGAGTTTCTTCGTTGCTGAACCCGGCAATTTAGAATTTTGTCGTTGAGCCCCTTTTTTTGGTTATTTTTTTTTTTTTGTCATCTAAATTATCAAGCTCGTTTCGCCTCAGATTTTTCCTCTTTTTGTTTGTTTCTTCTGCCCACTTTGGACGTGGTCTGGGTGCTGCCAGAGCTGCTATTGTTGTAGGCTATTTCAGCCTTTGCTACCTTTTTTCTCCCACCATTCCCAACCAGGACACCAAAAGCCGTAGCACAACGATTTCTCAATTTGAGACTTTTCTCCAATAATTTCAAAAGTCTTTTCGGCGTAATCTACTTTTTTTTTTTTTTTCTTTTATCCTTTTCTGCTTCTACTCTCCTTCCTTTCGCCTCGTACCCGGAATCTCGCTTTTTCCTGGCACTCGCTTCCGACCTGCCTACTAACTTTCGCTCAACTCAACTTCAAACAACCACCTCTTCCACTCTCCTATCCGAAACAGCCCCGCCACAATCTTTCGGCGTCCTGGGCTGCCCCTAATTTCTTTAATCTGAACTTAATTTATTTATCGCCAGCAAAAACCCATACACCACACCCAAATCCCCGGTGTGATATCCTGTCCAGCCCGAATTGTGCTATTCGCTCTTTGACTCAGTTCCGGCACCCTCCCATCTGTTGTCACCACAACAACCGACCCGAATTTCCAAAAACCGCACCTCGTGCCGTTTCATGCTCTGAGCCCCTCACAGCACCCACCAGAATTATTTGATAGACCCGGGTCGAGACGTTCGACTCGCTAACACCCCCACCATCCACCTCCACCATCAACAAAACGTCGAAACCGACGAATATGGGCCTGTTTACCTCGTTGCTCTGCTGCAGCTCCGACGCCAAAGACGACTCGGACGACAAGGACCACAAACCGACCGCCAGAAGCCGTTCACTGCCTGCATCGCCGAATTCGCCCAGATCACAGAGCCTGAAGGCCGTGAAGACGACACAGGCGGCTGAGAGTGATCAGAACAAGGTGGCTGAAAGCCCGAAGCAGCGGAAGCCGGCTGCCAAGGCCGTTTCCGCGAACGAATCCAACAAGAACGGGAAGAAGGACTTGTTGGACGACGACAACCTGGTCAACGAGACCGACACCATCACAAACACGAACGAGGAGCTGAATCCCACGCCCACGCTACAGCAGAATGCCAACCTGCAGCCGGCAGCGGAGAACCCGATTCTGAATTTGCTGAATCCGGCCGAGGCGGAAGAACAGGCCAGGATCAACGCCCAAATCGCCGCTGATGTGCGTGAAGAGCTCAGCGGGAGCGACTTTGAGTCCGAGTTCGACTTGACGAAGTTGCAGGAGGGCCAGGCACACAACCCCGAGACGGGTTTCCTTCTAGGGCACAAAGACACCAAGAAGTACGGCAACAAGAAGTGTCTCATTTTGGACTTGGACGAGACGCTAGTGCACTCGTCGTTCAAGTACTTGAGAACAGCTGACTTTGTCATCCCCGTGGAAATCGACAACCAGGTGCACCAGGTCTACGTCATCAAGAGACCCGGCGTGGACGAGTTCTTGGAGAAAGTGGGCAAGTGGTACGAGGTTGTCGTATTTACTGCGTCCGTGGCCAAATACGGAGACCCCTTGCTCAACAAGCTAGACATCCACCGTGCTGTCCACCACCGTTTGTTCCGTGACTCTTGCTACAACTACCAGGGCAACTTCATCAAGAACTTGTCGCAGATCGGGCGTCCACTCAGCGAGTGCATAATCATCGACAACTCGCCAGCGTCGTACATCTTCCACCCCGAGCACTCGATTCCGATCTCCAGTTGGTTCAGCGACACCCACGACAACGAGTTGTTGGACTTGCTACCTTTCTTGAAGGATATCTCCAAGCCCAACGTCGACGACGTGGGTAAGGTGCTTGATATCGCCTTGTGAGGAGGCCGTGGCTGGTCCCTGTAATTGGTAAGCAGGACTTACCCTGTGAGATGACTCCTAGAGCACTCAGTGCACCTTGGTGCAACCTAATACACCAGGGGCCGATGGTCCGATAAAATATAATGGCCTAATAGAATACAGCCAACAAGATAAGTGTAGGTGGAGTGTAGAGGTTTCGGAATTGCAAATGGACCATAGTCGTAAGCAAAGTTCATCGATTATAGGTAAAATGTAGCACTACAGAGACACTTGAATTTCACAGCTTGTGTCAGATTTGTCCAGAAACCAAACAAAGTCGAACAGAAGAGACCCAAACTGAAATGACTGTCAAAATATGATTGCTGGATTGTTAATCGGTTTGATCGAGTTAAAACTAGTGAGAGGATGAGAGAACACAAATCGTTGATTGAATCCGAATCTGCAATCAATAAACTTTTTCACACTTCCCAACTTTTAGTCCCTAGAATCTGTTCTTACATTTTATTTTCTCTACTGAAGCTTACTTTGTCCCTGGTGTATACTATGATAAGCCCGCTTTGAGAGGCAGCACATTGGGGCAACTGAGCGATAAACAGCAGCTTTACCCTGATTTTGACTTCTCGAGTATGTGAAAAACGGCCAAAGCAAGATTTAAGTCAACTCTTTTTTCTTTTTTTTTTTTTTTTTGCTTTCTCTATGTTCTTCTTCTTTGTACTCCAATGACATCCTTCTCTATCAGTAGTACATATACGCAGCTCATCTCTGAGCATCGCATACCACTTCACCTCAACCTACCACCACCAAATCACACCAAACCTCAAAAAACCAAACCCCAAATGAAAATAAAAACACTCAGCAGGCTGTCAGACGCCTACGTCCCCGCGAGAAACACGCAGGAGCTGGCGATGCCCCGAAACTTGAACCCAGCCCTCCACCCATTTGAAAGAGCCAGAGAATACACCAGAGCCGTCACTGCCACCAAGCTCGAGCGGATGTTTGCCCAGCCGTTTGTGGGACAGCTTGGAGACGGACACAGAGACGGCGTTTACTGTCTCGCCAGAAACTACAAAACGACAAACCAGGTCGCCAGTGCCTCGGGAGATGGCGTGGTGAAATACTGGAACATGACGCTGAGAGAGGAAAGCGTCAGCTTCAGGGCCCACCGGGGCATGGTCACGGGGCTCAGTGTGACGCCCCGCCGTGGCTTGCTTTCGTGTGGCGACGACAAGTTCATCAAGTTGTGGTCGCTTGAGAGTAGCGACTTTCCCGAGGAAACCGATGATCTTGACGTTTTCAGGCCCAAGAACCCCACGGGAGAAAATTCTGCATTGCTCAAGACTTTCACGGGAGACCACGCATTCAGAGGCCTAGACCACCACGAGAACGAGGACGTCTTCGTCACTGGCGGAGCCGAAATCAACTTGTGGGACGTCAACAGAACCAGGTACTCGCTGAACCTCACGTGGGGCGCCGACAACGTCAACTGTGTCAAGTTCAATCGCACCGAAACCAACGTCTTGGCCTCCGCCGGCTCGGACAACTCCATTGTGCTTTACGATATCAGGAGTAACACTGCTGTGCAGAAAGTGGTCACTAACATGCGGGCCAACGCCCTTTCGTGGAACCCAATCGAGGCTTTCCACTTGGCTTCTGGCCATGACGACCACAATTCGTACTTGTGGGACATGAGACGTATGGACTCTTCGCTTAACGTGTACAAGGACCATGTCAGTGCAGTGATGAGCATTGACTTCTCTCCTACGGGCCAGGAGCTCGTCACCGGCTCCTACGATAAAACGATCCGTATCTACAGAGCCAGAGAGGGCCACTCGCGTGACATCTACCACACGAAGCGGATGCAGCGTATCTTCAGTGTGTGCTTCACCACCGACCTGAGATACATCTTGAGTGGTTCTGACGATACCAATATCAGATTGTGGAGAGCCAAGGCGTCTGACCGTGCTGGCGTCAAGTCGCTGAGAGAGAGGTCCAGAATGAACTACGACGAGAAGTTGAAGGAGCGCTACAAGTACATGCCCGAGGTGCGCCGTATTGCTCGTCACAGACACTTGCCTAAGGTTGTGAAGAAGGCGCAGGAGATCAAGAGAACAGAGATTGAGTCTTTGAAGAGGAGAGAGGAGAACGACAGAAGGCACTCGAAGGAGGGCTCGAAGCCTCGTGTGGCAGAGAGAAGGAAGCATATTCGGGGCACCGCCATCAAGGAGTAAGAGAAGCTCGAAATTCAAAATTAGAGGAAGAGACTCTGCAGTTTTGGGGCTAGCTGCATCGCTTATTGCTGACGACAGAACGAAGAGCTCGGTCAGAATATATTGGGTCCTTGCGATAGACATTAATAAGGTCTCAAGACATTTCACGAAGTATATGCTGAGTTTGGCGTTTGCTGGCTCTCGCAAAGCTCTTCGGATTAACGTTACTGATTCCTTCCTTCCTTGTCTGTGGTTGTCTTTGTGCCATGGTGCATCTCAGATACTTTTCAGCCAATGCAGTGGTTTCTGATTAATAGCTTCAAAAAGCCAAAGATGCGAGAACAGATCCGGTACAAGAAACTGCTCTCTACTTATTTCCGCAATCCCACTATCTGTCATCCGTCGTTGCTCGCCTACCATGAATCTCTGCCAATTGCAGCCCATTTAAGGAACACTGAAGAAGGACGTCAAAGCAAAAGGAAGCTTCAGCAGAATCAAGAACAGATCTTCTTCATAAATCTTGCCTGGTCTTTTTCTATCCACGACAATTCGTGCTCCTCTGCTGTCTGCATCTCGGTGCCATTTTGCAGCCATTCTGAGACATACATATAGGCCACACTTGGGGCCCCACACGACCCCAATACCACTTCAATCACCAATTTACATAGATCAAATGTCGATCAGTCTGCATCCAATAGCCCCTGGCCGCCCGCCAAGCCCACTTCGCCAGGTTGAAATCACCTTTAGTATCGCTTCATACTGCACACACCTCTACTTGCCATAGCTCGGTAGGCTGCAAAAAACGCCGAACAAAAAAAATGTTGATCAGAAGGGGGTTATCACCGGAGAAGAATTTAGATTTGGCCCGATTTGGACTTATCCCCGCTCCAATCACCCGAGTCAGACCGGGTGGTCAAAACGGCTCGCTTCCGGAACCCCAAACCCGGGGCGCAACTAACTTAAGTACGCCCACCTCAAACCTCCACCCACACCCACTGAGGCCTCACCATAGTAGAGCACACCCGTACACCATGACGAATCACGAAACCAGGCTCTCCGGAAAATGTATACCACCGATAAGCCTTGTTGAATTGCCATAACAGAGAATTTCGAGAATTCTGCTCCTGCGACCAGATCAGCGTGACACGTCTTCTGAGCGCTGTCGAGATTCAATTATCCCTTTTCCCTTTTGGGACACCCTAAACCACCCCATTCTTGCGGTCGCAAGCATAGATAGCTCTTGACTGAGAGTGGAATCCAAAGCTACTTTCTGAACCCCGGCGAAGCCCGCCCTCCCACGCATTTCCAACTAAGTTTCCCAAACAAGGAACCATTCTGCATCGTCATTCACGTCGTCCTCCCGTCATTTGCTGATTTGCACCCGCCATGCCTGACAGACATAGACTCAAGCTATTTTCCCACTTCAAGCACCAGCAGCCCATGCTGCCCCAGGACGAGCCACCCTTGCATAAACAGACGTCGAATTCGTCTCTGGGCCGCAAGTTCCTCGGATTCCACATTGGCAAGCACGATTCTCAGGACTCTTTGGCGTCTCCCACCATGACCAACTCCAGCGAGAGAGAACACCCGAAAGACCACCCACACAAGGACCATCCGCCCAGCAACTTGCGAGAACACTCCAAATCGCTATCTCTGCTGGCCCCGCCGCCGCAGATTGCGCTGTCTGCTGCTAGACATCCAAGCACAGACGACTCTCTGTCACCCAAGGGGCACGGAATGGCGGACTTCAAGCGGTTGTTCAAGAATAAGAGATCGGGCCAGGGCACGCAAAGCCCGATAAGCGGCCAAAGCCGCGGTCAGAACGGCCATTCTGATGCTGGAAACGGCACTTTGAGCCCAAACGCTAACCAGGCTCTCCACAGCAGGGCCCCTTCGCTGACGTCATTGGCGGCGCTCATAAACCACACATCTTCACAGCTTCTCAATTCCTCACAGGCCACGAGGCGTCCAGACGGGCCTGTGCACGAGCCTTTCACGCAAGACGGATCGCCTTTGGTGAAAAAATACGGAAAAGTTGAAAAAGAGCTTGGATCGGGCGCTGGCGGCTCCGTTCGTTTGATTATGAGGCCACTGGACCGCAAAACGTTCGCTGTGAAGGAGTTCAGACCCCGCCGTAACACGGAATCGTTCAAGGACTACACGAGGAAGTGCACGGCGGAATATTGCATTGGGTCCACCTTGAGGCACCCGAATATCATCAAAACCATCGACATTGTCCACGAAAACAATAGGTACTACGAGGTCATGGAATACGCGCCGATTGACTTCTTTGCCGTGGTGATGAGTGGAGAGATGTCCCGACAGGAAATCAACTGCTGCTTGAAGCAGATATTAGAGGGTGTCTCGTACTTGCATTCTCTCGGGTTGGCCCACCGTGACTTGAAGCTTGATAATTGCGTCTTAACCACGGATGGCATTTTGAAGATTATCGACTTTGGCTCTGCGGTGATTTTCAAGTACCCTTACGACCAGATCGGCTCCAGCACTGCTGATCCCATACACTACTGCCACGGAGTGGTAGGCTCAGACCCCTACCTAGCTCCGGAGGTGTTGACCAGCCTGAATTCATACAACCCACAGCCCGTGGACTTGTGGTCCATTGCCATCATATACTGCTGCATGACACTCAAACGTTTTCCTTGGAAGATACCGAATGCCGAGAAGGACAATTCATTCAAGTTGTACTCCATGGAGGATGACAACTGGCACGACTACTACTTGTCCAACGAATGCCACAAGCTCTTGTTGAAGCAGCGGCAGTTGAAGAACACCATCGTGAAGCTGAACAAAAAGAAGAAGCTTCTCAAGAAACAAGAAGAACAGGAGGAGGAGGGCAACGACATTGACGACCCCGAGACCGCTGAGACCTTGGAGGAGAAGCTTTTGGCGTTGCAAAGTGTGAAGGTGCTAGATGAGGAAGAAACGAAAGAGATACTTGGCGAGCTCAAGCAGATCGACTTGAAGCTCGAGGAGTACGAGAAGACGAAAAACGAACAGAAGGCCCTCTTCCAGAAACGTCGCGAAGAATCAGCACCCAAGACAGCTTCAACGACCGAAGACGACGACGAGCTGAAGAAGCTGGACGAAAAGCGTTCCAAGTCACACAAGCTGATCCACGGACCTTACAGGTTGATGAGGTTGTTGCCGCATGCATCGAGGCCTATCATTCACAAAATGCTACAAATCGATCCCAACAAAAGATGCTCCATAGAGGAGATTCTTCTGGACGAGTGGATCAAGAGCATTCAGTGCTGCACGCTAAAGGCAGTGGAGGGCAGTGCTGTGGACGAGGAAGAAGACATGGAGTTGGTTCATGGCACTCCTCCACACAAGCACACGATAGTGATGGATGACGCCAAAGAGGATGCTTAATTGTTGAACAAGCAAAATAATGGTACGCTGCATTTTGCCTGATATGATTTGCCTCGTTGTGCTATATTGACAAGTATGACCTTGAGGGGACTAATTAATAAAGCATGGCCGGGGTAGCAGGCATCATTCTGCTGTGCTTCTTTGGCATGGAGTCGAGGGCTTATGGATCAGAGATTAATGAAGATATAGAATTACGTAACAACAGTAACGAGCAAGAATCGTTTACAAAATGTTCTGTAGTCACCTTGAATATTGAGAATTAAAAAGCAGAACTTATTCAAGATGACATACCTATTCTCTTCAACATCGACTGGTGCCACACCGGTGGTGTCTGGGCTTTCTAGATGGTGGTGAAGTAGTAGGTGGGGCACTGATAAGACGCAACATCTAATAAGCCAATTGCACACAAAATGCCACCAGTCCCTATAAACTCCGTGAAATACAAAACCAGCCTTAAAATGGCTATCTCGAAATTGAAGTTTCTACAAGAAAAGAAAACTGCCCTCACAAAGCAACAACGCAGACAACTAGCTGACTTATTGAGTGCTGGCAAAGAGTCCAGCGCCAAAATTAGAGTGGAGAACATCATCAGAGACGATATATATATAGAGCTTTTGGAGTATCTCGAGCTTCATTGCGAGCTTTTGCTTGCCAGATTGTCAATCATTTTGGATACACTGAGAAACGAGGTTGATCCTAATTTGAAGGAAGCTGTTCTGCTGGTCATATACGCATGCCACCACACCGAGGTCAAGGAATTGATAACATTGGGCGAATTGCTCAAACATAGATATGGGCCTGAATTCGTAATGGCTGTCCAGCACAACACAGACGGCGCATATGTGCCAGAGAAGATAGTCAAGCGTTGTGCAATTGATCCACCCTCCGAGGTCCTCGTGGACTTGTATTTGGGTGAAATCGCTAAGACGTATGGTGTGCCTTATCTGGGTCTCAAAGTTGACCCTTCTGAGCTTCCTGAGGCGGAAGAAAAGGATGGCTCTGACTCTGACTCTGGCAGTGGAGGAGGTCTCGCGGAAGCGCCAATTGAGGCCGATTTTGGCCAGCAGCCCAGTCTCGTGAAGCCTGCGCCAAAGACAGCGCTTCTGGAGTTTGATGAGTTGAAGGCTCGCTTCGCTGCCTTGAAGAAGTAGATGATAGAGAGAAAAAGATGAAGGAGAGAGAAGGGTATGAATGGAATGGCCATTGGCGAGCAAAGTCAAGCAACTGTCAAAAACTAAAACGCAATAAAACTCTAGAGATGTCTTCAACCCATGGTCCTGTGTTTAAAGTGGGTTCAAGAGTATCGTACTCTCTGATAACATTAACAAAAGCTACAATGCACAAAAAGGTCTTGATTCTCAAATGGCGATTCGAATCGATGCTTGAGGACTTTTTGACTCAATAATAATCCAAAGAGCAAAATTGGGCTCCTGTGTTATACAGCATCAACACAGACTGGATCTGTTTCTGTTGCAAAATGTATGCGGCCTCAGATCAGGGCCAGCACAAGACGAGAAACGACAGCAGAAAATAGAAAATAGACAAAATACAATTGTGTTTTCGCATTCTATAGATCTGCTCCAATCTTAAAAAAAGCTTCATTTTCTAAATCCTCCAAACTCTATCTCAGCATCAGAGACTGGAGTATCTTGTGGATGCAGTGCGTACCATGTCAAACAAACATCGCGACTATTTACCTTACCCAAGTGAGCAAATCTACGATCTAGCTGCTTAGGGCAGAATAGGCTAACATGTCTCTTCTCACGTCAAAACAAAAAAGCGAACTTCACAAAGCCATATTTCAGTATATCCTGGCAAAAACTCTACCCGAGGATGATTTCCTACCGAAACTCAGTGACCTTCTAGAGATAGACAAGGAACGCAACGAAGACATCGTGCCCAACTACCTAGAGAAAAAGTGGACCACGGTGGTCAGACTCCAGAAGAAAATACTCGATTTGGAAAACGAGGTTTCCTCCTACAAGCTGCTTCTCGACTCCATGTCACCCAATGGCCACAACGGATCAGCACCAGTGCTTCCGAGAGATAAGCTCAATTGGCTCCCGAACATCAATTCCAAAACGTATAAGACCCTGTCCAGCCAGAATATCAACTCCATTGCTGTGCATCCCCTGCTTCCGCTAGTAGTGGCGGGAGCCTCCGATGGAAGCATCATTTCGTGGAACTTGGTCCATGATTCACTGGCGATCCCGGAGAAACTAATACACGGCCACACGCGAAGCGTGAACAGGATCTGCTGGCTGCCAGTGCCCGTTTCTCTCGGAGATAACGCACCCAAAAACTATTTATTGGCGACCTGCTCGCTGGACCTCTCAGTGAAAATCTGGGAAGGTGACTCGCTCAACCATGTTCGAACGTTAACAGGCCACGAACACACCGTCTCATCTGTTGCCTTTTCGCCTTCCAATCCCACAATATTGTACTCTGCCTCAAGAGACCTATCGGTGCGTGTGTGGGACTTGACCAGTGGTATTTGCATTAGGAAGTTTGTGGGACACAGTGACTGGGTCAGGGACGTCGATGCGGCTTCCGTGGAGCACCCCCTAGCATACGGGTCGACGACTGCCCCTTTCGGTGATTTTCTTCTCACATCCTCGAACGATCAGTCTATAAGGCTATCACACGCCTCCACGGGTATCGGACTTGCCCTTCTTTTGGGCCACACCCACGTAATTGAGTGTGTCAAATTTCTTCCTCAACTATCCAACAAACACCTAGACGGGTTTGTGAAGCTGCATCTCGAGAACTTCTCGGCCTTGACTGAGGATATCTTGAACGATCCAGCATACCAGCAGACGCTCGGATACAAATACTGTGTGTCGGCCGGAAGAGACAACATCATCAAGTTGTGGCTTTTGCCTCCTCCAGCAATTCGTTCGAACCGGCCACCTGCTCCGTCTGAGCTCAACAACTCGCAAGGATGGCATCTTGCTGATCTTATAGGACACCAATCTTGGGTAAAGAGTTTGAGCATTCACCCCAGCGGGCGCTTCATATTCAGTGCTGGAGATGACAAAACGGTAAGAGTATGGGATCTTGGAACTCTTATAGAGAAGGGACTGGTGCAGTGTGTGAAAACTCTACAAGCGCATGAAAGCTTTGTGAACGCCGTTCATATGGCCAATTTCGAGACAGCTTTTGCAAAAAGCGACGAGAGAACTGAAGAGCTGATACTAAAAAAAATTGAGCAAAACATGAGATGCATTTTCATTACTGGCGGGGTGGACAAAACTGTCAGAGTATGGAGCTAACTCAGGCATTTCCCTCAACGATCATATCCGGGGCTCTCTGAGCCCACTCAGTCCATGACCCGTCATAGACACGAATAGGGATATCGGGATTAATCTTCTCAATGGCCAAGCGAAGAATCACGGCCGTCACCCCAGTTCCACACATGACAATCACTCCCTTCCTGTCCAATGGCTGGTTCCAATCGACGTTAAAATCTTTCTTGAAGAGCTCGGTCAATTCCTCCTTGGTTTTGTACTGCCCATTTTCAGTCAACACCTTGGAAAAGGGCAAGTTGAGTGCGCCAGGAATGTGCCCTGACAGCAATCCCTTTCTTGGTTCTGGTGCCTTTCCATGGAACCTGTCGGCACTCCTTGCATCAAAAACATAATACTCGTCTAGATTTCTCGACACAACAAGGTCAGCCAATTCGTCAAACTCAATCACCTGGTTACGATAGTTTTTGGTGAAGGTGTTGTTGTCAATGCCGTCGTAACCGTTCTCGTCGCCGTTCTCCTTTGGCGAGTCACGAAGCGCAAACTTTTCGACATCGTATTTCTCCTTGTACTGAGGGTAATTGTCCAACAAGTACACGTTTTTGTGGCCGTAAAGGGCAAACGTCCAAGCCGCTCTGGGCCCTGAAAAGATTCCCTGTCTGTCATACACCAAGACCAAGTCATCTCTGCGGATCCCCAACTTCCCGATCTCCTTGTCAAACAACCTGTGAGGAGGAAGCATGTGAGGGTATCTGCTTGTACGGCAGCAAATTGCGTCTAGATCGAAGAAGACAGAGTTCTGGATCCGATCTTCCCGAGCAAACTGGAGTTTAGCATTTTTGGGGGAATTGGGCATGTACCATGTTGCATCAACAGGCACAACACGAGGACCTGGCGACTGGAGGAGCCTGTGGGCGTATTCGGAGTTAAGGAGCTTCACTCGAGGAGAATTGACCATTTTACTCGAAAGCAAACTTGTTCTGGGGTAATTAGCAGTGGTGAGTTCCCATTGTGAAGGAACGCTCGCTTTATCAAGAACTACTCATTGCAGCGATATCGGTCTTTCGGAAGCCGGACAGAAGGGCCCCCAATTTTTCACGTGACTATGAATACAATATCTATTTGGTTTTAACGTCGAAGTTGGCACTGAATCGGCTCGTGTCGGCCTTCATGAACTCTCGAAGGGCCATTGTGGCATAGCAGCTGACACCCAACCTCATCTGCAACACAATGCCTGTTTGAGTGGCATCCTCAGAGCCAGAGTAGTCGATGATTCGGTCCAAGTCTTCGTTTTTGTCCTTTTTAGCACGCAAGATCTCCAAGTCTGTCCGCAAAATCGGGTCAGTGGTGTTCTTGTGCTTGACAATTTTGTAAGAAAGTTGTGTGGCTTTCCCCATGAGTGGTCTATAGGAACCAGCTAAAGAGAACTCTTGCACTCTTCTGCCCATGTTGTGGGGGTCAAGTCCGTCTTTGGCCATCACCTGCTCGTAGACTGCCATGAGCTCAGGGCTGGTAGGGTAGACGACATCATAGCCTGGAGAAGGAAGAACGACGTCGTAGATAGAGTAATTTCCAGATTCGATATCCTCCTTCAGAAGAGCACGAACCTTGTCTGAGGCAGTGCCTGCAACGTCCTCCTCAAACTCCTCTCCATCTTCATCGACTGAAACAATCTTTTTGCTCTCAGGGTTTTTCTGTTCCACCATGATCAAGTCACCTTCACGGACCTCCAAACCATAAAGCTCGATTCTCTTCGAGGCAACCATATTCCAGACGTAAGACTGGTAGGCATGAACATAGATAAGACGCAAGTTTCTGGGAATTTGCATAATAGCACGGAAGTAGGCCTGCTTGTGGTAGTCTTCACCCTCTCCATCAGGGACTTTTTTCTCTTTGGCCAAAGCGTTCAACACATTTTGCTCAGCAAAACACCTTCTAGGCATGAGCTTGGCAGCCTCTGTAGCGTCTCTTTTCTCCGCCCAAATTCTTCTGGCCTCCACAGACTCAGCAACAACTCTGTCCTGTTCTGCCAAAAGAAGGTCAACAGCGTTTTTCCAATTCTCCTTGAGAAGCTCGATTCCGAGAACGTGCGTTGAAATGGAAAAGGTTCCAAATCTTTGCAACCCGTAGTAGTTGATGAAGCCCTTGTCTTTGAGTGAGGTAAACGCCTTGTCCACTACCTCCTCCAAGTTGGCCTCCTTCGTCTGCACATCACGAATGGCTATTAGGAACTCGTTACCCTGCAAATCGCCAAGATCGAGAGAGGTGCTTTCATACTTAAATCCACCGAGAATAGACCCATTTAATCCCTTGTTAAGGGCAGTCACTCGTTGAACCTTTCCTTTATGAATGCTGAGCCTCTGGCAGGTAACTCCACGACGGTCCTTGGTGCCTGCGTACTTCACGGCCTTGTTGGGGATTCTGAGGTACTTGGCAATGTTGGAAGCAACCTCCATAGTTTCTCTGTTTTCCTTATAGAGAGTGAAGTGCAAGTAGTTCTTGAAAGGGCCCAAACCGAAGTTGATTACACCCAGGTCGTCAACGTGGTTCACATTGCGGCCTCTGTTGGTGTTAGTGCCTTTGGATAATGCCACCTTGAACGTATTTTGCGGAGAAGTCATTGTCTCCAACTTTCCCTGGAAAGCTTGTCTAAGAAGCTGGTGCAACTGGGTTCTCTCCGCCTTGTCGTTAAACTGTGTCTTTGTTTCCATATTGCCTCCGTTGGAGAAGAGCTCTTCAATTTCTTTGAGTTCATCAGCGGTGATGAGCTCCAACAAACGGGCCTTATGCTCTTCGCTGAGCTCGTATTTGGCAGCCTTGGTCTCATTACCTTCCTCAGTCTCCTCAGTCTTCGCCTTCTCGGCCTTCTCGGCCTTAATTGCCTCTACCTCTTCAGGAGACTTATCTTGGAGATCAGCACGCTCGTTCTGTCTCCTCTCCTGCTTCCTCTCTCTCTTCGTCTTGCCCAAATCGATACCCTCGTCAGTCAATCTGACCACTGTCCCGTCTAGCGAGACCTCGTTGACCTGAAAATCAGAATATCTCTGTTTGATTGTCCCAAAGAAGCCGTCCCCGAATTTGTAATTCTCGTAAATGTACTGAGTTACGCCCACATCGGCCTCCAGGACCACTTTACCTGGGGCAGCATATACTCTTTGTTTCTTAGCGCTATCGCTGGCGGGAGATGCGCTTCTCTTGGCTGTGCCCTCCATTATGTAATTGAAGTACTGGGAAGCACGTGGAAACTTTTTGAAAACGCTGGATAGTCACGATCTGGACATGAAGTTGGTGAGCTTTTTTGAGATGGGCCTGATGAGCCAGAGATGGTGTACTGCAGACGAGGCCCCAGCTCCAAAGACAAGCTAGCTATGGAACGATTGTTTTGGGAGAATTAATTGGCCTTCGATGTTGTTTGATTGCTCTATAATTAAAAATTGTCCTGAAGGGTGAAAGAAAAAGTATCACGACTCTCGTCGAAGTTGGTCTTCTTCCGGCAAGGCGAGTCTTCCTCGCATACATCTCAGTATCCTAGATGTCAAATTAACTAAATATAGAAAAAAAGTCCTAATTTCAACTACTATCCTGAATCATCGAGATAGAGTTAACTTTCCTCTACAATTTCTTCTTGTCACTTCATGCTTCGGTCTCCTGGTCTGGTGGACCTCGCCGCGGATATAATGGCTGCAAAACACAAAACCCACCACCCACATTCTCGCTACCACAGCGCTTTTTCGCCTATTTGCTATTTCTGCTACTAAAATGAGTCCCTGCTACCCCAAAACTAGGCTTCCCTTCGACCCCGAGCTAGAGCGCTACAAAACAATGTACGACACCATGCCGTTGCTGAACTTGAGCTACTGTGAGCGAAGGCCCAAATCTGTCCGGAGTCTTGCCTCTTCTGGCAAGAAAACCTTGATCAAGGACTTCATCGCTGACCAGTTTGAGCGTTTTAGGTACAAAGTCAGCCAGAACCAGGTCGACAGCAAGGACCTTCTGCTTGAGATGTTCGCCAAAATGGCTCTCAAAGCCGACTACGAAGAAGAGGCCCCGCCAAAAGCAGCGTCCAGAATCAACGGCTCCTCGTCGTACTTTCTGAAAGCACGTGAGCCCAGAGCCGTGATGCTTCTTTCTCTACCTCCCGAGGCCAATTTGCCGGCTGTCCTTTCGCATGTTCGGGGAGGCCAGTTGGAGAGAGTGATTCTGGGCAGCAGGCCCGAGCCGTTTGTGGAGTTCCACTTCCTAGACAAGAAAGCCGCCGATGCGTTCTTCAAGTATGCCAGAAGCGGCGTTTTTGTCATCAACGGAGTGAAGCCAAAAGTGAGACGACTCCCCTTCGATGTCATATCGCCAGGGCCCGTGCAAAGCAATATTATGCAAGCGGTTTCGAAGCATCGAGCCACGAGAGTGATCAAAATGCGGCGTCCCGGCGAACTTCCAGTCGTTTCCGAGAAAGAGAAAGCCAGCTATCCGGTGGCATCAGAGTACTACGTCAAGGACCTCGATATTGAGGAGATTCGCAAGGATATGGCGCAGTTTGGCGAGATCATCGAAATCAAGGCGCTGATAGCCAACTTGTGCACATTGTCGATCCACTACTCGGCCTTGTCGGAGCTGATATTGGCCATGCGGTCTTTCCAGCTTGTTGGCTCGGCTCACCAGAAGAAGTACCAGGGCTGGAAGGTGGAGTACGGGAAGGACCCTGCTGATGTTCCCTGCTACAATGTTTAGCTTCAATCCAATGCCATACCGATTAGGAATTTGTAAAATAAAAGCGTCATTTCTGCTGATTCAGCTTTGAGCACTACAAAAGGTACTTTTTGTCACGATGTAACTTATAGCACTAGCATCGTCACCTCGTTGAGCACTGTATGTCTTATTTTGCAGCCATTTCTCACCGCGTACCTACAGACCCAGGTGAGCACCAGAAGGGCTTAAACTCTACGAAGAATTCAGATTTGTGAACCCTGCTAAATCACAGGTGACTAATACGGGTATCTATATCACAAATGCTGATTATTTTCCATATAGTCCTTTTGGTTACCTCCTGATCAGGGTGATATACCATCCTATCACCGCCTTCCTAATCGGGCGCAATCATAAACAAAAGATATTTGTTGCATACTACTACAGAGATCTCTAATTACTTGCCTAAACCTACCATCACTAACAAGATAGAAAAACCAAATACCATGTTTCGTTCTGGAAGGGCAACCCCCACCCACAGATCGGGATACTCTGACCTTAAACGACCGGCATCTGCTAGAGGCTTTAGACCCCAGCTGCCTCAAGTATCTTCTTCAAGACCGTCCTCAAGCATGGGATCAAGACCATCAACCCCGACTTTCAGACCTGAACCGTACACTGGCTCGATTCTAGTGAGCATCAGACCCAATCCACACACCAGCGACAATTCGAAGAACCTGGTGTGGAAAATCGAGGAGTTCTCCAACACCATCATCAACACCCAAGACACTTCCTCCTACACCTTTGATAATGTGTTTGCCTCGTCCATGGACGTCACAAACAGGGCAGTATACAACCGCTCGTGTGCTGAATTGGTGCACAAATTTCTCAATGAGGGTTTCAATTCTACGCTTTTTGCCTACGGTATGACAGGCTCTGGTAAGACATACTCCATGCGTGGAGAGGACCACGATCCGGGATTTGTCCGTTTGGCCATTGACGATATTTTCAATGTTCTTGAGTCACCCAATCTGGGCCGCTCGTACTCGCTTTCGGTCACCTACTTGGAAATCTACAACGAGAAGATAGTAGACCTTTTGGCCAATGGCAACTCAATCACCGACCTCAAAATCAGAGACGATCCGGAATACGGCGTTGCAATAGTGGGAGTCTGCTGCACTACAGTTTCTTCCAAGCAATCCTTGCTACAGCTCATCAAATCAGGCGACATGAAGCGTAAAACGTCTGCCACTGATTACAATGCAAGGCTGTCTCGTTCTCATGCTATCTTGCAATTGAGACTTCATACTATGGACATGGCTATGAACTCAGAACATAAATCAATTTTATCACTCTGTGATCTTGCGGGATCTGAGAGGGCCACTCTGTGTGCTGAAAGGCGGAAAGAAGGATCATACATCAACAAGTCTTTGCTTGCCCTATCTACCGTGATCAACAAACTTTCCCTATCATCATTGTCGGGTAACCTGGATCATATACCCTATAGAGACTCAAAGCTAACAAGACTTCTCCAGCCTTCACTTTCGGGGCTGGCCCTTATTCTGATCTTGTGCAACGTTCATTTGGGGCTGAACCAATCTGCCCTTAATCAACAGTTTGCAACAGAGACTGCCAACACTCTACGGTTTGCAGCCAGGGCCAAAGACATTGTTCTATCTGTAAAGAAGAATAGGAAGCAGTCTATTGTTGACCTGGACACACAAAGAATAATAGACGAATTACGAAGAACCGTGGAAAACCAGAAGAATGAACTTGCGATGTTCAAGCTTCAGAATGGAGGAGCCCTTGCACTTAATGGAACCCCTGATAACGCGGCCGCATCCCAGCTACAAGCCGAAGTGAAGGTGCTCAACGAGAAGATTGAACACCTCAAGCGTCTAGTTGACTTAAACAAGACGGAGGCCATTCTTCTACGAAATGATGCACTCAACGACATTTTGGGAATGGACATTGACAAGAACTCTCAACAGTTGATGATGGCTAATCTCGAGGAATTCTACAAACGCTTGAGCCACGAGATGGAAGAATACAAGCACTACAATGCCAAATTGGAGAACCAGCTCCGTCTAGCTCATCAGCAATTGGCTGCAATTTCACAATCGCACCAAAACAGAGCCGACAAGTTGTCTGAGAGGCAATACGACGCAGTATTGAGACTGCAAGAGGAAGAAATCTTGCTGCTCAAAGAAACATTGCGTGATAAGAATCAGATCATTCAGGGCCTCACCAAAACTTCGAAACTTCGCCGTTTGGTAGACACTTCAAATGCATCTACGCCTCCTACTATCGCCGATTATGCCAAAAAAACAAGTCCTCCTACGATCAGAGGTAGCCCTGACAAAGAGAATGTGGTTTCCGAAATCCGCTCTTTCAGATTGAGTCCAAAGAAGCCTGCTGTCCCTCGCTTCATCTGATTAATTAAGTTATGTATGTAATGTGAGCCTATAACGAGTAATAGATATCATGCCCATGAATTTGCAGGCCGTTCTTGTCCACTGCGTAGGTTGGCTCTCTTAGATTGAGTAGTTTTGGGTGTTGCTCTGGAGGCATCATGAAGACGTCTCTGCAATCGAAGCAGCGAGTTGAAGCTTCCCCCATTTCCACTCGAAATTCCTCCACCGAGTTCCTGACTCGGCAATGCAGGTTTGCTGTTGATGTCGTTACGTCTGCTGGGGTTCTCTGCGACTGATACAATAGGAGGTCTTAACTTGACATCTCCACTGTCGAATTGAAGCACATTGACGAAATTCTCCTCGAGCTTCTCGCCTCCATTAAATAGACCCGTGGTGTCATCAATTTGCACGGTGTACCCCATCAGCTGATTCACAGTATCATCAACGAAAAAGTCAACCCTATCGTTATTGAAGAGCTGAACTTTCTTGCCCTTTCCTAGCCTCACGCCATTGACAAAACACGAGTTGGTGCTGAAGTCAAGTAGCCAGATATCCTCCAAACAGTGCGCCGGGCTCTCATATATTGACATCAGCGATACTGGATGACGTCTTTTGTGAATGAGACAGTGAATTTTGGACATCCTATCATCATTGATGAAAGTATCACATATCTCGTTTCTCCCAATAGCATAAGGGTTGACACCCTGGCGAATGTAGATCGGCTTATCGGTAACAGAGTCGGGTTGTGGCTTCAATGTGATGAAGTTGTCCTTCGGTGGCCCATCCACATCATCATGCGCCAAGCTGAGTTGTTTCATTGCCTCTTCGTCGAGCTTTACTCGCTTCGTTGGCTCTTCGTCCTCCTCCATGATCTGAGGTGACCTCTTCTTGCTTTCTTCAGCTTTGCGCTTTAGTGGCAGCACATGATTTGCAATGTTGGCTTTCTGTGAGCTGGGATGAAGTGGCTGTGACTGTGGCAATGGCACCACCCTTCGGGGGACCTTGAACTGAGAATTGCTGTCCTTGGCCTTCTTATTCTTATCACCCTCCAATGGTCTAAACATCACGTCGTCGTCTAGCTTGCTCATAGATGCATTAACGTGAAGACCATTCTCGATCTTCCTCGATTTTTGTGACGTAGATTGAGACAAGCTTACTTTCTGTGACTCTTCCGAGTCTTGAGAGCCCAGCTCTACACCCTCTAGCCAAGGATGCTTGAGAGCCTCTTCTGCAACCATACGCTTAGTGGGGTCAACTTGCAAGCAACATTTCAAAAAGTCACGACCTTCATCCGAGATCTCATAGGAGTTGAGTGGAGACTCGTGGTACTCGCCGCTCTTGATCTTCTGGAACATCTGACTTTGAGTCTTGCCGTTGAACGGTAAATGCGATGTGAGAAGCACATACACCAAGCAACCGAGAGACCATATATCGACGAGGTTGCTGTAATTGACATGTGGTGAGTCTTGAGAGGCTTGCTGAACGTCGTATTTTCCCGTGATGACTTCAGGTGCAACATATGCCAAAGTGCCGCAAAACGTTTTCATGAAGGTCGCGTTGTCGCTGATTTTCGCTAGTCCGAAGTCTGTGATCTTGACTAATATCGGATCGTCTTGCATGATCAAAATGTTATCGGGCTTGAGGTCACGGTGGGATATGCCGAGTCGATGCACGTATGCAATACCGTCCAAGATTTGCTTTGTAATAACTTGTGTAGCATCCTCCCCAATGGCACCGTTTGCAGCCACGAAGTCCATGAGATCGCCCCCCGGAACGAACTCCATGACCAAATAGTAGTTTTCGATATCCTCATAGAAAGACTTGAGTTTCACGATGTTTTTGTGATCGAGCTTCCGAAGAATCTCAAGTTCTCTATTCACACCCAACATGGCCCCCTTGCCGCCTGCGTGGATCGCTCTCCGTCGATTGATCATCTTCACCGCATACGAGTTGCCTGTACTTCGTTCCACGGCTTTCTTGACAATGGCAAAAGCGCCCTGTCCAATGGTTTCGTTCTTGATGATGAAGTCCTTGTAGATGCCCTCGTCCTTGATAACGAGACTGTTAGCCGAGTTCAGCGGGTTGTACGCATCCGAAAATAGAACTACGAAGCGAATGACGTCCTTGGGCACACCAACACCCACGGCAATCTCGTCACCCTGGTTGACAATGTAGTTCGAGCCCTTCACAACGCGGTTGCCATTGAGGTGCGTCCCGTTGGTAGACGTGTCTTGGATCCACAATGTCTTGTCGCTCAAGTTGAGCCATATCTTGAAATGTTTATTTGAGAGCCTGGTGCAGCAGCTTAGCACAAAATCACATTCAGCATTTCGACCAAAAAGCCACGTCTTTTTCAGCAGCAGGGGCGCCGTTCGCGTGGGAGCGCCCTTATTCAAGTCAAAATGTCTATACTGGCCCGTTGTGCAAATTAGCCTACAGACGTGGTTTTCGTCAAAGGCCTCGTCTTCTCGTTGTGTGGGTGCCGATTGTTGTGTCGGCTGAGTTTGTGTGGGCTGCGTAGCATCCATGAATTGCTTTTTTTAGACGAGACTTTGGGTGAACAGGGCTATCGGGGATCTCAGATGTTGGTGATGATTTTATCCTGAGGTGTAGGCGCGTCGCCCTGCAGGTTTCGTTGATGAATTGATCGAGGCTGGAGGAGGGAGATTGACGAAGGGGTAGAAGAAAATTAAAAAAACAAGGTGAAGGCTCTCACTTAAGCTTTGGAGCTTTTGGGTGTATAGATTTGATTTTTGGGATATTTCGAGGGTGGCGTGGAGTTTAAGCTCGCAGGTCTGTGGTGGTCCTGGTAGACGAGGCAGAGCCGTAGGGAGGCTACGGGGGGTACCCTTTTCAGCATTTGATTTATTTTTATTCGCCCAAAGTGCCATTAACGTAATCAAAAGACAGGGTGTTGAGAGACTCGAAAGTCCATGTCTAGCTCTTACACTTTCGCTACTTGTGCTAAATGGCTGCGAAAAATGCAAATAGGCTTGATTTCCTGCTCCGCAGACTGCCCCAAACTTAGGATTTAATCAGGCTGTTTATCAGCTTTTTTATTTCATAAACACAGATCAAAGAGTCGCAAACTCGACCTCTATTCAGAAAGAAAAAAAAAAAAAGCCACTGTGCCATAAAAAGGCTTCAGACTAATACCCTGAATCCAACCCTGAGAGCTATAGTCTCGACAAGCACCACAGGCCCCCGCTTTATCTCTGATGTGGCTTGAAAAAATCCATAGAATGGCAACACTACGCGAATTTAGTTTCGGAGCTCAATCCAGGCTTATCTCCAACTTTATCTGAGCATTGTTCGTATCAGTGTAGCAGATTACCCCACTGTTACATTGAGTAAACCGCCCATTGTGGAGCAAACACACAAAATGCAACATAGAATCTTGCCATTGACAAAAATGCCGTTTGATTAAAAAGCTTATCTCTGCCCTCAGCTACATCTCTCTCTTCAAATCTTGACCAGAAACTATTTACTATCCCGTATCGTAATACATTAAATACCATTCTAGCGTAATTGCGTGAAAGAACGAGTCATGGAAACTACGGGCTCCAATTCAGGGTCCCCCTGCTCATTTTCCTTGAGGTAGTCCAAACTGTTCCACTCGTCTTCTCTGTAATTGTAGTGCTTGAACAAGAACCAGAAGATCCATCCGGCAATAAAACAAGCGACAGCCAATCCACTGAAAGTCCACACCATCTTGGGGTCCTCCGAAACTGGAGAAAGGGCAATTCCAAGAGCAGAACCAACTGCATTCATAAGAAGGAAGATGGACATGATGAAAGACTTCATGCTGACTGGGGCTTTGGTGTAAGCGTACTCCAAACCAGTGATAGAAGCGAAGATCTCAGACATACCAATCAACCAGTAGCATGGAGTTTGAAGCGCAATGTGGATTCTATTGGGGACATGGGCGAACTCTGGGTCACAAGCCATGGGGTGGTCGTAACATGGGCCAGCTTTGTAGATAAAGTGTTGCAACACACCGGCGTAGACCATGGCAGCAGCACCAAACATGAAACCAAAGAAAATCTTGGTGACGGCTCTGAAAGGAGTGAATCTTCTGATGAATGGGTAGACTATTCTCTCGCAAATGGGAATAAAGATGATAAGCGTGATGGAGTTGATAGCCTGCAAGATATCGTTGGGCAAGCCGTGGAGCTCCATCTGGCCAGCCTGAGAAACAAAGTTGTTGTTCATTTGTCCGTAAACCAACCAGTAGATTGGGTAGAAAGCAAAGACCTTGCACGCGTACAAGGCTCTGTGGACCTCATCCACAAATTTGTCGTCCCATGGGAATTCCTTTTCGGGGTTAAGTGATGGTCTAACAGCGTCGAAACTGAACTTCCTCAAAGCCATGAAAGCACACTTGAACGAGCGTGCAATCACCTTGTCGCCTACTGGAACCTTCACGTACTGTTTTCTTCCCAAAACAAGCGCTGCAATGGCAATGGTGAAAAAACAAAGAGGCAAGAGGAAAGCGGCCCAGAAGTCCACGTTGTGCTCCAATTCCGTCGTGGCAATGACGGAAAGCGCTCCAACATTAATCATGAGGTAGAAGAACATGAAGACGTTCTGGATGGTGATTTTGGGGTCCTCCACCACACGCTCTCCGGACTTCAAAACCTTGATTTTGGGTCCGGACTTGGGCACCTGGTCGGCAATCAAGGGCGAAACGTTGGACTTGATCCCGCCTGTTCCGATACCAATGATGATCACAGCCACAATAAAGCCGCCCAAAGAGGCATCTTTGGATGCAATGGAGGGAATCGAGGTAATGAACAAAACAAAAATACCAAGCATCATCACACCGCAGAACACGCAAATAGTAAGGTACTTGCCGAGGTAGGTGTCAGCAATCCAGGCACCGAAAACGGGCGTCACGTAACACCAAAACTGCCAAAAATACGACAAGGCCGTGGCGCCCAGGTGGTTCAATCCCAACACACCCTTCGGGGTGCTGTCTGGCGTGTGTTGCATGTAGTTCTGGAACGGAGTCGACAAACCGTAGTAAGAGAATCTCTCCGACAATTCCACAATGGCCACGAGCCAGCACGCCATGGGAATCTTACGGGCCACACGTCTGAGCGTTTTCATTTCGTGTTCCGTGGGCTCGAATCCCTCCTCGGTCTCCTTGACAGATTCATCGCTAGCAGCCTTCTCAACAGACCGGTCGACCGACTGGTCTTCGGCGTGGATGTACTTCTCGTCCACGGACTTCTCGTCGTTGTAGGTGGTGATCTTTTCTGCGGACATGAGAGATTGAAAAAACACGGAGAGAATCTGGGGTTGCAGGGACTTATATATGTAACCATGGCCTCATGCGGAGAGGCCTTATCGTGGTGAACGGCACCAAGGCTTTTTGGTGATTGTTGGCTGCAAAAGGTGCGAGGGACAAAACGCCCTTCGATTCTGCAGCGCCAGATTTAGGAAAAAAAAAAAAAAATAAGATAGCAACGGAAGCAGCAACCATGTTAGCAACAGGAATGGCTACAAGAGATAAGAGAGTGGACCCTGAACGGCTGCAAATTGCACTCAGTAGGGTTCAGCATAGCATTAAGAGAAATTCTGCTCTCATCAAATATTTTTTATGTGGTGGTATTTTTTTTTTTTTTTTTCTTTTGTGTGGCTCCGGCCTCCACTCAGGTCCCCCGAATGGCCCTTTTTCTCATTATCTGTCCAGGGTTCAAAGCGCCGTTCCATCGAGAATGCGGCAATTTCCATCGGCTCGCTTGCAAGCACCTCGTATTTCGACATGCCCCACAAAGCACGTCCCGCTTTTTCATCTCATACTAAAAAATACCCCTGGAATTTATCGCCGCCTCGAGCTTTCTTTTGACGTTTTTTTGACGTATTTTTCTGGATTTTATCCCTGGGCGTTCCTGGGTTCTGCCTTTTTTTGCAGTCTTGGCTAGGGTTTGGGGGAGAGCCACACGGCACCAAAGGCTTGGCAGTTTCTACGGCATGCGAGCAAAAAAAAAAAAAAAAACCGAGGCGATTTGTCCGCGAGGCTTGTACTGGCGAATAATGGGGGCGGAAATGTCAGAAAAAATAGAAAAAATCACAATTTGTGGAAAGATAAGGCGGCGGGAGGGCAAAAAAATAGAAGATCTCCGATACGGGGAGTCGAACCCCGGTCTGCTCGGTGAAAGCGAACCGTGATAGCCGTTACACTATATCGGACTTTGCTCCAGATTTGGCAGCCGTGGGGGCACTGGTGGGGGGCCACCGTCTCTGGTGCACGGGTGTTTGTGGTGATCTACGAAGCCTAGATAGTTAGACGAAAAGGCAGTAAAAGGGAGTATTTTTGTAGTATGAGTAGCCCTGGTGGTAAAGCTCCTAGGGCTTGAAAAGTCTTGAAAAAAAAGGGCCAAAAGAAGAGTCGTTGCCGGAAGCCCCATGCGCTCATAAAGGAGCACCCCAAACGTTACGCCCAGTTTAATGTGGTTTATTTGCCTCACGACGGAAGGAAAAACTTCTTTGAGACATTCTTCCTTTTGGATTGTGACTATCTCGAGGCCTGGGAAGAGCACGAGGGAGATGAAGAGGGAAGATCGCACGCTACAGCAGTAGTCAGACTAGGCCTGGACAAGTTGCCGCCAAAAACCCGGACTATCGAATACTATAGACAATATTTGCGCCGGAACCTAAATGACGCGGGATGCACTTATTTGCATCGATATCTCAGAGAACGTTCTGACTGCGAGTCTCTCGAGATGGATGACCCAGCAGCTCTTAATGATCGAGTCTCTTTCTTGAAACGAAATGCCCAGCCATGGGAAGAGGCTCTTACCTCTACTTTGAAGTATCCTTCTCACGAGCATGTTGATAACGAGTACTCGACGGAGGTCTACGCAAAATTTTGCCGGCGATACTGCTCTATTTGAAGGGAAAACGACACACACGAGCTAGGAATGTGCCGAAAGAACCTGTGAGTTGTGCAAGAAATGTGATAATACTTCCGATGGCTGTCGGAAAACAGTTGTAAGTGGCCTCCATCCCCTTTATCTTAGATGTGAATGTTTACGTCAACTCACTGCAAAGGCTCAGAACAATGAAGTCAAAGAGCCCGAGGCTTGATGCGTGGAGGACAATAGGAGTTAGGCAAGCTGAGAACTGTTACCAGTTTTGAATGAATTGAATCCCAAGTTCGTGCACCATGCTCCAGACTAGAAAATGTGTCCAAGAGACGAATAAGCCTATACCTTCTACCCTGTATGGGAACCTTGTTATGATATGCCTGTCCTCTCCGGAGTTTATTGTGCTTTAATCCACTACCTATACTGATAAAAGCACCGAAGACGATTCACGTTGTGCCTCTAGTAAACACCGACTTTCGTATTGTAAAGCTCGAGGTCAATCCTAATGTTAAGAGTGGACCGAGAGAGATACACATGTAATATGTGATAGCTATGTTGTAGTAGTGACACCTCCAATGGCTCAATCTGCAATCATTGGCCCAGCGTGGGGTGATAGGTTGTATATGGAAGTTGTCATCTAAAACGTTCATATCACTGCGATGAACAACAGTTTCTGGGAGCAAAATTCACAACCTTCATCACTTATCAATTCTCAAGACATTTGATGGTTGTGCTATCCAAGAATAGTCCATTTTTCCAAATATTCTCATTGAACAACAGCAACCGCCCTTACAGTATGCACATGGGTATGGGGATAAGTCTCATTGGCATATAGATGCTTTCTTAGTCAGAATCCTTCGCTCCTTCAAAAGCGACGGGTCCGAGGTGTATGTTTGATACTTCAACCGAGAATTGAATAACATATTATGGATGAGGAGCATCCTTACGATAAGCTTCACATCACGCACATATCTCCAACCCAACGATCAGACGTGCATCGGTCTAGTTAAGAGCCTCTGTTCCTGACAAATCTTTCTCTGTATATCGCATCTCCTTCAATCTACGCCTTTGCCTATTTAAGCTTTGTCTTCGCCTATGTACGGACTGAATAAGCTTCGCTACATAGACCCCAGGTGCATCGCCTACGCAGGCTATCAATGCACGGTATAGGGACCATGCAGGACACAGTATATCGAAGCCTAAAGGAAAACCAAGCACGAACAGTAGTTTCCGTTTCTTGAACCAAACGAATGACTCCAGTAAGATCACAAAACCTTCCCTTCTTGGTTTCTTTTGCCGCACCTGCCAAATTGCGATCTCAGCGCCTTCCTCTTTCTACCACTTGCCTCTCTAGTAATGGCTGCGAAATGGGAAGGTATAGGGCTGCCACAAAGCCCCAAGTACTTCTCCCACCTCACTTTTATTTTATTTTCCCACATCACCAACCACCCGTTCTGCCAGCAATGTTTTCCTTTTTCAGCAAAACTCAGCCTCTGGCCTGTGCCATCAGCACCATCACCGCTAACGGTATCACCGTTCACAAAGGGCTTTCGAAAGTCTCGAAAGGCCCTTTTGGCTCTCACCACAAATCATCGCCACTTTGCCCAGTTGTCACCACCACTGTGGTGCCTAAAAGCTTCCAAACTCACCCTAGCGCCCACTTTGGGCCCTCCAAAGGCCTCGTCAAGAGGACCTTGTCGCTGCTCAGGAATACTGCTCAAACGACGGTGCTTCCAGGCATGCTTGTATTTCTCAACGAGACTTGGTTCTTCATTCGGGTCTTCTGCGGTGATTTGTCTGACGTCGTGCCGTACTTCGTGCGCTTGGCTGACGAATCTGGCCACCCGGTAGATCCAGCCATCAGACCCTTTTTGCTCGACGAGGAAGTTGGAACCATCGACAGCACCCACAGCGCCTCGATCCAGATTCAAAGAGGCTCCCTTGACCTCTCTGGGGCCGCTACCGGGTTCACCCAGAGAACCGCTTCTCCCTACCCTGCCAACTACGTCGCTGCCTACTTTGAGAGCCAGGGCCTCCACAAAAAGAGCTCTCAAGTTTGTTTCGCCAACAGCGCCGCTGTTGAGGAGTTTTTTGAGCTGGACTCGCCGGTTTCTTCCCTTCCCGTCTCCACCTTGGCGACCTCCATCTCATCCAGGAGCGTCAAGGCTCTGACGGACTCGTTGCCCCAGGTCACGCTGGAATGGAAGCCCACCAACTTCCAGTGCTACGAGACGCTCTCTCGCCAGGTGCTCGAGTCTCTTGAGTCCAACAAGGCCTTGCTGGTGGAGGAGTTGGTCTGCCAAACCGACTCCCTCTACCGTATCCTCAAGCGAGAGATTCTCGACAAGGTCAAGAGCAACTGCCTCGGCGAGACCCAGAGATTGGCTGACCTTCTCAGCACAATTTCCAACATCAGTGCCACCGCCAAAGGCCTCTTCATTGATCTCTCTTGTCTCAGCGACGTCTACAGAAAAGGCAAACAGTGCTCGGTGCTCCTCCCCAGAGTCCAGCGCTGTCTTGCCCAGCTCAAGATGTTGGAAACCTACTTCGACCAGGTCATGAAAGAGACGAAGAGCGCCCTTGCCGAACGCCGCAACAAGACCCTCGCTGCCCACATCAAGGAGTGCCAGAGAATCAACAAGATGGTATTCAAGCGCCATTTCGACCTCACAGAGTCCCACCCCCAACTCGAGGGCTCCTACGTGAAAGTCAAAAGCAGAGCCGCCTACAGAAAGACCCTTGCCGAGGTAAACGCCTTTCTTCCCACCGCCACTGACTTGTATCTCCCCAAACAAGTCAGAAAGGCCGAGAGGGCTGCCCAGAGAGCCAGAAAGCTCATTCGCTCTGTCAAGGTGTCTGCCAACCAGCTTCTCAAGCTTTGCGAGTGAGACGAACGTTGTTGTTCTCACTAGATACATTGCCGTCCTTGGATCTCCCCCCGTCCTTGGATCTCCCCCCGTCCTTGGACATTGTTGCCGGAGACGCTGCTATTGGTCGCAAGTGCACAAGCCTGCCACCCTAGCCTGAAAGCGTTGTCAGGGACGCCACCCCACGAGGAAGATGATAAATTAAAATACTTATGACACAAGAATAAAAAGAAAAAAAAAAGCTGGACACCGTAGTCGTAGTTGGGACGCAAGGGTGGGGAGGACAATTTCGATAGAGGGTCAAACGAAGTGAGACACCAGACTCTACGCTCGCCAGCTCCAAAGTACTGAAGGAAGTAAACTCATACTTAGAAGAGTATACGTGTTGCATTGTTATGGTGAAATCTCGATTTTGTAGCTCTCGTGGATTTAGGGTATTTCCTTTGGCACCCTAGAGAGTAGGCAAACCCTTCACTACTGTTTCTATCACAATAACTACTAATGCCAATGAAATTCGTATCCTGTTATTTTTGACATTCTTTCGCTGTCTAGCTATCTATTTCTAGTTATTCTGTCGAGCCATCCTGAGAAACCTCCTCGGCTCACTAACCTGATAATTGAGGACGGACCTCGACCACTGGTCCTCTTTGATACATCCTTTTCAGCTTGTTGACAAGTGATGATGCCTCAAGTCGCTAAAGTCCTAACAACAAGCCTAGAAGATGATCATCATCAGTATTAACGTCATTCAAGGTCTCTGATATAGCACATTAGAAATGAATCAGCGGTTTGTTTTAGGGCGGACATTATCACCAACGCATCCCTTTTATGTCCCAAAAAATGTCTTCAAGATATTGATGATAAAATCAACCTTTACACATGCTGTCACTGGCTAACTGCCAAGTCTGAGTTTAAGCTCTCGACTGCCTGAAGCGAGGCAGATCGCAGTGGACCCTTAGCCAAGCATACACAGACCGCCTCATTTGAAGAGAACAGACTGAGAAGAAAAAAGAAAAAATAAATACATGAACAGGAGATATAAGCTCACTGTTCATTCAATTAATCACTATTTCTAAATGGTCTTTGCTGTTTTGCCGTCGAGACCCTAGCCTACTGCGGCGAGACCCTGTGTGCGAATAAGGAACCACCACGGGCTCCCAACAGCCGTGCCTCGTTTGCCTCATGATGTTCAAATTCTTTAAAATTTTCTCCCTTCCATCGAATTTTCGTCCATTGTCAACTGTCTCTTCTCCGGTTCGGCCCAGCATTCTTGGCTGCAAAGTGTAATGCACTGCGCTGTAGGCGAAAAAATACGGTGTCTCAGAAGTCTTGCCCTGGCGTTTGAGCAGCAAACCATGATAATCCTGATATTTCAAATATCTCAATTGTCATTCGCCTTCAATGGCTTCAATCGGGAGAGCTCCGCAGTTTTCCGAGTTCGTCACGGTGGCAGGGCAGCCGTGTGGCTGGCTTTTGGCGGAGGTGGAAGCGGACGGAGACGGATGTCGGGTCGGAAGAACATCCGGGTCCACTTTCTGGGCACCGTTTGCCGCAAGTTGGAAGTCGAATTTTCGATTTTAGATCGATTTTGAGCTCTCGGTATTGAACAAGTGGTTAGCATTCAGTTCTCTTCGACTCCTTCCTTTTTGTATTTGGTCTCTCTTTGTTCTCTCTTTGGTCTGGGTGCACCGTGCTAGTGCCGGTCCACGCAGGCTTTTTGCAGCCACTGCGTCTCAGGAGAATCGAGGAGGCGAGGAAAGAACCACAAAACAGCGAAAGTCACTGATTTTCCCAAAATACATCAGTTCAATTCCTCTAAATCGCCCGAAATCCTCCGATTTCTCTTCCTACTTCCTCCGGTTTGCCTCCGTTCTTTGTGGCTTGCCACTATCCACGCACGGCTCGAATCGCATTGTTAGGTCGGCCGCAAGCGTGAGCAGGCATAAAAGCAGCCTTTTTCGCAACCGTTTTGTCTTATCAAAACCACGACTAGACAAGAGTATTTTATTAACATTCCAAAAAAAATCTCATTATTTCTATGAGCCAGTTGGAAATCAGCGAACGCGACCCGCCCCAGCTACAGCGGCGTCTCCTCACGCCGTTGCTTCTGAAGAAGGTCCCAAGGGTCCCCCACGAAGATGAGCGACCTACCCATCCAACCTACAAGAATCCGTTCAGTTTCTTCTTTTTTACATGGTTGACTCCCGTGTTGTTCCGCGGATATAAGCGGACGTTGCTCCCGGAGGACATGTTCAAGCTCCACGACAAGATGACCGTGGAGTACATGGCTGGAAAGTTTGAGCGAATCTTCGAGCGCAGAGTGAACCAGGACAAGCAGAAACACCTCCTAAAGAAGGCCAAAAGCCGCGGAGAAACACCAGAGTCGTCTCTGGTCGAATTGGACGATGACATGGCCGACTACCAGCTCTCGAAGGGCGTGTGCTTTCTTTCTTTGTATGAAACTTTCTTTTGGCAGTTTTCGTCAGGCATCTTTTTTGGCATTTTGGCTTTCTCGTGCTTCACGTGTACGCCTCTCTTGTCGAGAAAATTGATTGCTTTTGTCCTGGCCAAGGCGTATGGCTACGATCTTTACATGGGCACCGGTGTGGGATACGCCATCGGTGTGGCCATTTTGATTTTCGTCGCCGATATACTCATGAACCAGGGCGTTTATCAGTGTACGATAACGGGAGCTCAAATTCGAGCCATTTTCACAAAACTCTTGTTGGATAAGTCGTTCAAGCTCAATGCCAAGTCGAGAAAGCAGTTCCCTGCGTCCAAAATCACCTCCATTATGAGCACAGACGTCTCTCGTGTTGATTTGGGCACGGGATTTTCTATCTATGGTTTTGTTTTTCCCTTTCCCGTCGGTATCTCGATTGGTATCTTGTGCTACAACATCAAGGCTCCTGCTATGGTCGGTGTGGGTATCATGATCGCGTTTCTTTTCGTTGCAGGTACCTTGGGCGCTATGCTTTTTGTCTTCCGTAATAAGGCCCAGAAAAGTACAGACGCCAGAGTCAGCTACATGAAGGAGATTTTAACCAACTTGAAGATGATCAAGTTTTACTCTTGGGAAGGTCCCTACTACGAACTCATCCGCAGAATTAGAAGCAGAGAAATGAACTACATCCTCAAAATGGAGATCACAAGAATGGTCATCATCACCTTGGCTTCATCCTTGACCTTGATCAGTTCCTTGGCTTCTTTCCTCGTTCTCTACGCTATTGCTTCCCCTGACTCCAGAAACCCCGCTGACATCTTCTCATCGGTTGCACTTTTTGCCATGTTGGCTGGTCAATTCGTTGTTCTTCCTCTTTCCATTGCGGGCAGCACTGATGCCTTCATTGGTATGAACAGAGTCGCTGCTGTTTTAGCGGCAGATGAGATCGATCCCAACGACTCTGTTCGCTTGATAACCGACTCTGAATTAGAATACATGCGTGAACAGAAGCTTGCGATTCAGGTAAGGCACGGTTCATTTGAGTGGGAGCATTTTGACGTTGATGAAGAGAAAATTGAGGATCAGACCAAGGATATAAAGCAGATCAAGGAGGAGAAAAAGGCAAAGAAGAAAGAGGCGAAAAAGAACAAAAAAGCCAGAAAATCCCAGTCGTCTTCGCCAACTCCAGACGAGAAAGCCGTGGAAGTGTCGACCTTCAAGCTTCACGACATCAACTTGGAAATCAAGCAAGGTGACTTTGTGGTAGTCACTGGAGCCATTGGTTCGGGTAAGACTTCTCTACTTCATGCCCTTGATGGCTACATGAAGAGAAATTATGGCTCGCTACTCATCAACGGCACACTCTTAATGTGCGGTACTCCATGGATCCAGAATGCTACATTGAAAGAGAATATTCTTTTCGGACAAACCTATGACGAGGATTGGTACAACAAGGTCGTGAAAGCTTGCTCGTTAGACACTGACTTCAGCATTCTACCCGCAGGTGATCGTACAGAGATTGGTGAGCGAGGTATTACCCTTTCTGGTGGTCAAAAAGCTCGTGTTTGTCTAGCAAGAACAGTTTATGCAAACAGCACGATCTTGTTACTCGATGATGTTTTGAGTGCTGTCGACGCCAAGGTTGGGAGACGAATAATGAATGAATGTATCCTCGGGCTTCTTAGGGACAAGACTGTGATTTTGGCCACTCATCAACTCTCGCTCATCAGCGAAGCCAAATCTGTTGTATTCTTGAATGGTGATGGCAGCATTTCCCGCGGAACCTTTGATGAGCTCAAGAAGACCAATAGCGCCTTCAAAACCTTGATGGAGCACAGTCATAAGAACGAGGACAGCGACGAAGAACTGGACGAGAACGAAGTCGAGATTAATGAAAAGGATTTCATCGAGAAGCAACTCACAAGACAAACCACAAAGCCTGCTAGCGAAGACTCAGATGGGAAGCTTGAGGTCGAGGCTGAAGGAAGATTAATTGAGGACGAAGCTCGCTCTATTAATGCTATTGGCTGGGATGTGTACGGAAGATATCTTTTGATTGGTGTGGAGGGATTTATGGGCAATTGGCCACTCTTTACGCTATTCGCCGTATGTGTTTTGAGTACTTTCCTTCAGCTCTTCACCAATAACTGGTTGTCTTTCTGGATTCAATACAAATTTGACCGCTCCAACGCATTTTATATCGGTCTTTATGTCGCATTCACAGTGCTTGCGGTCATCTTTTTAGTTCTGGAATTCTGCGGGGTCATTTACATTTTGAATCGTGCATCAAGAAAGTTGAATATCAAAGCAGTTGAGAAAATTCTTCACGTTCCTATGTCTTTCATGGATACCACCCCAATGGGCAGAGTAATAAACAGATTTACCAAGGATACTGACACCTTGGATAACGAGATCGGTGATAGAGTCGGAATGGTTGTGTTTTTTCTCTTTGAGATCTGTGGAATCATAATTCTATGCATCATTTACATGCCCTGGTTCGCCATTGCAGTACCTTTTATTGTTGCATTTTTCATTGTTTTGGCAACATTTTATCAAGCCTCCGGACGAGAGGTGAAACGTCTTGAGGCGGTCCAGAGATCGCATGTTTACAACAACTTCAACGAATCCTTGACCGGTTTGCAAACAATCAAAGCCTTCTCGCTGGTCGAGAGGTTCTTGCTGAAAAATGTCAGGACAATCAACAAGATGAATGAAGCGTACTATATCACAGTTGCCAATCAGAGGTGGCTTGATGTCTACTTGTCTATCTTGGCTTCGCTCTTTGCACTCTTGATTTCACTTCTCTGTGTTTGTCGAGTTTTTGATATCAGTGCATCTTCAGTGGGTTTGTTGTTGTCGTATGTTCTTCAAATCTCGTCGACAATCTCGATGTTAGTCGTTGTGTTCACTGAGGTGGAGCAGGATATGAACTCAGCCGAAAGAATTCTTGAGTATGTTTTCAAGATCCCCCAGGAAAGAGCTTTCGAGGTTTCGGAGACCAAGCCTCCTCCAGAATGGCCTCAGCGTGGAGAGATCAAGTTCATCAATGTCGAGTTCGCTTATAGAGAAGGCCTTCCCCTGACTTTGAAAAATCTCAATGCCGACATCCGCCCACATGAGAAAATTGGTATCTGTGGTCGTACAGGTGCTGGTAAATCTTCCATCATGGTGGCATTATTTAGGATTGCTGAATTGACTTCAGGCAAGATTGAAATTGACGACATCGACATTGGTACGCTTGGATTGCATGATCTTAGATCCAGACTTTCGATCATTCCTCAGGACCCAGTGTTATTCAAAGGCACCATTCGCAAAAACCTCGATCCGTTTGAGACCAAATCCGATGAAGAGTTGTGGGACACGTTAAGAAGAGCTGACATCATCGACACTGAGCACCTCGAAGAGGTCAAGGCGCAGAAATTGGGCACTGATGACTTGAACAAGTTCCACTTGGACTACGAAGTGGAAGATGAAGGTGAAAACTTCTCTTTGGGAGAGAAGCAATTGGTGGCATTTGCCAGAGCTTTAGTGAGAAACACTAAGATCATCGTTCTCGATGAAGCTACCTCGAGTGTTGATTACGCCACAGACAGTAAATTACAAAAGGCTATTGCCAGAGAGTTCAGTGACTGCACCATTCTTTGCATTGCTCACCGTCTTAAGACGATCTTAGACTACGACAGGGTGATAGTCATGGACAAGGGTCAGATTCAGGAGTTTGACAAACCACTAAACTTATACAATTCTCAGAATTCGATTTTCAGGCAGATGTGTGACAAGTCTGGTATCAATGCGCTGGATTTTGAGCAGAAATAACGTTATTCGATCGTACATAGAACAAATTTTTGCCAGAATCATCGTTGAATTGAAAGTATTATAAAATTGCATGTAGACCCACAAAGCCCCGCCAAGCCTGCTTCATTGAGTTCCCACAACAAGTTTTCAAATCCACTGGGCTTGGTAAATTCCAATGTTCTGTGGATTTTTTCTTTTTTTTTTTTTCAATCAATAATCCGAATTTAAAGATATCGAGATGATGGAGCGCATTGCACATGGAAACGCGACCCCAGATTCGCAGTAGTTTCAGAAACATCAACATCAGAGATCGTAAATGGGCTTAGAGCTCCCCCTCATACAGGTTTTCGGTGGGTGTTGTTGCAATGTTTATCTGTTTGAGGAGCTTACAAGAGACCAATATGTTCAGAATCTGGCGCCCAATATAGGCACGACCTTGACTCTTTGCCAGTTTCTACTAGTGCTGGTAATGAGCATGCCTACTCAACTTGGGCCAGGGCTAAGACCAAAGAGACCGAAAATACCGTTGTCGAGGTTGGCACTTCTAGTTTTGCTATACTTCTTTGTTTCCGTTCTCAATAATCTGGCGTGGCGGTTTGGGATTTCCGTTCCTATCCATATCGTCTTCAGATCAAGCAGCACCGTTATGTCTATGGTGGTGGGATACCTCGTGGGAGGAAAAAAGTACCTGGGCCACCAAATACTGCTGTGCATTCTCATGACTGTAGGTACGATTTTGGTGATTTCTCAGGGACCAGCCCTGGACAAAAGTGTCACAGTGGACTGGCTTTTCGTCAGTGGCATCGCCGTGCTTACTGTTGCATCGATGTTGGGCGCCTATATGGGCATATACACAGAAAAGCTATACCAGAATTATGGAAATCACTGGCAAGAGGTGTTGTTCTACACGCACTTTTTGGGGCTCCCGATGTTCGTCTTCACCGGTTCTGCCGTGGTTTCTGATCTCAGAACATTGTGGTATACAGTGCCATTGGTCCCGGGCATTCCTCGGGGAATTGCCCTTTTGGCGTTGAATTCTGTGACTCAATTGGTTTGCGCTCTGGGCGTTAACAGTCTTGCTGGAATTGCGAGCTCCTTGACGGTCGCTGTCATCCTTCTTATGCGAAAGTTCGTGAGTTTGGCTATAAGCTCGTACGTTTACGGCACATCCTTCTCAGCACAGGGCCTATTTGGCTCCTTCGTCTTGATTATTTCCACGATCTACTACACCATGGTCAGCATAAACCCTCAAAAAGAGAAAAAGAAAAAACAAGCCTGAATTTCCCATCACCTTCGATGCCCCAGAAATGGTTGCAAAATGTGCTTCGAGTGCAGTACAATGAGACTCGCACCTCCACAAATTCTTTGCAACTGAGATCATGTGACCACTTTTGACCTTTCTCATCCTTCAATGGCAAGCGTTAGACTAGGAGGCGTCTTTCGTCTAGCCTCTGGGGCTGTTCGAATGCTTCACGCTTCTGTTGTGAGGTCGGAGCCCGCGCTCAATGCGGTTGTTCCGGCCAAAACCAGAAACATCGGCATCATTGCTCACATCGATGCTGGAAAGACCACAACTACCGAAAGAATGCTATTTTACAGCGGGAAAACACTGAGAATTGGCAATGTCGACGAGGGTGACACAGTGACAGACTACTTGCCCTCGGAGAGACAAAGAGGCATCACAATTCAGCTGGCTGCCATCTCGATTCCATGGAACTCGCACAAGATCAATATCATAGACACGCCGGGCCACGCGGATTTCACCTTTGAGGTTACTCGTTCGCTTCGTGTTTTGGACGGTGTTGTCACTATACTTGATGCCGTTGCAGGTGTTGAAGCCCAGACAGAGAAGGTTTGGCACCAGGCCGGAGCCCTCAACATTCCTCGCATTGCCTACATCAACAAGATGGACCGCCCAGGTGCTGGTTTCAGCCGCACTGTGAAGGAGATTATTGCCAAACTCCAGACCCGAGCGGTTTGCGTCAATTTGCCCTACTTTGTTGAGGTGGACTCCGAACACGAGTTCAGGGGAGTTATAGATGTGATCCACAAAAAGTTGCTTGTATGGGACTGCGAAACCGACAAGGACGGCAACAAAATTGACGTCAAAGACATCACTGAGGACAGTCCTGATCTCTACAAGATGGTTGCAGGCAGCAGGGAGTCCATGGTGGAGACACTTGGCGAATTCGATGAGAGAGTCATTGAGTCCTTCTTTGAACATGATGAGAACTACATGGCCATTCCTAGTGCAGTTCTTCAGAAGGCCATTCAGAAGGCGACACTCGAACACTACGTCACGCCAGTCTTTTGTGGCCTGAGTTTCAGAAACGTAGGAGTTCAGCCCTTGATGGATGGCATTGTGAGCTACTTGCCTTCGCCCTTGCAAATCGAACTTCCGGAGATCACCTCCACAGCCAGTAGAATCTCAAAGAAAAAGAAGAAGCAGAAGAAGCAGGAATCCAGCGAGGCAGCAACCGCAAGCCAGGTCCCTATGAAAATGGACCCCAAAAAGGGCCTTGTCATCAACAACAACGGCAACTTGACGGTGGCTCTTGCCTTCAAAGTCATCACACACCCAGCCCGTGGGGTTATGGCGTTCTTCAGAGTCTACAGTGGCCAGCTTACCTCCAACAGCACTGTGTTGAACACAAGAAGCGGAAACAAGATACATTTGCGCAAAATCATGTTGATGCACGGTGATGCTCCTGAGGAGGTGAAGCGTATAATGGCTGGTAATATTGGTGTTGTCGCTGGCACTGGTGACGACATCGTGACTGGCGATACCTTAGTGTCACATGGACTTTCTTCGTCCAAGAGCTTCTCGGATTTCGAATCAAACTTGAAGCTTCATCCAATAGACATTCCTCCCCCGCTTTTCAACTCGTCAATCGAGCCTGCTACCGCTGGTGAGGCTCGGTACATGAACGAATGCATCAAATCGCTCTTGAGAGAGGATCCATCCTTGCATGTGACTGAAGACGAGGAAATGGGTCAAACAGTTCTCAGTGGAATGGGAGAGCTCCACCTCGAGATTATTCGAGACAGATTGGTGAACGACATGAAGGCGAAAGTTCGCTTGACAGATGTTGCAGTTTCGTACAAGGAGACGATCACACGTCCTGATGGAAAGCCCACGAAATACGAACACTTTGAGCACCCTACTGTCAACGCTGAGATAGTCTTGGACTCCATTGAGGGCGAGTCTAGCGAGTCCCCTCTTGCAGACGAAGAAGGAGCTATCTTGCTTGAACAGGATAACAACATCATCATTCTCGAGCCAAGTGCAACGCCTAAGTACATGACTGACGCGATTAAAGATCGGCGCTGGAAGCTCGATCAGACCTTGGAACAACTCCAGGACAGCTTGATCCAGGGTTGCGTCACTGGTCTACAAATAGCAGGACCACGCTTTGGCCTCCCATTGCACTCGTGCGTTGTTCGAATCAAGAGTTGGAACTTCCCAATTGAGGAAAAGAGCATTCAGAGCTCGACGCTTCTCGATGTCTCCCGCAGAGTCGTCATAAAGGCCTTGAACGACCTCAACAGTAAGCCCTCGAACTTCGGCATTTTGGAGCCCATCATGGATACCAGAGTGTACGTGGATTCAGGGCTGATGGGAGAAGTTGTGCACGATCTAACCAGTCGTTGCCAAGCCACTGTTCTGGCTGTTGAAGATCTAGGAGAGAGCTTGGACAAGCAAAACTGGGCACGTGAAGAAGCTGAAAAGATCTATCTCCCGCCCGATCACACGATGAAGCTGGGACAGCAGGATTTGAAAGAGAGAAAGGTCATTATTGCCGAAACGCCCTTGCGTGAAATGGTGGGATACCTTCTGAAGCTTCGCTCGCTCACGCTGGGTCGTGGTGTATTTGACATGACGTACCTAGGCATGAGAAGAGCACTGCAGCAGAGACTCGAGAGCATCAAGAGCCAGCTCGGACTCAATTAAGAGAAAAGATACACTTGCAAAATAGTAAAAAAAAGGTACATAAATCAAACTCAAGCAGCCCTGGCTAAGTAGTATGGCCATGTGACAGGCATCAAGTGCGCACCCAACCCCACGTATTCTTACTCTAAACCTCGTTTCCACAATATTAACTCCGTTGATAGCCAAAAATGTCTGATATTCCGGAATCGCTAACTTCAGACCCAATAGAGGCTGTGGAGGCTATTGCCGAATCGAGTGCTCCAGGATCATCTCAGGAAAAGAGCTCCAGAACTTCTTCAAGCTCTTCCTTCGTCCCTGTGGATCACATTCAGGATGCTATTCAGGTTATTGACGAAAACAAGAAGTTCAACAACGACATTTTGGACTATATAAGCAGCTCTCCTGACCGTCTGGGCCTGGGAGACTACCGAATCGTGTCTGTGTTCGGATCCCAATCGACCGGTAAGTCCACATTGCTCAACCACCTTTTCAACACGAACTTTGACGTCATGAACGAGGTCAACAGGCAACAAACCACCAAAGGTATCTGGCTAGCACACAGTCCGGGCGTGAACCATCTGGCGAAGAAAGCTTCTTCTGATAACATTCTCGTGATGGATGTGGAAGGCACAGACGGCAGAGAAAGAGGAGAGGATCAAGATTTTGAAAGAAAAGCTGCCCTTTTTGCCATGGCTACCAGTGAAATTCTCATTGTGAACTTGTGGGAGACGCAGGTCGGCCTTTACCAGGGTGCCAACATGGGCTTGCTCAAGACGGTGTTCGAGGTCAATTTGTCTCTTTTTGGCAAGGCGAAATCGCAAGATAACGATCACAAGGTACTCCTTTTGTTCGTGATAAGAGATCACCTTGGAGTCACTCCCGTCGAGTCTCTTGCCAAGACCATTGAGCAGGATTTGTTAAAAATCTGGGACGGGTTGAACAAGCCAGCCGAGGTGGGCCACTTCCAGTTCTACGACTTCTTCGACTTGGCATTCCACGCCCTCAGCCACAAGGTATTGCAGTATGATAAGTTCAAGAGCGACGTGAGGCTTTTGGGAAACCGTTTCGTTGACAAAGACGACAAGGACTTCTTATTCAAGCCATTCTACCACCACGACATCCCAATCGAGGGATGGACCATGTACGCACAGAGCTGCTGGGACCAGATCGACAACAACAAGGATTTGGATCTTCCAACACAGCAAATTTTGGTTGCAAAGTTCAAGTGTGACGAGATTGCGACAAATTGTCTCGAAGCCTTCCAAGAGAAGTTCGAGGCCTTTGAGACTGATGCTCGCGAGACTGTCGAAAGTGGTGTTCAGGTGAAGTACGAAGAGATCGGCAAGCTTTTGCTGGACGTACGTGACGATATCCTAGAGGAATACGATGGACAGGCGTCGAAGTACAACAAGGTGGTGTACAATCAGAAGAGAGAGGCGTTGTCTGCCAAAATCAGTGAAAGGCTCAGAGGAGTGTTCAATATTTATACCGGCTACTTGAGCTCGTCAGCTTTGAAGGAGTTGACTGCTTCTTTGAAGAAGAGGTCTGCCAAGTACGGATCATTCAAAGAGAAGGCAGACGAGCTCACTTCGGCTGCAATTGCAGTGTTTGCCTCCAGCCTCACGCTTATATCCCTTGGTGGCTCGCTTTCTATTGCAGCTCATGTGAAGGCCTTCGAAGAGAGTGTCACGGAGCTCGTCTCTCGCCAGCAAATCGTCGAGTTGAACAGCATTATTGGCAAGGCATTGAAAAAGATCAACAACGGTTTGTCAACCACGATTCTCGACGAAATCAGTAAGCCCGACAAGGAGACGTGGGACCGTATTTCTGAGAAGTTCGAGGAGTTGAAGAAGTCTGCCTTATTCAAGTACAAAGCTGGAGAAGGCTACGACTTTGGGTTGGGTACAAGCCAGCACCTCAATGGCAAAGCGTTAACTTCGTTGGATTTCAAAGCATGGGAGCTCTTTGACCAGTTGATCCAGAAGTACATCTCCAAAGAGAACTTGCTCAACATTCTCAAAGACCGCTTTGACGACAAGTTCAGGTACGACGAGAACGGCGTGCCCAAGTTGTACCAAAACACCCACGAGTTGGAGGCCAGTTTCAGCGATTCGAAGGACTATGCGCTCGAGGCGTTACCTCTTCTTTCGTTTGCAAGACTATCCAACGGCGCCGAGATGAGACCCCAGTTTGACGTTCGCAACAAGGCGTTGCAGCGCAAGTATGCCACAGTGTCAGCTGCAGACGACGAGGAAGACGACTACGAGCCAGAAAGTGATGCCGATGATGATCATGAGGAAAGATCGTTTGCCCAGATCCTCACCGAAAGAGAAAAGAGCGAAGTGTTGACCAAGTTCAGAAAAGAGGCCGACGCGAAGTTCGTGGAGACCAAGCGCTCTATCATGCAACTGATAACGCAGATTCCATTGTGGATTTACGGCGTAATTGTTGTTCTCGGATGGAACGAGTTTATGGCGGTGCTTCGCAATCCTTTTTTCTTCACAATGCTCATCATCTTGGGAGCGGGTGGCTACGTCTTGTGGCAGATGAACTTGCTTGGTCCAGCGATGCTAGTGGCCCAGAGAGCGCTAGATGAGGCTGTTGCAGTCGGCAAGGCCAAATTGAGAGAAATCTTGATCGACGAGTCCAGCCAGCACGGCCACAACCTCGGCACGATCGGCAAACAGTCGTCCCAGACGCCGAAAGAAGCTGGGGAATCTGGAGATGTGTCCCCAGACGATTTGCAACCTGTGGAGAACGCCAAGGAACTCTAGGAGAGCCAATAACAATGTGCAATCTGGGTAGGCTGATGGCGCCGATGGATCGCCAGATGGTGTGGAGTGTGTGATGTCAGCTTGCATGATGTGAAAGTGGACGATGCAAATTTGACGATCCCCAGAAAATGGCGAATTGCTTGTTAGGTGGTTTTGCAGCCACGGCTCTGCTCGGAAAATACAACCCCAGCATCATCGGTTCTGCACAGGCGCTTACTACACGGCTCTATGCGGAGCCACGCCAGACAAAATTGTGCCATTGTTGGATTTTCCGGGCAGCTGGTGATGGGTTTCTGGAAGAAAATCGGATGGAGTCGGTTTGCCCATGGGGAACAAAATATTATCCGTGGCTCTTGGACCTCGAGTTGCCCCATTGGGCCCGCGTTCCCCCACGCCGCCCCGTGGGGGCAGTAAAACACCACAACACCCGAAATAGAATACCAAATCGCTAATTTCCTCATTTGCGGGGGCCAAGGGCCGCCCTGATCGCCCCTAATCTCTCGTATCTCGCCGTTGAATTGCCAATACTACCAACAAATACTACTATGTGTGTACTGCAAGAAGGGTTCGTCCTGTATATAAGCCCACGACCCGATGCAACCTCGTCTGCTTGCAAAATGCAATTGCAACATGTCACACAGGCTGGACAGGTGCTTTTTGTTACCACTACATTCGTGGTGGGCTTTTTATGGACCACACCTGCTCGCTCCACCTTTTATTTTCTGCTTTTCCAACATATATCAGTGCCTCGTTCTCAGCATTTTCCCTTTCTTTCATTCTTCCCCAGACTTCACTTACAACATGCTCGCACAACCTTCGAGTAAAGTATCCGAATCAGAACTTTCCTTGGGCCTGAGCCCCAACACCTCACTTACAGACGAAACTCGCCTGTGCATGGCCAAGGCCCTCTACGAATTCAGCAGAGGCGTCCATTCGAGCTCTTTGGGAGTTCACGCCGATGGGATGGTCAAGGCTTTCAACGAGGCTTTGACCTCCAAAGATGCTCTTACGATGCTTCCGAACTACAGCATCAACCCCACCGGAGAGGAACACGGTTGTTATCTCGTGATCGACTTGGGTGGATCCACGCTTCGTGTTGCCATTGTTCAGGTTGCTCCCTACGATGGCCGTGACGAGAGGTCTCACAGAATCAACGTTGTGGTTTCGAAGAAGTGGATTGTCGACAACTCGGCCAAAACCATCAACAAGGACTTTTTCAAGTGGATTGGCTCCAAGATCGTCGAAACCATCGAGGCCCAGTCTGTCATGACAAAGGAGCAGATCGTGTACACCGGCATCACATGGTCTTTCGCCTTGGAGTCGACTTCCTTCAATTCTGCCAATGTCTGCCACGTTGGCAAGGGCTACGTCGTCGAGGATGACGTCAAGGGCAAGGACTTGAAGAAGTTGTTGGAGCTGAGTCTTCTCGAAAACTACAACATCCGCCTCGATGTCAAGTCCATCTTGAACGACTCGCTTGCCGTTTACGCTGCTGGTTCCTTCATTGACAAAAACACAAAATTAGCCCTCGTCCTAGGCACAGGCCTCAACATGTGCTGCCTCCTCAACTCCTCCGACAAGCTTGCACCCTCGAAGCGGTTGGGTGCTGAAAAAACGATCTTGTTCAACACCGAGTTGTCTCTCTTTGGCGCCAACATTGTTGGCGACGTTTTCACTCCTTACGACACCCAGATCGACCCCCGTTTCAAAAAATTCTTGCATTTCGCTCCCCACATGGAAATGGACCCAGAGACCAACACTATCTTCCAGCCAACTGAGCTCATGACCTCTGGTAGGTACTTGCCCGAATTGGTGAGATTGGCTCTTGTGGAAAGCATCAACAACAACGAGATGTTCTCTCAGCAGAAGAATCAATTGGACAAGCTCTGCATTCCTTACGATGGCTTCACAGGCGAGTTGATGTGCCTCATTGCCGAAAGCGACAACATTAAAGAAATTGTTGCTGCTATCGCTAAGCACTACGACTGGAACGCTGAGACCATTTCTATGGACGACGTGGTCACCTTGAAACTTTTGGTGGACGCTGTCATCCGTAGAGCTGCCTTTGTGGTGGCCACATGCATTGTTTCGCTTGTAAAGTTGCTTGTTGAGCACAATGGTCCTCTTGAGACCAATGTGGTTAAAATCGGGTTTGTGGGGTCTGTGTTGGAGTACTTTTCGAGGTACCGTGAGTTGATCAAGAGCTACGCTAACGAATGCCAGGACATGGTGGATATGAACGCCACCATTGAACTTCTTCCAATCGAGGACAGTTCGATCGTTGGAGCTGCCATTGGCGCTGCATACCATAGAGATCACTAGAAGCTTCTGGGATCTGATCACCTGGAGGTGAAATCTATAGTCGCATATTTACGAGACAAATGAATGCACGTTATGTTGAATAGATGTTGTAGGGAGTTTGATGACTAGAAGTAGTCAAAATGACTTAGACGACATCATTGCATTGAAATTCGGTACTGTCTGATGAATTGGGATACGAGAGAGGTAAAAGGCTGAGTGTGATGATCATCTTCAGGCACCTTCAACTAAAGGTCTCATGAGAAGCAAAAGAAAAGAAGATATAGAGACAAGATCGGGAAGATAACCAAATCGAGAAAATATTAAAAAAGGTATCGAGACACTATTAGTTGTTAATTCTTATTCTTGTGGTCTTTTGAGAAGTGTGTTTCGAGTTCTTACTTCTGGGGATCTGGATCTACAGATTTCTCCAAACCACCTTTCCTGATCACATCGACTTTCCCCATATTTCCGTTTCTTCCGCATCATGCTCCCCACAATCGACATCACCCCATTGTGGACCCTATTGTGGAGCACTTGGCGATCCTGTAGGTGAGATACAATTTTTTGCAACCATTTTGATGTCGTGATGATTTCTATTGCCCAATATTATTTACCTAGAAAATAAGAATTATTTAGTGCTCGTTACAACTTGGAGCCCAAGCCAGCAGCAGCATGGTCACACACTATCAACACGTTGGAGTGGTCTCTCAAGTAGGTCGATGGGTACTGGGGGTCGTTGGGCTTGCCATTGAGCGTCTTGTCCAATGCAAACTTCTTGTTGGCGCCCATGACGATGATGGCGATCTCGTCAGAGTTGTCCAAAACGGTGGAAATGCCCACAGATAAAGCGTGGGAGGGAACCTTCTCTGGATCGTTGTCGAAGAACCTTGAGTTGGCCTTTTTCGTCGACTCCACAAGATCAACCTTCCGCGTCTTAGAGTCTCTGGAGGAGCCAGCCTCGTTGAATGCCAAGTGGCCCTCGGGACCCAAACCGCCCAAGAACAAGTTGATGCGGCCGTACTTCTTGATCTTCGCTTCGTAAGCGGCACACTCCTTCTCCGGGTCGGCAGCAAGCCCGTTTAGGATGTTGATGTTCTCTTTGGGGATGTCCACGTGGTTGAACAACTTGTCGTACATGAAGTAGTGGTACAGCTGGGGGTGGGATGGTTCGAGGCCGAGGTACTCGTCCATGTTGAAGGTGACGACATTGGCAAAAGAAACTTTGCCGTTTTTGTAGGCCTTCACAAGACGGGCATACACGCCTTCTGGGGAAGATCCCGTGGGGAGGCCCAAAACGAACGGTTTGGACGAGGTGGGCTGGAAGTCGTTGATTTTTTCAATCACGTAGTTGGCGAGGTATGCGGAGGCATCATCGGAGGAGGAGAATATGGCTTGTCTCATTTCGTGAATTTGTGAATTGGTTTTTGTCTTTTGTGATCGCCAAGTCGGAAAGAGACCCTTTTAATAAGAAATCTGCTTTCTGGAATTTTCATCGCCTTGCATCGTCTTGTAAGGCCGTAGTCACGAGATGGTGGTGGGACGGGTGCAACGTTGCATTCTGCAACATCGGGGAGAGCGCTTTAGTATGGGGCGATGGGAGGGCATTTGCTTGTCTGCAGGAATTCTCCTCCCGTTGCAATTGCAACCTCCACACTGGTGGTTGCGGCTCGGATGCACGTTGCTGGTGATTGTCTAACATGACTTACCGTAGATATATATATATTAGAGGGCCCCCATGTACTATTTGCATCTTTAGAATAACAAAAAAAACCAAACAAAAATGTTGCTACAATTCACAAACTGCCACCTTTGCGACCACGGCATCATCACCCACAACACAGATCTCTTCGTGGACCTGAAGAGTGGAAAGATCGTGGCTCCCCCCAAAAGGCTGGATGTCCAGGTCAAGAAAATCGACCTCAAGGGCCACATCTTGGCTCCAGGCTACATTGATATTCAGAATAACGGAATCTACGGCTTGAACTTCAGCAATCTCCATGAAGACTCCTCCGAGGAGGACATCGCACGCTTCAAAGCCTTCTACAGAGATGCCATGTCGAAATACATGAGAACGGGTGTCACGGCAATGTGCCCCACGGTGACTTCGAACTTCCCTGCCACCTACGAAAAGGTTTTGCCAGTCTACAAGAAAACCAGGTCTACCAGCATGTGTGACTCGCTTGGAGCCCACTGTGAGGGTCCTTTCATCAGCCCTGAGAAGAAGGGATGCCACCCAGTCGAGACCTTCACGGACGCCACGAAGGAAGGCGGACTTGCTGCCGTTTACGGCCAGGCCAACTTGCTAGAAAACGTTGCCATTGTCACGGCGGCTCCGGAGATACCAGGCGTGTTGGAGCTGATTCCGGAGCTTACTGAAAACGACGTCATTTTCTCCGTGGGCCACACCTCCGCTGACTACAAAACCAGCTTGGAGGCTGTTCACAGAGGAGCCACTATGATCACCCACTTGTACAATGCCATGCCCCAGCCTCACCACAGAGACGTGGGAGTTGTGGGTCTTGTGACCTCTCCGGCTACCGGAATGGACAGCCCATATTTTGGCATAATTTGCGATGGTGTCCACGTTGCGCCTCCTATGGCTGTCATGGCCTACAGAGCCAACCCCGACAGATGTGTGCTCACCACTGATGCCATGCACTTGATTGGTTTGGCTGACGGCACTTACCAGTGGGACCAGCAGAAGATCGTCAAGAAGGGCCCCAAGCTTTATTTGGAGGGCACCACCACTCTCGCCGGTGCTGCCACCACTCTTGCTGAGTGTGTGAGAAACTTGGTCCAGTGGGCCAACATATCCTTGGCGCAGGCAGTCAAGACGGTCACCAACAACGCAGCAGACTCGCTTAATTTGTCGAACGAGAAGGGCTACTTGAAGGTTGGCTGTGACGCAGACTTGGTTGTGTTGGACAACGACGGCTACATCCAGACGGTGTACAAGTGTGGCCAGGCGGTGTCGTCGATTGACGAGCGTGTTTCCGCCTCTCTTTAGACGGACTAGAGGAGGCTGGTTTTGTATCAAATACTGTTGCATATTGTTTAGCATAAAGACATACCCACGATAAAGATGTGTAGATTAGGAAATTTCAGATTGTTTTGACTGCAAATCATGAACTACAAAGTCTAATGGGCTGGAGAAGATATTCTTGGGGTCCAGTGAGTCCATTTCTTTCAAATTCAATGAAAAAGTGGCTTCTTGGTGGTATAGTAGAGGGTAGAATGAAGCTCCTTTGTAATCTTACGGTATACCCCACAATAACTCGAAAGAAACCCATGAAAAACACATTGATAGACAATACAGAAGTCCTCCATGGTCTGGCTTCGGTATACGGGAAAATTCGCCATAATAGTCAGTTATGAGCTTGGACCCCTTCATATGGGTGCATTATGCTTATCGCAATGGCTGCAAAAAATGAGTGAAGTTAAATAAGGGAACCACTTCTATACTCGGGCATACCACACCTTCATAAAAAAGCGTTTCACTCTTACTTCTGTCGCCTAATTTAGTTTTTAGTCCCGAAATGAAGATTCTCTTCTTTTCTCCTTCAAATCATACTTCCTGGCCTCGCCTGACGTCACTCCCGATTAGCGCTTTGCTCTGGGATTCTCACTTTTGCTGCAAATGCCACCCTACTCCACTGCCCCCAACAAAGAAGCACAAAACCAAAACCGTACAAAAGAAGAACCCCCTAACACCCCGAATTCAGCCAATTGTGGCAGCAAGCCGTGCTAACTATACGGTGCACTGGCCCCTTCCACACCTCTATCACTCGCGCTACTTCTCCAATATCCGGTATCGGAATCTAACGGTTTAACCTCTTAGTCAAAATACACACTAGGGCCAAATTGCCATGCTTTTTTTGGCCAGACGCTATGCTACTGAGGCGGGAAGGCGCCAGGTAAACCACACTCACTTTGATCTACACGCCTGGCCCAAGGCCAAAAGGCCTTCTCCGCATGCCATATTTGACATGGACCCCTCAGAGTCAGCCTACAAAACCCGTCTGGAGTTCGATAAGAAGCTCAAGTCAACCTACAAGAAGTTGGTCAAGCTATATCACCCGGATCTTTCCGTTTCGCATGATATTGTCGAGGGCTCTAGCACCTTGCTGGCTGAGGCTAAAAGAGCACGTTTTGATGAAATCCAGAAAGCCTACGAGTTGTTGAAAGACCCTCGAAAGAGACAGGCGTACAAGAAGTACGAGCACACCACGTGGGAGGACTACAAGCCCGGCAAAACCTCGTCGTTCGAAGCTTACAGAATGGCCAATGCCCACAGAAGACAGTATTCGTATGAAAACGATCCCAAATTCTGGCACGCAGGCACATGGGAGGACTATTACCAGATGAAGTGGGGCAGGTCCCCGCCCACGGCGGAGGAGCTCGAGAAGAACAAGTGGAAGATCTTGTTTAGGGTGCTTGCGGTGGCTTCAGTGGTTGTGGTTCTCCAGATCATGCTAGCGTTGCAGCGGACCGAGGACTTCAATCGCCAGACGCGGCTTATGAACCTCCGAGCTGAAGCTGATTTGAAAGATAGCTACAATAATTATGACGAGGGTCGTTCTCAGTTCCAGAGGTTGCGTCGCTTCTTGCTATATAGGCGCTCTGGCCTTGCTGGAAGGGACGACGAGAGCACCAAGCAGGAGGAGAACGAGATTTTGACTCGTTTCGCCAAGCTGAGGTTGGAGAAGCTAGAGTGACTGGAGAAATTACGTTTGAAATGAGCTGATAGACACTCAGGCATGCCTTTGTGCAAAAGTGAATTCAACATTCATTTGATGCCCAATACCAGCTGCTCTTTCCTACAACTGAACTGAGGAGTCACTAAGCATATACCTCTTCTACATATTCATGAATGCACGACATAAGAGAATGCGGTACACTCGACTTGAAGCGTCAATATTCTTCATAGGCATCGACTGACAAGAGGAAGTTCGAACTCTCGGGCCGTTGCTCACAAACTATGGAAAGAGTGCAAATGGACTGACTTACCGAATATCATTCTTCGCTTCCTTCAATTGTTGCAATGCACTACACAAGGACACAGGGCTCTTGTCGCTTCAAAATTTTCAGACTATGACAAGCTACTCAGAGAAACACATTTATTGCTTGGATCATAGTCGAACGAAAAACATATCCTCATCATTTGTCTAGCTTTCTGTGTTTCAGTGATGATCGCCATACAAAACAGGTAAGTGTAGCATGATTGTGTTGATTGAGAAACTTCAGTGGTACTTTCCTCTTTATGGTAAGAACAGCTGGGCATTGCAAGAATGGTAGATAAAACAGAATAGAGCGGCAATCCAAATGTTTTGTAGCATCAAAATAGCAATGGAAGTGGACAAACCCATTACACCTCCCAAAGAGATCAGTGCCAAAAGCGATAACGAAAGCAGCGCTGTTCATATGGATGAACCCAAGAAGGCAGAAGATAATTCCTCACTCAAAACTGGCGAGGAACTCACTGCAATAAAAGAGGAGGATGAAATTCAAGAAGAAATGGAGACCGTCGTGTATCAGAACGGGAAGACTTGTCAAAGACCTGTAGTGGAGCCAGCCTATGATTATTTCAAAGAGCATCGAAGGTGCACAAAGCCTACGAAAAGTATTCTAAATCTCATTCGGTTGCTGGAATCAATGCTCAAGAATAAGAATACCTTGAAGTATCCCAATTATGGGCTGCCCGTCGATGTTCCTTTCAAACTACGAGATGAACTTAAATTGGTAGGTGTTTCCTTTCCACCATCAAACCAGGGCAAAACAGTTCAAACAGCAGGGGTGAATAAAAAGTAGAAAATCGGAGTAACTGACTGCAAGCTCCCGTCACTCTGAGACTAGTGATGTGCTACATGAAATTCAGTCGACATCATGAGATTTTCGAGCAGCTAGGACTTCAATCAGAGCATCTTGATAGTAAAGCTAATTTTAAAATATCGTTCTTCACAAGCTGCTATGTTTCGAGGGCTATTTGCTCCTATCACAGTGTAAAGGCTGCCTTTTCGCAGCCATTGTAATCACGAAACCTGTTTGTCCAATGTAGGCACCAGGCGAGTCGAAATAAGCCCTCTACCATTTCTTCACGTAATGAAACAAATCACATTACAATGAAGGCCTTTAATCAAGGTAAATAGGCAACTGGAGGGTTCCTGACTCATATCGCGCACGTGACCCAAGCGCTTAAAAGATCTCGACGAGCATCAAGATAAACGTATCGATGTCGATGGATTTCCAGAAGCCTGAAACGGTCTTAGACCTTAATAATATACGTGCTGCCCTTGTGCGCATGGAAGACACAATTGTGTTTGATCTCATTGAAAGGTCGCAGTTTTTTGAGCTGCCCAGTGTGTACCAGGTCAACAAGTACCAAATCGAAGGTTTCCTGGGCCTGTTCATGGAATGGCTTCTTTTGCAGACGGAAAAAGTGCATTCCCAGGTCCGCAGATACGAGGCGCCTGATGAGGTTCCATTCTTCCCAGACCAGCTTCTAAAGCCCATTCTTCCCTCGATTGAGTACCCCAAGATCCTCGCAGACTATAGCGACGAAGTGAACGTGAACTGCGAAATCTTGAAGTTTTACGTGAACGAGATTGTGCCTCAGGTTTCTTGTGGTAAAGAGGATCAGCCTGAAAACTCGGGTTCTGTCTCTGTCTGCGACGTCGAGTGTTTGCAGGCGATCTCTCGAAGAATCCACTTCGGCAAGTTTGTTGCCGAGGCCAAGTTCAGACTGGACAGAGAGCTCTACACGAAGCTCATCAAGGCACGTGATGTGAAGGGAATTGAGGCCAGCATCACCAACAGCGCTGTTGAACTGAAAATTTTGGAGCGTTTGAAGGAAAAGTGTGAAGCGTATGGCACTGACCCCGGGCTCAGGTGGTCTCAATTGATGCAGCTGAAAGTCAAGCCGGAGGTTATTGTTGAGCTTTACAGGAAGTACGTGATTCCGCTCACCAAAAAGGTCGAAGTTGATTATTTGCTTCGAAGGCTAGAGGACCCATTGTGATATAGGCCATTACAATCTGCATATATGATGAGTAGTAGCTTTGTTCTATCGAAGACTCGTGCATGTATGTCCTGCACCACGGTAACTCGAATTCTGTCTTTTTGGATAACACATGGGCATGTGCGTTGCAAGAGTGCCAGATAAGGCTTATTATTGATGGCTTTTGCACCAATTTTGGTCTCGAACCCTAGAACAAAATCTTTGGAGAAGTCTCTGTACTCGAAATGTGTCAAAAGCCGCCGCACGAAACCCATATCCACCGAAACTATCGTTGTCCAGGTGATAACCCAAAATCAAGACCAATTCCACAAACGCGTCTTCAAATACCATGAATTCCGATTCTTCAATCCTTTTCTCCCGTTTGGGACCTCCTTATATTATTCCACCTTCCTCGCCTCTGCACGATACCCCATGTGGCCGCACACGTTTATCGTATTCTGTGCACGCCTCGCCTGTAGTATTTTGCACCCAATACCACTCGTGGTATATAAAGCGAAACCCTGGGAATTCCAGTTTCGTCTTTTCTTTTTCCCTTTTGCTTCCTCTGTAAGCAATGCAGCAGTTTTTCCTTGACCTCGAACCCGTGAAGGTCCTCTATGGGGGCTCCATCACCCTCGTGGCCCTCTTGTTGATCACCACCAGATTGAACCAGATTATCAAGGCTGTTTCGATCTTTGCCTGGGCGTGTTTTGTGAAGCCGTTCATTAATAAGGTGTACAACAAACCTGCAGAGCAGCAGCAGGCCCTTGAGTTGTTCTACAGCAATCAGGCCCATGTGTACGACAGCACTCGTCGCATCTTGTTGAAGGGAAGAGAGGACTGTCTTCTGCTTGCTGCAGCCCACATTCCGGTCAAAAACGGCAAGCTAGTCTGGATAGACATTGGAGGAGGTACTGGCAAGAACATCGAGATGATGGACCTGGTTTTGCCGCTTCTCGAAAACTTCCAGGCGATATATTTGATCGATTTGCTGCCTTCCTTGTGTGAGATAGCCCGTCAACGTTTTGCAGGCAAGCCGTACGAGCGAATCGTGCACATCAAGGTAGCTGATGCCGCTGACTTCACCATTCCTCACGAAAGCGCCGATTTGATCACTTTCTCGTACTCGTTGCTGATGATCCCTACCTTCAACTCTGTCATTGACCATGCGGTGGATCTCTTAGATCCTGCCAACGGCATTATCGCCAGTGTCGATTTTGGGATCCAGAGCACCGAAACATCAATGGGGAGGATCAACACCTTGGGTGGTCTTGTGAACAGAAACATGCCGTGGCTTCTCAGAAACTTCTGGCGCATTTGGTTTGAGGCTGACAGAATCTTCTTGGACTCGGCTAGACGCAACTATTTGGAGTACAAGTTCGGCACTCTCAAGTCCATGAACTGCTATAATAACTTGTTGGGCAGAATTCCTTACTACGTCTGGGTTGGCTGCGATAAGTCTAGATCGACTGCTTTGCTTCATCGTATCAACTGTCTCGCAACCGAATCGCCATACCTCGCACCTTCAGATGAGACCCAAGCTCAAGAATACGATATTCCTGTGAGCAAGGGCCATGAGGCTGCCTTGGCCAACTTCCGCAGAAACTTGCCCTTCCCTTCGACTTACTACCAGCGCCAGCCATGGAGAGTCTACTTCGACGAAATCAACCCTCAGTACAACCAGTTCAAAAACCAGTATATCTATGGCTTTACTTGGGAGGACCCCCGTGAGGATCACAACATCTTGAAGTTTACCAGCGAAGACACGGTTTTGGCTATTACATCTGCTGGTGACAACATCTTGCATTATGCTGCTCTTCCAAATCCTCCAAAGAAGATCCATGCTGTGGACTTGAACCCTTGTCAGAACCACCTTTTGGAGCTCAAATTGGCTGCCTTTAAGTCTCTTGATCAAGAACAAATTTGGAAGCTTTTTGGTGATGGTCGCATAGCCAACTTCAGAGACCTCTTGATTAGTCGTCTCAGCGCCAACATGTCGTCAAATGCATTCCAGTTCTGGATTGACTCAGGCGATGTCACATTTGATCCCAAAGGCAAGGGCTTGTATGACACTGGATCGACAAGATGGGCATTGCGCCTTGCCAAGCTTATATTCACCGTTCTTGGAGCAAACAAATGTATCAACGAACTTTGCTCGTGTACGAACTTGCAAGAGCAAATTCGGATCTGGAACGATCAAGTCAGACCCACTCTTTTGAACCCTGTGGTTGCCACGCTTCTCATTGGTAACCCAATCTTCTTATGGAAAGCTCTTGGAGTGCCTGCTAACCAGGCTGAAATGATGGGCGATTCTGTGTTCAAATACGTTGTTGATACCTTGGACCCAGTGGTGCATCGTTCTTTGATCTCCACTGATAATTACTTTTATTACTTGACCTTGAAGGGGCGTTATGCGAGAAACAATTGCCCCTCGTATTTGACAGAGAAGGGGTACAGAAACCTCACAACTGTGAGAAGTGACGGCTCAGCTCCTATTGACAACTTGAGACTCCACACAGACACCTTGAATGACGTCTTTGCAAGACTCAGCAAGAAGTCGATCACGATCGCCATAATTATGGATCACATGGACTGGTTTGACCCGCAAGGCAACGATGCTCGCAAGGAAATCGAGGCTGTTAAGGAGTGCTTGGTACCAGGAGGCCGTGTCATGCTCAGATCTGCAGCTCAATTCCCATGGTACATCAAGACTTTTGAGCAGTGTGGCTTCAAATGCAAGCCTGCTGCCATCAGACACTCTGGGGAGCTGATTGACAGAATCAACATGTATGCTTCCACCTGGGTCTGCACCAAAGCTGATGAGAAGAAACCATTGGGCGCTCGTCGTCGTATGAGCAGCCTCAAGATCTGAATGTATCCTCATTTCGTGATAAGATAGACCATGTGGTGGATGTTATCTAAATAGTTTACCATCTCCCTCTCCTTGAGTCCGCCACTGCGACAGGTAGGCACCGCTACTCTCAAGTTTATACAATCTCCACGCTTCTCTCACATGTTCAGGTTGTAGAGGACCTTTTCTGTCACCCAAGTATTCTAGCTTTCTCTCTGGAGGATCGCCTGAGACGTCCTGTCCTTTCTCTAATCTCTGAAGCGTCTCCTTTTTTCGCCTCTTTTTGGCATCGATATCTAGTATTAGCTGGGCTTTGTATTCCCTTTCTTGTATCTCGAATGCTTTCGTGATGATGTCACCTAAGAACAGCTTGGATAGACCGGCCAAAACAATCGCCATATTCTGTGGAATTGAGTGGTTCAACACACCATTGCAGATCTTCTTGACACCTGGTCTGTTTACAGCCATTCTTCTGTAGGCCTCGAACTTGTCCATCTGCTCCTCCGTGAAAGACGTAATGAGAAGTTTCTTTTTGTCATCTTCAGAGAGCGGTGCTGTTTCCTGTCTTTTGAGCTCTTTATACCGTTGAACAAGTCCCTCATCCTCTATGTCACTGAGGTCTGATATTTCTTCCTCATTCAAGTCTGGACCTTGGTGGTCCTCGTTACCCCTGTTCAAATCGTCCTTGTTGGAATAGAAAACACGCCATATCAACTCCTCGTCATCTTCGTCTAGACTGACGTCACTAGCATCGTCATATTCCTCCGTGTTGTTCATTTTGGGGTTGTACTGATTGCAATGAGAGCTTACCTAGTATTATGATACACGCACTCTGCAGGAACTTCAAAACTCGAAACTACATCTCATTTATAAACGCAAGCTAGAATCTATATTTTTGGGGTCGTTTTGTTACTTATTTTTCGTGAGCTGCCTGTAGAGGCTGTAGGTTGTTTTCAAATGTGATGGCCAGTCGTGCTGCGTTTCTCGAAGGATGGTGTCTATAAGGTTGCAAACCTCTTTCAAAACGGAGCCATCGTGTGAGCCCGCATTCTTCAGTATGTAGTCCAAAATTGCCTCTATACCCTTCAAGGTGTAGGCTTTTGATATGAAGTGCACCTCAAGGTGTTTGTTCGAGGAATTCTCCGTAAGGCCAACGCGCAGTTCGATCTTGCTGAACAAGGAGGTCAAGAAGCTTGTTATGTTGACGCGAGGAGATTCATTCTGCTTCTTTGCTTTGAGGTAGTCGGTACCGTGCACGTCTCCTTGCAAAGGCACGAGTGGCTCTTGCGTCAAGTGGTAGACGTGAGCATCATCAATCTTGTTGAGGAAGCCTTCAAGCGTTGTCAGGTAAACGAACGTAAGCAGGGATGTGGAGTTTTTCATCAAATGAGACGGGATCTTGCTCTTTGTGACATCGGCTGCGAAGAACGTGGCGGTAATATTGACAAATGGTCTCATAACTTCAAGATGCTTGGTGATCAGCTCCTTCAAAGCGTTTTCCACATCTTTAGAGCGGTCTTTTATGTCATCCTCTGCTGCAACGATGTGCACCGTGAGCTCTGGAATGTATTTCTCGAAATCTATACTCTTTCGTTTGGAGTAAGCCTTCAAGTCGATATCGAATAAATAGTCGATGGCGGTCTGTGCCAAATAGAAAGGCAAGTCGTTGGCGTGCACAGTGTCAAGATCGTATGTCATCGAAGCTTTATACAAGTACAGATCGAGCCATACGCTTACGTCACCTCCAAGTGCAATGTCAAGCAAGAATTCCGGAGAAGGTGGGGAACTATAGTCTTCTTCTGGCACAGGCTCGGTGTATGTGGGCTTTCCTGCGTCATCTGTCAAAGTCAAGGGCTCAATAGTGTATGTCTTTGATGGTTCGGGTGTGTATCGTGGGATATCTTTTGGAAGCTCGTCTATAATAGGGTATCTATAAGGCACGCCTCGACTTCTCAATTGGTAATCGAGTTGGCGCTGGGTAGCATTTGCTAGATCGGGAAATCGGAATCCCGTGTCTTTGAACCTGAGTTTCACGGGTTGTGACACGCCAAAGTCGTTTGCAACGTATTCACGAAGTGCCTCTATCTGGGCTATCGAGAGGTCGCCATGTGAGGAAGGATCTTTTAGACGAAAAAAGGCTAGTATTGCTGCCAAAGCAGTTACTAAGAACGGGAGGATCATTTAATTTTCGTGGTTGGTACAGAAAATGACGAGCCTCTCGTGTTGCAAATGTGCAAGTCTATGTGAGTATTCACTATGGATGTACATCATCGCGACATTGAAACATTCCACTCACATACCATTATGGGTGTCCCCTCCATACCTCTCAAGACCCAGGCTGTGCCCGAGGATCAGGAGCAGCACTATGTGCACGAAGTGTATAACGAAATTGCCTCCCATTTTTCTCAAACGAGGTATAAGCCCTGGCCCATTGTTGAGAAGTTTTTGAAAGAGCAGCCTGACTATAGTATAGGACTAGACGTTGGATGCGGCAATGGCAAGTACCTAGGCGTCAACAAAAAGCTCTTTTGCATAGGCTCAGACCGATCAGACGGGCTTATAGAATGTGCCAAATCGAACAGCGACAACAGCTTCCATTTGGCTGTGGCAGACGGTTTGCACTTACCACACCACGAAGGCCGCTTTGACTTTGCAATTCTGATTGCCGTCATTCACCACTTTGCCAATGAGGAAAGAAGGGTTGAAGCCATCAAACACATTCTTTCAAAGCTCCGAAAAGGCGGCCGTCTTTTAGTGTACTGTTGGGCCCTAGAGCAGGAGAAGTCGAGAAGGGGATACAAAGAGGGAGACGACCAGGACATCTTGATACCGTGGGTGCTTCAAAAAAAGGCGCCCAAGTTGACTAAAAAAGAGAAGAAAGAGCTTAAGGCTGAGGATGTCCCGGAGCCAGAGAAGCCAGAGACGAAATATCGCTATTACCATCTTTACAAAGAGGGAGAGCTCGTTGAAAACGCAGAGAGAGCAGGCGGAAAAGTGGTGGAGCACGGGTACGAAAAGGACAATTGGTGGGTGATTGTAGAACGATGCTAACGGAGCGTTGTGGAATGTGCATAGTGTATTATAGAGATATCAACAGCAGAGCTGCTTACAAGGAGAGCTACTCGACAGATTAATAATAGTTGTATTGGAATCCTGTTCTATTTTCTTTTTTTTGGCCTGTTCCGTGGAGGTCATGGTGATCACTCATCGGGTCTCGTCAGTGTCTGCGGCTACCACTCTTTCTTGTTCTTCTTCTAGCTTTCTCGGGTCCTGAGAGAAACTGCGTCTTCGATTTTTTTCTGTGCTTGCGATCCTTCTTGCTTTTGGTCTTCGAAGCTTGGATTTCGTCTTGCGTAGCGGCCGGCGACAACTCTTCGGGAAGCATCTGGGCTTGAGGCACGAGCTCCTTGATCAATTCCTCTGGCGTCATGCTTTGGGGGGTTGCACACACCGAGGCAGTAGGTGAATGATCGTTGGACTCGTGGGATTGTTCTGAAGAGCTCGCATCAGAGTCTTTGACTTGAGAGCAGTGGGTGAAGTTGGTGTTTGGTTTGACTGAGGGCTCAGTGGGGGATTGAGCCTTCTGATATTTGTCAGCCAACTTCTTCTCGTCGCCCTGCTTCTTCTCGTCAATTAGCTTCTTCTTGTTCTTCCTTGGCGGCATTGCCATCACAATCGACACACCCTCAAGAACTACCGTGGTGTTCTTTGGCTTGATAAAGCGAGGGTCCGTCGAGACTTGTGCAAACTGTTTAAGATACCTTTGCTGCTCCAAGTATTGGGGAAGATTCTCGAATAAACTCAAGCATCTCATGAAGTGGTGAAAGTGAGACAACTGGCCGACTTGTTGGTTATTGGGGGCGGCGGCAGCGGGAACAGTGGTCTTTCTGAGGCCAAAGTTCATATAGGCACCATCGTCGATGTCATCAATGTCAACAGCAGCGCTAACAATCTCCTCAGGGCTCGAATTAATGACTGCCCTGTAAAATTGTTCTCCAGCGGCATTGTCGTCCTCGTCTTCTTCCTCTTGAGCAAGTTGAGTGGGTGATTCAACTTCTGCGGAAGGTGTAGTGGGAGATAACATAGACACATCGGCTGGAGAGTCTAAGAAGCCATGGATTCCGTCGAGGACTCCGCAGTCAAACTCCGGCTCCTCAGGTTCGTCGTCTGAAGAGTCCAAGAGTCCGTGGATACCATCAAGCACACTGCAGTCAAATTCTTCCTCCTCGATTACCTCCTTGCATTTCTTCTTAGGCTCAGGTTCAGGTACCTCACGATCGATCTCTTGTTCGATAGTCTCCTCATCATCTGTGGAATCTAAAAGACCGTGAATACCGTCAAGCACACTGCAATCGAACTCTTCCTCCTCGATGACCTCTTTGCCTTTCTTTTTGTGCTCGTATTTGGGAACTTCGTGATCAATCTCCTGTTCGATAGTTTCCTCGTCATCTGAAGAATCCAAGAAGCCATGGATTCCGTCAAGCACACTGCAATCAAACTCTGGCTCCTCGGACTCTTCGGTCTTCTCATTGAGAAGCTCGTCATCGGGTGAGTCCAAGTTACCGTCGTTTCCGTCAAAGGCATCAGCATCAAGTTCGGCTGTCCCATTGGGTGAGTCCAAGATACCGTAAATTCCATCAAGAGCGCCGGTGTCAAGGTCAAGCTCGTCGGACTCCTCATCTGCTGAGTCAATAATACCGTAGATTCCGTTAAGAATGTCAGACTCAAATTCAAGCTTCTCGGGCTCGGCATCAATAAAGCTCTCCTCCATCTGAGGTGTTGCAACATGAAAGTCCAGGAAGCCAGGATCGGAGGAGAAGAAAGACGACTCGCTCTCATTCATTGGCACCGCTTCATAGAGAGGACTCTTCTGCACTGGAACCTCGTTGGCTCCAGATCTGAACTTCAAAGGCACCTGCTCTTGCTGGCCTTTCTGCTCAGTAGTCTGAGACAAGAAATCCTGCTGCTCGTCCTGATAGTTTTTGGTTTCAGGAGCCTGTTGGGGTTGCGAGTAGCCCTGGGGTTGCGAGTAGCCCTGCGGCTGCTCGTGGTGAAAGTTGGGTGGTTGCTGCTGTTGTGGCTGTTGGTACTGATTCTGCTGAGGCTGAGAGAATGTTTCCTGGGGAAACATGCCCATCCACTCAGGCATGAACCAATTGTCGGCCAAAGGTGCAAGGAATTCAGCAACATAGGAAGGAACTGTGATCTCCACTGGAAAGCCCTCGTGAATTACGGTACCAAACTCCTTCGATGGCAGCGCTACATAAGCGTTCACCTTGAGATTGATGCCCAAGCAAATGGGGCGGTTAGTGTTCAAAAACTCTTCAAATTTGGTCTGATGGTCAAAGAAAAGTCGAGGAATCTTGATGGAATCATCAGACTCTTCATCCTTCTTGGAGAGAGGGATTTCGAACTCGACGGCTTCCTCGGCGGTCTCAGGTACCACAAAAGCAGAGTCCTTGGGGTGTTTTACTTCGCCTCGAGCGAAGTAGTTGTTGAAACAAAACTTGTTCCAAAAAAAACTCTTAGGAGCAATCAGAATGGTAGTGATCGACATTCTAACTGTTCTGGGTTCGGTGTCTGGTGTTGCAAGCTCTGTAGTTCTTTCTCGTTCAAAAATTTGAAAAGAAAAGAAGTATGAGCTGGGAAAAGACTGCTGGTGGAAATGGGGCGAACGGGCGGTCTTATATAGACAAATTTAAAGCTTCAAAGGAAAGTATTACAATTTGAAACAATAATCGCTGAAAAGAGTAGGTTGTGGGATTTGAGGGAGAGCCCTGTGCGATATGTGTCTATGGACCCTATCCGTAATGAAGATCCGAAAACATCACCAATTTTTTAAAAATAGTCTTATTGTATTGCTCATTTAATGACGAATTTTTTGACACCCATAAAGGAGCTAACTTTTTTGCTGTTTACCCCCAAATTGTGCCCTCCAAGCTGTGAGCCCTTTCCACCTGGGACATTCTTAGGAAAGTATAACGACGCACGCATAGCCCAAAAAACGGCCAATCTGGCAACTCTAGAGATTCAGACTCAACGTCTGTAATTACTGATTTTGGAGTTTGGGATCGACCATGTCACGTAAATTGAATTTAGGGTCACGCCCGCTAGACCAAGAAAGTATAGCGGTGGCTCCCAGGATCCTCGGCTCCCAACGAGACTCTTCAAGAGATGATGATCGCAAGCTCTGATCTTATGCAAGGATCTTCGGAAGACATGTAAGGCTGATGGCACGGCTGATGGCACGGCTGAAATGATCGTTGTATGCATCGAATTGCGAGTCCGGGGAGAAGCTGCAGAATAGAAACCTTTTGAATCACATAATTTTGAGTTGTGAGTAGTTTAGTATTGACTCTGAGACTGGCGGATCTGGCCGACTTCCTCTTTGGGCTTCTGGCGTGTACTTCTTTCGGGAAAAAGACGTATGCTGGAGGCGAGTGAGTCTAGCAAGAGAAAGATCAAAATAAACTATAATTCAAGTCATTGGCTACAGCTCTTCCCTTCTTCATCTCAGCAGTGTGATTGACCAACGGCGTTTGTCGCTGGCATTGCGTCGGCGTTCAAGGCGCTTCAAGTCGTGAAGCCTTACGAAACAAGCTGTCATTTTACTCTTCTTTTGACGCTATATCTAGTGTTACCTCATCTTGCCCCAAATATAATCAGAACAGCTGTTCATTACCTTGTCGTGCCTCCAGAGACATCAAACTGCCTAACCCATCCTTTGGACCGCAAGGCCTTGGAGCTTCATTGTCGGCAGCTCAGCTCTCTATCCTGTCCTTTTTTTTTCTCTTCTTGGTACCCGAGAACAAACACTTCTTAGGTGAGGAAAGCATGGTCACTAGGAAGAGTAGGCTTAATCGAGACCCTTGACCGCCACAACACCTCGCTCAGATTTCCTGACTGCTAGAGCAAGACTCTGAAGCTCTAGGATACTCATCACGCTCACTTGAACCCTCTCCTTTGTCTACTCGTCCTTTCCATATCAAAGACCACCCTACGTGCTTTACTGGTACTCCTATATTGCAAAACGCCGCTCGTTAGCTCTTTTCAGACTTCATTTTACCGAAAATGCTACATTCATTGTTCAAATTATCCTACGGCGTCTCATAATCTGTCGACTGTCCTCAGGAATCTCGATCTAAACTTTCCATACTACCTGATCTCGCCGTACGGAAACCCCAACACCTGGGGTACAAGAAGCGCGAGGGTCCCCCAAGAATCCCCACCACTTGACCCACCAGCCAGAAAAATGATATCCGAATACGTACGTAATTCCGATGCCCCAAGAGTATCTTGCTGGCCCGCTGCTCTGCAGAAGAAACGTTCTGGCCTTCGTTCGAAGGTACGAGAGCGTCAAAACAAGTTAGGCGCTTTTTTGGTTCGCAAGTTCAAGCCCCAGTTTGTGGACTACGAGGAGACCAAATGGCCTTCATTGCCTAGATTGAAGGAGTCTTGTGCTCCTCCAGAGGTGAAGAAGACAAAAAAGGCCACTCCTGAGGACTTTGCTGCCAAGAAGCGCTCGAACAACCCATTCGAGGCGATCGCCCCAAAAGAGCACAAGGAGTCCAAGAAGGCCTACCCTCGCAAGAGCAAGCCTGAGACTATCCCCAAGCTCAATGTTGCCAAAGCTCCTGTTGACTCTAAGCCCAAGGACTCACTCAAGTCCAAGGGCTCGTCTTCTACTTCTTCCCGTGTTAATACTACTGGATGTGCTCGCAATGGTAAGGCCCTGACCACTCAGAGGGCCGTTCCAAAGGCACCAAAAGAAAAGAAAAAGGGTTTCCGGACCAAATTGAGCAAGGTTGCCGAGTTTCTTGGCCTCAAATCGTCGAAGGCCTCCTCCAACCGCCCAATCTCGTCAGGTCACCCCAAATCACAAAAGGGAAGGGTCCAGGGCTCGCGCGACATTTTGGCTGCGAAACTGACCTGCCGCCGCGACAATGTCTGCCACTTGCATTCACGATGTGTTCGGTGCGTTGATAATGCGGACCATGCATTATCGGTCTACTTTTATCACGTGTCGAACAACAAGAAGGACGCCAGGAAAGGGATTGGAGCTGAGAAAAAAAGCAAGAAGGAAGGAGCTGCTGAGTCTCGCAAGTCTCGTCACAGTTGCAAGTATTGCCGTGGTCGTGTTGACAAGAAGGTTCCGGATTTCAAGGAGCCTGACTCTCAACCTCGACCTGCAAAGCCTGCACCCGTAAAGAAACCAAAGATCAAGACCCAGGAAAAGACCAAAGTGCTGGTGTCTCTGAAGGTTTCCAAGACAAAGCTTGCTGGCTCAAAAATCTCTTCAGAGGCTCCTAGACCTTCGGGAAAGGATGCCGCTCTCACTGCAGCCTGCCTTGCCTTCAAAGCACCATCACCTTCCATGCCTAAGCGAAACGTCAAGGTGCCCAGGACTCAACTCAAGCCCAAGGTGACGAAGCCCCAGCTCGCTCTTATTCCGGAAGAAGTGGAACATTCCGCTAGCCCGGACGACTGGAACATCGGCTCCGACCCATTTTGGGATTTTGGCCCCTACGTTACGCCAAATGCCAATGGCGAGGACTACGAGCACTACAAGAGGGAGTTTTCGATGAGAAGGGAGTGGAGCCGTCAATTCAAGGGTGCTGACGCTTCTTTCTTGTCGTTGGCCCCTAAAGAAACGCTTTCGCCAAAGGCCAAATTTGTCGACGCTGAGGTTGCACCCCACTATCTCACAACCACCGCGATCGAAGACTTTGAGACCGCTTTGGAGGAACCCACTCGTGTTGTTGCCCCATACTCGTTGGCAGTTTCATCAACGTCTGACGCCATTTCTTCTTCAGGCGTTGCTATAAGCGACTCGATAAAGGCTGACCCCAATCCGTGGGCGGACAGCTTTGTTGAGCCTACCCCTTACCACGCCTTCATTGCGTCTCACGTTCCCTCACCCAGCCCTTCACCCAAACCTGTCGCCGTTCCCTTGCCTGTTCAGCACGATGAGAACTTGCAATCGGAGGAAATTGGTGGCACTTCGCCGGCTGAGGGCCCTAGCAAGATCGCTTCTCCAGTCAAGCTGATCCTGAGTCCGAGGTTCCACTCCTACAGAACTGATGAATGTGTCGAGGGCTTGCTTGACTTTGCTGATGATGTTGTTAAGCAAGCTGCTCATGAGTTCTTTGGCGTTGAACCAGAGGAGATTTCTAAGTCCGAAGCTCTTTCGAAGGAAGTCCCCCAGGCTTTGTCGGAGAACAAGAACGAGGATACTCTGACTCTGGACTGTGAGGTCTCTGAGCCCCTGACCCCAGTTGCTAATGCCGCTGTCGAGAAGCTTCTGACCACCATCACTCCGGAAAGAAGTCACGAGGCGCCTCCCAAGCCTGATGTCTTGTCGTTAGCAAACCATCAACCATAACGTCGTTGCTCAAGCCAGTTCAATCCGCCTTGCCTGCTTTCAAAATTTCCTTGCCAAAGAGTGACGCTTGCTTGCCTTCTCCTGCCCCCTCACCAGTCAAAAAGCTCTCTTCTATCGAGATGTTGAAGAGAAAGCTTGACCAGAGTGTGACTGACATGAAGGTAAAGAAAGCAGTCATCATGGTGAACTCCAAGAGGGTCCAAGTAAAGGGAAAAATTGAGAAATTGAACTCTTTCTTCGAGGAGCACTCCTTTCAACTTCCAGAAAAGGAGCAACCCACACCAGCCAAGGCTAACGAGAACAAAGTTTAGCTGGTGATGGGCATTGAGCTATGGACCCTCTCCTGGGAGGTGACACCAGCAATGCACCCTGCTGCAAATTCTTCGTTGATGGTGTTCATCCACCCATGCTTTTCAGACTCCCGATCTTGGGGGATTTCTACTTTCCTTGCTAAGGTTAGACAGTGCTGGCTGTCTACCACATGTTGCCTGCTATGAACTCCAAGTCACTGAGAGCAGCTGTTGCACTACTAGTTGGTCGACATATCTTGCGGTTGCCCTAGATGAGATTTCCCATGCCCTTGGTCGAGAACTCTCTTCGGTAGTTGCATTAGTGTTGTCCCGGTTGGTCATTCCTACGTGCCACTTACAGCTGCCAAATCATTTTCCGACTGGTGTTGCTAGTGTTGCTATTGTTGATGTTGCTGTCCTATTGCTGACGTTGGCCTTGGTTGATGTTGCTTTGTCGCCCTTTGTTGCCGGGTACTGTTTTGATGACATGTCTCCCACTCATTCTTCCTCCTAGTTGAGGGCCCATCAGGGAACTGCCTGCTGCTTTCCAAATACGACGGAGGCTAGATAAATCGCCTCGTTCATTATTTTCGGAGAGCTACAAGGCTGATAGACTCGAATCTGAGCAAGGCATCGCATGATGTTTCCCCACTTGCTCCAGATCCCCATTCGAGCCTATTGGTCTGAGTGAGCCTCCTTCATTACTGTCTATGGAAAGCACTGCTGGCCTGGTGAAATTCGTGAAAAAGAGGAGATTGTCTCTTGTTGCCCTCAAAGGCTGCTGAGAATAGAAGTCGTTGCTGTAACCTTCGCTGATTATTATAATAAAAAAGTCTTAAAGTCGCCCATGTAGCTACAAGGCATGCAATGTACACCAGTAACAAGCTTCAAAGCTGAGGAGCAGGGACATCTACGAATCCTCTGAAGAAGAGTCACTTTATAGCTATCAACTCGAGTTGTTTCCTCTTTGCAGTGATCTATAGATAGTATCTGAGAGGTGCTCGATCAGCTTCTTACGAACCTCATAGTCAGCACCAAGTGAACGATCTAGAGAAATGAGAAAGCGGCATGACTTTTTCTGAAACTCTTTTACGAGTTGAACAAACAAGAAATTAGAAGAATTATACTATTCCTTGATGATGAGGGGCGATATAGCCTGTTCAGTGTACCTCAGCTCTTGATGGTAGTTTCGCGATTCATTCACATACATAACATCAAGCACCTTGTATCTTTCTCTCCAACACAATGCTATCGCCGAAGGAGAAAAAGGACAAAACTATCAGAGCAACTGATCTCGATGCTCTCAGTTGTCGTCACTGTGCCAATGCTAAAGGATATTTCAGTCCGCCAGACATATACATCCACGATCTCCTACGTTCCTACGAACAGAATCTACAATACTGCCAGGGCTACACCGCCATGTCAGCAGGGCGGACGCTACGAACGCTCTTTCGGGATCCGAAATACCCTTTGATTAACAGAGGAACCTTTTTCCGGACAAAACTGATCGATATGGTCGTGAAGCACTTCACTGAATCACACAAGACTTGTCAAATAGTATCGCTCGGTGGAGGCTCAGACACAAGAGCGTTTCGTGTCTTGCGTGAACATCCTAGTGGTGTCCGTTACATGGAGATTGACTTCCCAGAGTCAGCCAAAATCAAGAAATGGGCTATCTCACTGAGCCAAACGCTTCTGGATATTGTGGGTCTTGAAGAAGCAGGTCCTATGGCGAACGACCGAGCTAATTTTGAGAAAATGGACCCTGAGCTCCATACATTGAGGTACGACTTGGTATCCCTTGATCTTAGAGAGATAGAGCAGCGAGGGGAAGAGAAGCTAACAATTTGGCTTCAAAAAGACGTTCCTACGTTAGTGATAAGCGAATGCGTGTTGTGCTATCTTACACCAGAAGAAAACGAAAAGATACTTGCTTACTGCAAAAACAATTTCAGCAGCTTGGCGGTGTTAATGTATGAGCCTATGGGCTTGGACGATGCATTTGGTCAAACTATGGAGCAGAATCTCACGAGCCGAGGAATCGATCTCCACACTTTCAAAAAGTATCCCGACTTGACGTCCAGGGAGTCGTTTTTTAGAGACTTGCTAGGGTTCAGTGAGGTTAGGTCGACCGATTTGGCCGAGATTGGGGGATACACATCAAACAATTCATCATGGCTTCCAGCGAGCGAGCTTACCCGTGCGTCACGGATCGAGATGATTGATGAGGTAGAAGAAATCCGTCTCTTGCTTCAGCACTACTGTTTCATTTATGCTCTGACGAAAGAGATCCCCGAAAGCATATCAAAACTCAAGTGGAAAAATTAGCTATACGCTTTCTTCCAGGCCCAACAAAAATTCAAGATGCTGCTTCATGCTCTCACAGTTTTTCTTCCGCAGATGGCTGTCAGCAGCTGACAAGCCCTTGAGGTTGACCTCAGATTTGCAGAACCAAGCGTTTGCATGTTTCATGATTTCGACCTCAAAGTCATAACCATGGGTCTCCTTCATAAGGTGCTCTGTGTATAGCCTTCTTCTGTTGCCTTGCAGGTCCTTAGGTCCTCTGCCATGAGAGTTAGCAGAGCCAAACATCTCATCGAAGTAGTATTTAGGCCAATTGGCATGAAGAAACATTAATGAAGATGTCTTGTAATAATGGAAATCGTAGTTCAGCTTCTCTGGATCCTCGTTATTCTTTGCAAAGAGGTCCATGTTCACACGGTTTGTAAGGCCATACTCTTGATTCAAGTAATCAACAATTGGATCGTACTGACCCATTCCGAAGTACTCACGCTTCTTCTTGTCAGTCAAGGGGCCGAATTCACGATTGAACTCCCCAACTTGGTAATATGGAAGATCAAGCTTATGGGCTGCTGCCACGAACGTCTCTTTATCACCTTCGCCTGCAGCACCTTGACTAAACAAGGGGTAATAGTAGTCAGGGCCATAGTAGTTGTAATACAATGACAAAATAAGAGTCTTGAAATGGACTTCCTTGTTGATGAGGAGCTGGCCTGTTTCACTAGAAGCCTCAGGGATTGTGCCTTTCGCGTCGTGCAAGGAAATCTTCTCCTTCGACGCTCCTCTTTCATCACCTGGGAAGTAGCTGTTTCTCAATTGCCATTTTGGATCAATATCAATATCAGCGATATCGTAAAAGCTTGGCGATGTCGAGCGGCGCCACAAGTCTGGCCACAACACCATATGCTTCTTCGTGAATGGCTTGTTGACAAAGAGGTAGTCTGGGTTCTTGGCAGGAAGGTTATCAGCGTCCAAATAGAGCACGTTCTTGAAAGAGCTGACCAAGATTGCGAAACTCTTAAGCTGGAAGCTTCCGATGTTCAGCACAAGTTTACTTGGAAGGAAGTCTGACATGACCTTGCATCTTCCGTTAAATGAGGGAAGAATCTTGTTGCAAAGGTCAATGTCGTAGTCTTCTCTCTTTGGAATAATCACCTCGATTGGCAACTTACAGTTGGCTTGGCGCAACAACGAAATGGAAAGAAGAACAAGCTGATTGTATTTTCCACCGCCCAAGTAGACGATACCATCGCCCTCCATGAAGCCGAATTTTTTGCCAGCGTCAAGCAACTCAGCGGGGAAGTTCTGTGGCATGCTCTCCAAGAAGGCACGATGTGATTTTTGCAAAGCAGTCTTTTCCTCGTCTGTGATGCGGAAGAAATGCAGCAAGTATTCCAGGGTACGCACAGGCTCCTCCAAGTAGAACTCTCTCCAGTGGCCTCCGTACACTGGGATTCTTCCCTCTCTGTGCTGATACTTATCGCTTCCCTTAGCCGCAGCGTAGTGGTCATTGTTGTTGATGCCACCAATTGAGGGTCTGACCTCATCCAATGTGCCCAATACCTTCTCAACGAATTCTATAAAAGCCCTCTGAAAGTTGTTGAGTTTGAGCACATCCTCCATGCCGTGGTTGCTCTGTGTTAGTTGGACCTGATCTAGCATCTTGGAGTAGTCGTAGCTCTCGATCTCAGCCACCTTGAACTTCTTCGTTTCCTTGTTGGCCTGAAGAAGCTGCTTGAGTTCGCTCCCCTCTTTGCTTTCGGGTGTAGATTTACCCAGTGCACGCAGAAGCACCATCAAGCCCTTCTCGTGTGCATCAAAGTACCTGTCAAAGTCCACATTTATCTCAGACGTGCTGTCTTGGCTCGACTCCCCTGAGGCTGGGCTGACTTCGCTGGTGAGTTCGGATTGAGCCTCTGAATCGGGCTTTGTCTGTTCTTTTGGTGGCTGTGCCTCTTCGACTGGCGGAGCCTTTTCGACTGGCGAAGGCTGCTTCAGAGGTAACTTGAACCTCGAAAGATCCAAACTGGCGGCTGACGTCTTCAGGAGGGAGGCATAGATAAAATGCATAAATATGAGCGCGAAGACGATGATGATCACCGTTCTGACCTTCTTCGTCATCATGGCGTGCATTTTCGAAGAAGACGGATGTTGAGCTTTTGATCTTTAAAACCCTCTCAATGCTAAGTAAGATGGTGCGCGACGAGAATTAAGCATATTTAAGCGCGTGGGCCACATCCGACCTACGTCCGCATGAAATGTCGAAAACATCCCAGAGACAGGAAAGATTTGGATCGGGATAATGATTTTCGGCTTTTTGTCAAGATACGATTATCCCACTACATTTGACCAAACGAGTCAGGAGTTCGGAGCCCTTCTTTTGCAGTGTTTACGTCTGTTTTGCAGCCAAATTCTCCATCGAGGGCGATGCAAGTATCAGGGTATCAGGATGGGAGCCTTCGAGTCCGAATGGATACAAATCGAGTATCTCAAAATATGACCAGTTCACGAGGAAACGCGATGAAACTTAATGGCTCGTCCTTTCTTTTGTCTATTATCATCCTCCATGCCGGTGTCTACCCTGTCAGTTGGTACCTGAATGTCGCGACACAGCCTCTTCTGCCGTAGATGGGTAGCAATACGGTCAGCATAGACAGGAATGATAACACCGTCAATTGGTGAAGGAATAACCGGGAATAATTGCAAAAACGAAGTCCAATGAGGTCGTTATTGGTGTTTAGTGACCAAGAGTTGAAAAAGTATGTATCGGGTCGTATCGGAGCTCAACCGCTTTAGATGGCTGCAAAAAGCGGCTTTCTCAGTCTTTCACTCTTTGACCTAGCATCACCAATTTGAGTTCACACTATTAGTGTGTTACTCGCTGGTTTTCCTGCCTTCTGGCTTAAGTCTCGGAATCTGGGCAAATCTTCTGATGCTTTTTTTTGTACTATTCGGCGCTCAAGTCCTGTCTGATTCTGAAAGCGGTGTTGAGGCATCACTGGATCCTAAAATCTGTCGACTTTAGCTGATTGTGATCTTAATACTCAGCAGTCTAAAACAACGATCTTATTCCCCTCATAGAGACTATTGTAATTTTCCCCAAGTTATCAGGCCGCTATACCCCTCAGCCACCGTTCGACCTAAAATAGTTGAATAGAACACTTTGAGAATAAATTTCTTTCTCATCAGTTCGTTGAAATCCAAAAAATAAGATTTCTAGTCATTTTCATCAGCAATGAAGCTTCGGTTCTCGTCCTCCTGCCTCATTTCGCAGCCATTGTTAGCTCACGATTGACCAAACCCTCTCACGCAAATTGCACGAAAAGACGATATTTGACAGAAACCGATCTTTTCCGCCCTCGGAATCCGTTTCTGCTTCCTTTCTCGATCTTGGTCACAAAACGTTTCGCCAGAAGCCTTATCAGTCACTAGCTCCCCATCGCCTGCAGGCAGACATCACCACACAACTCGGACTCCCCACCTTATTACCCATTCGAGCTCCAAACACCAAACATACCGTGCAAAATGGCCGACGAAGGGCTCTTCAGCGATATAGAACAAGATAATAATCCGTCATGGTACCACTCCTCAAGGCTAGGGACCGAACAAGCCGAAAACGGTCATACTGAGCAAGAGCAACACCTCCAGAACCAGCACATGCCTCCAGAACCAACAGCAGCAGCAACAGACCACAACGGCTCAACTCTCGAAGATATTGTAGGAAACAATTTGATAAACAGCTCGATTGGGCTATCGCAAAAGATCCGCAAGTTGCTCAACAACCCTAAGGTCACTGTGGATGTCATTCTGAGCGAGCGTGTTATGAACTCCATAGTGGTGTACCTAATTCAGCTCAAGATCAAGGGCGCCAATGAGGAAGATGCAATCATAGTGAAGAGGAGGTATAGTGAGTTTAAGTCACTTCGAGACAATTTGGTCAAGTTGTTTCCCACGATCGTGGTGCCTCCCATACCCGAGAAACACACACTACTCACTTACTTGATCAACTCGATCGATAGCGCAAGGGAAACAAACATCATAGAGCTTCGAAAGCGCTATTTCCGAAACTTCCTCCAGGACGTGATTTTTGACCTGAACCCAAAGCTACGCAATTGCTTGTTGTTTCACAAGTTCTTGGACCCGAACTACGAGTCAAGCTGGGATTCCGCTATCAATGAGCCTCCAGTGAGTTTGCTTCCTCCAAACCTTCTACTTGCCAATCCCAATGACACAACAGACCAAAACGGTCTCTACTTGCTTCTTCCGTCTGTGACGGGATTCGATACCGACAGTCCTGACAATCTTTCGGGGCTCAAGAAGCTCGACGACGACATTCACAAATTGCATGCTGACATAAAGCTTTACGATCTGAAGGAGAATAAGCATTACGAAATCGCTGAGAATGACGGTGCCTTTTCTGGCATACCGGTAGCCTTGATAAACTATGAGATCAACTTTCACCAGAACATCAAGGTACTTCACGACATCCAAAAGCTCAACACCCGCTCCATTAAGAACTTTAAGAGCTTGGTTAGCTCTCTAATAGATTTGGGGGCAAATTTGAATAACTTCTCCCTTCAGATCCACGACGCTTACACCGACAGAAACAGCTCTCTTTCGTCGGTGATCGAGAAGTTCGGTTCGGCCATAGACTCGACATTTTTAAACTTCGAGCAGTTTCTATATGAGAAACTCATCCCAGAGTGGGATGACCCGGTCAACCGCTTCATTCAGTATTACTTCTCAGCCCTACAGCTTGTAAAATATTACAAGTACAAGCTCATACAGCTCAAGCTCGTTTACAAGTTGAAGTTCAACAAGGTGCAAGAGCTGAACGCATTTCAGGAAAGTGTGAACTCCGTGAAACATCTCAAGGACTTGGATATAAACAGTCCATCAATTAAGAAGGCTATCAAGCGCATCGAAAGTAAGCAGCAACGTGGAAGACTGCTCAACTCCAAGAAGTCTTGGTATGGACTATTTGGAGGCAACAAAACAACATTCACTCTACCGGACCAAAGTCTTCCTCCCTTACAACCTACAGCACCAGGGCTGGGGCAAAGTGAGCAAGGAAGTGACACAATACGGGGTCCTGGTGACATCAAGCTACATTACGAACACAAAATGCAGCACATTGACAAAGAGCTCAACAAGCTTGACCAGCTTATCGACCTTGTGAATGGCGACATGATTACTTTGACGCAGGGCTTAGAGGTCAATTTCCAGGAATTCATCCAAAAGATGGAGCGCAAATGGCTCACCATCATGCTTGAATTTATCAGAGCTGGTAAACAGCTTTTCGAAGATAACCTCAATAGCTGGGGAGAATTCAAAACCGCCATTGAGAAACTTGACGATTAAATGCATATACCCATCATGTAATTGAACTCTGTAGATATCTTCTTATATCTGCGCTCACTAGAGGCTATTTGAGCATCGCACGTCCAACTCTCAATACGCCGCCACTTCACCGATATGAGACCTAATCTTAAACACATACCAACATGTCAGCAATGGACATAGATAATGATGTCTCGACTGTGCTTGCACAGTTAAGGCTGGAGGTTGAGTCTTCCGAACTTATTCAAATAATTTACCAATTGGAAGACTACTATGAGAGAAAGTTGTGGAACCAGCTTACCTTGGCTCTAGAAGAGCTTTATCAGAATCCAGAAAGTCTGGTTGGTAATTTGAGGCAGCAGATCTTCAACCTGTTTTTGTCTCAGTTCCTGAACAAGCTCAATCAGATCAAGGTTGTCGATTTCTTGTTGCAATCGTTCGATGACAACCAGGTTTGCTACGACAAATTAAACGAATTGAAGGCCTCCTTGGTCCAGCAATTGACAAGCAAACACGGAACTAGAAAACCCGATAATTTGGAGGAGCTCATCAACAATGACGAGTCTGTGATCTACGTCAACCTTCAAATTGCAAGATATGCTTTACTCTTGAAGGATTCAGCAAAGGCCGATGAAATTTTGGAGTCAGTGGGTGATAAATTCGAAAACACCTTGCAAAATGAATTCAGTTCGAAAATCAATGCTGCATTCTACCTTACAAAGTGTCAATACTACAAGATCCACGAGAATTACAACTTGTTCTATACCAACGGTTTGTTATACCTCTCCTCCCTAGACACACCATTACCAGAAGACCAACAAGTCAAGTTTTGCTACGACCTCTGCATATCGGCTTTGCTCGGTAACAAGATTCACAATTTTGGTGAATTGATCCTTCACGATATATTGAAGGTCATCAGCAACCAGGACAACAGTTACTTCTGGCTCTTCAACATGATCACATACCTCAACTCTGGTAACTTGGCCAAGTTCAATGAGTGGCTCAAGGTCTCTTTGTCCAAGAGCCCCTTCCTTGCGCACCACGAGAAGTTCTTACATCAGAAGATCGTCATAATGTCCTTGTTGGAGTTGGTCTCGACCGAACTGAGTAAGAAATTGCTGTTCCAATCTATCAGTGAAGTCACCGGTACCCCACTCGATGATGTCGAGTATCTCATAATCAAATGCTTCTCTCTTAACTTGATTAAGGGCTATATTGACCAGATTAGCCAAACCCTTGTGGTCACATGGTTGCAGCCAAGAATCTTGAACTTGGATCAAGTGAAGACGCTTTACAACCACTTGGTGGACTGGGATTCGAGAGTTGAGGACATAGCCAAGGATGTGCGCTCGCGTGGTGGAACCTTGTGGGCGACTGGATAGAGTAACTAGTACGAACAAAACAAATTTCGATATTGATGTATTTTGCAACCTACCTCTATTTATTCAAGCGTGTATCAGACTCTCCACTGTCAAGACTTTCATAATCGTTGTTTCCACTGAAGCTCTGATGCTGGTGGTCGTTGTCATCGTCATCTCCTAACTCAAAAAGAGTGTTGCTAGACTTTCCTCCTTGTGCTTTGTCCGTTCTGCTGAAGGAATCATCTCCCTCGTAGTTTGGAGGTGCTTCGCTTGGAATGTTCAGATTTTGTAATTCAAAGCTATCTCTTCCAGCATTTCCCTCGTCATCGCTATGGCTCATCACTGAAATGTCATCAAGTTCAAATTCATGGCCTTGAGAAGCCAAGTTGTGTTCACCGTCAGCGCCACCATCAGTAGCAACTTGCTGGGAGACTGCCAACATGTAACTTGTCTCAGTTGGTCTCCAAAGCCACGAGACACCGATGAAGACCAAGAAGAAGACAACACTTGGCCAGAAATCAAACAAAAAGTATGAACCCTTCCAGTGTGTCTCGATCATATCAGTCCTAGACAAGGACAAGAAAATGAAACTGGAAAGCACCAAACCACCGATGGAAAGAAGAACGGATCCAAAGATGATTCTGAACAAGTTCTCATAAAGCAGCAACTTGATGACTTGACGCTGCTTATGAAGGCTTGCCGTGGTGCCCCTGATCGAGGTCAAAATGGAAACATAGAAGGCGGTCATTGTGATTGCAACAGGAATAATGGGAATGACATCCCAGATGCTGGCAGCGTAGTTGTCAGATGAGACACCGGAGCTGGAGGTCAAGGAATTCTGAGAGGAGTTGATGTAAGCCATAATCAAGTAAAACATAGCAGCGGCGAAATGCAACCCGGCAAGGATTTTGCAGCGCAACATGATTCTCTTGGGCAACTTCAATTTGACCACACCGTAACCAAGGGCAATCAACAAGAGCAAGAAGAAGAAGAACGTCATCTTACCGGCATTGAGCAAAGACAAGAAGATCATGTAGAAGATGACGAAACCATTCTTTTGGTTGGCGGTTCTGTTACTCAAGTCGTAGTAGGACCAGACGACCAAGGTATCGAACGTCAAGTAGCCAAGCATGGCCAAAAGATACTTCTGCAAGGGCAAGATTTGGTTCTGGTTTCTCTTCTTGAAGAACTGGAATCCGAAAAGAAGCAAGACCACGGCGTAACAAAGGGTGAGGATACCGTAGGCCAACAATTTAGGGATCTCAGAAGCACTCAAATGGCCAAAGGCATTTTGGAAGTTGACGGTTCCCTTGTATTTGGTGTTTGTTTCGCTGAAAGTGGCCACACAGTAGTACCCGGTTTTGTCGACAGAGTAGTTGATGTGGCCTGGACCCAACTTGGTCAATTGAGAAGCTTTAACTGTGGTATTCGAGATATCCGAATTCACAATGAATGTTCCCTCAGCATTGCTGTCACACAAGCCTTCGGCAATGGCAGTGGAGTCACAGATGTACTTTCTGTAGCCAGAGCTTGTCTCTTTACCAAGGTAGATGATATCCTGGTACTCAAAAACCACGTAACTGACGCGAACACTGCTGTCCAGACCCGCGTCTGGGTTGTTTTTGTCGTACTTGTCGCTGCCAAATTGCTCGAGTTTCAACTGGATCTGAGGTTGAATCTTTCCTCCCCAGTCCGACTTTGAGTACATTCCCTCACAGACTTGTGCATTGTCATATTCATCAAAATGGACACGATTTGCTAGCGCAATCGCCGATATACTAAGCAAGCCCGCAAGTAGCCCGTGGAATTTTGGTAACATTGTGGGGGAAGCTTTTGTACTTACAAAGGTCTACGAATCACTTCGGGTTCAGCAAGTACAGCCCGAAAATTTAACACGTGACGCCCAGCGTGCGCGCGGAACAAGCGGTTCGAGATACCTGCATTGCCGAGAATATGGGCTTACTATTGATCAAGAAAGTTCCTCAAGCCTCATAATGAGCTTACTTTCCACGTCACTCCAATTGTCGACGAGTTTTTTGTAGAAATCGATTTCTTGGTCGCACAAATCCACCATGGATTTTTTCAACAGCCTTTTGTTGAACTTGTCCCAGTTGGGGTACTCCTCATTGATGATTCTATTCGTCAAATGGTTCACAAGCTGCGTCTGTGACTTAATCTCAATTTCTAGCTGAGTGACTCTCTGCTGTAGTTTTTGCTTCTTGGTGTTGGAATGCGTTGAGCCAATGCTTGCAGTGGCAGAGGTGGAGATTGTGTCCTTTATAAGTTGCGTAGTGTTGTTGACTAGACCTCTTTGAGGACTCACCATGACTGGAGAAGGAGCTGGACCTTGCTTCCCGCCGGCTGGTCCGCCCAAACCGGCCAAGTCTGCTTTCGCCTTGCTGAGGTAGTCTCTTAGGACCTGAAGGTCGATTTTTTTGTTGTGTTGTAGCTCGATAAGCTCAGTGAGCCGTATGATATACTTGGCGCAGTCTTTGAGTGATACCAAGAAAGACTCGTCCACGTAGCGGTGGAGCGAGGACCAGTGCTCAGAGAAGTAGAGAAGCGAGTCTGAAAAAACTGTGAAGTTATTTTGAAGAATAGGAATGTCTCCCGAAATCGAGTTGAGCGAGTTGTTGGGGTTGGTCTTGGCAGACTCGCTGGTTTGCGTGGTGGCGTTCTGGATTGCAGCCAATTTCTTGATCTGCACCGAGAATTGCTCGTAGTCGAGCTTCAAATCGGCATGTTTGCGATTGAGCTTGCTGAAGATCTTGTCTAACTTGATGAGGTTCTCGTATAGTTTCTTCAACTTGTCGCTGATCTCGAGGATGTCTTTGTTGTTCTCTCTCTTGTGCTTAGAGGAGGTGAAGAAGTTCATAACCGTCTCTGTGAGCAATTCCTCGTTCACCACCTTACCCACGACTCCGAGGCCCCCTGCCTCACTTTCATCCGCTGGCCCGTTCTTCGTAACTGAAAGGTTCTTTGTAAATGTAGACCATTCTGAGGAGTCACTAATGAAATAGTGAAACACGGACAGCTGCGACAAGTACCTGTGCTGGCAAATAAACTTCAAAAAAGTATTGAGAGAGTGCAAGCGCTTGTGTACAAACGAAGTGCTAAACGTGTCACCAGTGAAGTACTTGAAGTTGGACTTGGGTGGTAGAGGAGGCACCAATGCCAGCGGGAAATCGTTGATCAAGCAGTTATGCAAGAAGCGGAAGTCACCATACCGCCTCCTTATCTTGACAGTGATTGTGTCCCTACCCTCCTCGGGTTTGATAGTCGAAAGCTTGAGAACCAGCGGGTGATTGGTTGTAGTCGTGATCAAGTACGAAATGAACTGCTTCGCATTGCCGTCTCGGTCACTAATAGGCTGGCTTACTTCCAGATCAATTGTGTATTTGTCGAAGCTCTGGCTCATTTCCAGCTGTCTTAATTCTTCCTCTTCGAGGTTATTCTCGACGGAAGGTGGAACCTGATGGTCTTGCTCTGCAGCATCAGGCACCTCCGTATGCGATGGCGAAGAAGGCTGAGACACCGTGTCCAACACATGTGCTTCAGCAGTAGACTCCTCAGCTTGGGTTTCAGGCTCTTGAATCTGTTTTGGAGAAGAAATTGGGGTCTGGGCCAGCGCTATGGTAGATGTCTCTACAGGAAAGTCCTGTTCAGGAGCCGGATTTGGTTGTTCGTCATTGTCTGAGGTCTCGGCGGGAGCTTCTTCTGGAATAGCGGAATTGTCGTATTCCTCTTTGGGTTTGTTTCCGTCGTCTCTGTCCCATTTGATGGACGTGAAGGGGTCCTCTTTAGACATGGTAGTGAGGTAGTGATAGTGGTAAACGCTCAAGCATGGCTACACACACTTATCAGTTTGCCGCGCACGACCGTCCGGGGTAAGGCTAGAGAGAAAATGACACTAAAGGACGAAGAAAAATTGATTAGACTTTTTTTTTTTTTTTTTGGCAAAAACGTCGATTATAAAAGCAAGGTTTTTTTCCCAACCTGCGGCCTCTGCAATGCTCAAGTGTCACCGCTTGTTGGTCTATATGGTCCCGTTACGTATTATACATGTTTGGTCGGCTAAATCACCAACCACAAGGCTGTGCCGATAATGGCAACACCGATCACCGCAGTGATGATACTGGCGCCGGCTGTGTCCTTAGCATGAAGGTCAAGAGGATCAGCGTCTGTGTTTTCGCTGGCATAACCCGCAGCTGGGTTTCCGAGAGAGGTTCCGCCAGTGTCCGCAGTCAAAGGCCCAGGTTTGGTGCTAACCAACAAGTTCTGCATCACTTCAAGGGCACACATCTGCTCACAAAGACCGTAGACTCCGTCCCAGCTTCCATTTGTCCAGGAAAGACCACAAGTATGGCCATCAGAACCACCGGTACAGGAGTAGGCAGCGGCATTGGCCGAATCCACAAGCCAACGGCGGATCTGGTCGTAGGTCTGGGGTACAAGCACAGACGTGAGTCCTAAGAAACGTGAAAAGTAGGCCTTGAAGGACCGCTGATCCTGGTTGCACAGGTAGGAGTCACTCGTAGGACTCTGACAGGCTGCTTCGTACATGATGATGGCATCGGCCTGTTTCTGATAGAAAAACACTCTGGCGGAGTGCAAGAAGTTCAACGTACGATTGAGCCACTTCTCGTCCTCGGTGTAGTTATACAAGTAGGCGCTTCCTGCCAACATAAGGCCGTGGTTGTATGTCCATTGCCAGATGGTAATGTTTGAGCAATTCTCTGTGGCCTGAGCACCATCGTACACAAACCAGTCGTCACCTTCGCTCAAAAGTCCCACTCCGTACATCCAGTCGAACACTTTTTCAGCCCAGTCCACGTATGAGTCGTTACCTGTGTACCTGGCCAAACGAGCACTGATGTGGAAAAGAGCACCGTTGGAAACAGAGTTTTTGTAGTCGTAGCCCGAGTTCCACTGGAAAATCTGCCATCTCAAGCCTCCGTTACAGTTGTCCATGTCCCACCTTGAACTCATGGTGTTGAACACAGCTTGGGCAAGAGCAAGCCACGCCAATTTAGGGTCAGAGGGGTTAGTGAAATTGTGCTCAGCAGCAGACATCACGGCAAATCCCCAGAACGCCTGGTCATCGTTTCCCTCGGTGGTACTCTGGTTCAACGGAATGTAGTTGTAGTTCTCACCCACCTGGTAAGTAAGCGCTTCCTCGATAAGATCGTCATATTGTGTGTCTCCAGTGTAGTACCTATAGTCCAACATGGAGCCCCAGGCGCCTCCGGCGTGCCACCAGTAGTAAGGGTAGGTGAACATGCCGATTGTTCCGCCATATTGGTAGCCCTGATAGTAGTCAAGAAGACCTTTTGCAATGAGTTTTGTGGCTTCGTAAATGGTAGTGTCATTATTTGTGTCTAGCCAGACAGCAGAGACCAAAGAGACGTAGAACGCCCAAACCCAAGCAAGGTTTAGAAGTCTCATGAGGCGCTATTGTGTCTTAGATGTTCAGCGAGTGGAGGAAGGGAGAAGCAAGAAATCGCTTATTAATAATGATTTGACCTTTTTAGCTTTACCAAAAAAGATTTTGACTTTTGTCGAACAATGGTGTGCTCTCGACCCTCCGATTCGAAATACTGCTATAAATGGTGCTGATGCGAAGCCTTTTAAGGGTTCATTCAAGAGTGGGCTTTTTTGCTTTTTCGCTCGCGCGGCACGCACCCCTTCGATTTATCCTGTCGGTCAAAAATGCTTGATCCGTGTCGCACATTTGGGGACATTGGGCTGCCAAAAAAGGCGCACTCTGAGTTCTACACTTTCACTTCCTGGTAGCTATAGTACATTTGTTCGGCCATACCGCAATCCTCGTGAACTAAATTTATAAGTCAGACATCGAATCGTGTTGCTTTTTTTGTCGTTTTTTTCCTGGTTTGTTTTTCGTGCGCTCAACTTGCACCTATGCCTCTAATACCTCTTCACTCTCCGAAAGCAGGGTCTACCTCCTTGGGCTCGGGCTCCTCGTCGTCGTCCTCCTCCTCGTCTTCATCTTCATCTTCGTCTTCGTCCTCCTCCTCGTCTTCCTCTTCATCTTCCTCTTCCTCTTCGTTCAGTCCGTTCTTCTCATGCTTGTCGTTATTCGCCTTGGACTCTGCGGCCGGCGTCTGGTCGCTCTCGTTGGACTCCTTGTCCTCTTTCTTTCCTGAGAATCCGTTCTGAGAAGCTCCCGAGGCCTTGGTGTCATTCTCATGGAGACTGACAATCAGCTTCTCAAACAGTTTGAAGTTTTTGGTGAACTGTTCGAGATCTACTGTAAGCCCAAGCTCGCTGTAGACCTTGGAAGCGTCTTGCTCAAAAGTCAAGCCCTTGCTGCGCATTTTCGAGTCGAGATCCTTGAGAAATTCATCGCCAAACTCCGAAGAAGCCCGCTTTGCGCTCTTTTTGATGATGATTAAGTTGGTCTCGGTGATGAACAAAAGCTCAACAACGATGCTGTTGTCTGCGCTTGCGAACGACTGTTTGAGTGGAGGAGTTAATAAGTAGTGATTTTGTTGACTGACCTTGGACACAATAGGGACGGTGTTATTTATTTCTGTGATGTTGTTGCTCGTTTGAGTGAGCTTGGCTGGTGAAAGCGAAGCGAAAAGAGGGTCCAAGTAGATCAGGCGGAAGCTGTCCAACATAGTTTTGCGAAACTGCTGTTCCGAGGTGATGGGCTTGTTTGAGTTGAGCGATTCCACCAAGTAGGATGCTAGCTCAGAAATATAGGTGAATGTGCCACCAGCGGCGTCGTTGCTCGTTGCTAGGAGAAAGTCGTTAAAATCGCTGTAGACGTTGGGGCGACCGTAAGGATTGGAGTAACACGAGTTACATAACCTATAGGCCGCACTGACGCTATCCTCGGAGTCCAAAGGCTGGGTACATAGCTCACACGAGGTGGGCATGGCCACTCTGCCTCTGTCGCCTTGTTTCTGCTGATAGTGCCTGTAGTATTGTTGTTGCAGCTTAAAGCCCATGGGCTGCCCAATCAGAGCGTCGGGACGGTTGATAGCAGCCGCTGCAATCTGCGCAGCAGTGGCTGTAGAAGTCCCAACGTGTTGTAGGCTTCCGTTGGGGGCCAAAGAAGGAGCAGCTGGACCACCCATCGAGGACAATCCAACACCGGAAGCAGCGTTGGCGATCGCCACCGGATTAGTAATATATGGGGAGGCGTTGCCTAACAGCGGCAGTTGGTAAGCAGACAGGCCCACAGATGCACCGGGATAGCCCGGACTCATTCCCAGCTGACCGTTGTAGGAGTAGTTTTGCGCATAGTTGTAGTTAGGGGAAGCGGCTCCCATGCCCTGTTTGAGTCCCTGGGCACCATACAGCTGCTGGTTGTAGCCCTGAGCACCAGCGTTGGGCTGTTTGTATACGGAAAATTGTGCGTTATACAGCTGTTTCAGAGGGTTCACCAAACCCGCATCTCTGTTTGCCTGGATCTCATTCAAAAGCTGATCCGCTGTGAAAACGTCATCATGAATAAAATTAGCATTTTGATTCTGCTCCTGAAATTGGCGCATGCCGTATCTCATGGTCTCCTCAGCCAAGGGCTTTCTCAGTTTCTTCTTGGTGCGCTCAATAATTCTACACTTAGCACAGGTCTTGTATTGTTGGACTTCGGGAGGCTCATCGTCCATTCTCTTTCTTTTGCAACGACGACATCTTCTCAGATCACCTTCATACATCATCATGATGGAGCGCGCGGATTTGTTTGTAATGGAGTTGATTACTCTTGGGGTTCGAGATTAGTTTTTTTTTTACGTTGTATTGGGTGTAGGTGACACCGGAATTCTCGGTTAGCGCACGCTTGTCTGGTCAGGTGGCTGGCGGCCATGGCAAAGGCCTGTGATTTGTCAGCACGCCACATCATGCTTTTGGCCACACAAGATGACGTATTTCTGCCCAATATGATTTGTTGACTTCGGCTATCTGTGCAACGTTCTTATATACGCTTTTGTTGGTGCAGGAGGAGGATAGTGTGTTTTGTAGGTGCGAAACGCACTAACTGACAGGTGCGTGGAGAAGAAGCAGACATAGAAAGAAGGCGCATTAGTAAACGGTCGAGAGGCTGAAAGAAAGGGAGTCAAAAACGTCGTGTTTTGTTACTTTGTAAAAAGGTGTGTTTCAGAAAAGGGTAGAAAGCCATTGAAGATGCAACTTTAGCGGAATTCTATTTTTTTCTGGGTCTTTTTCATTTTTTTGCTGGGGTTCATTTTGCTCAGTATGTAGCATATCTGGACGAATTGCGGGAACTGCGATTACGTGCAAAGACCCATGTAAGACACAATCTACGACACAAAAAGTGGCATCTTACCCCATACTTCAAATAAAACAACCATGATCACCAAAATGGCTAAGTTCATTACTCGAACGAGTTAATCTCAAAAAAACTGGATAAAAAGAGATCTCCCGAATGTGGTCACTTGACACTGATCAGACAACTCTCAAGATCTGACGTGTCTAATCTATTACTCAATCCAGACGAAAGGCCATTATTGTCTACGCCTCGCCAAATTCAAATAAAATCTACACGACTGGCTGAGCTAGCCGCTTCGGAATCTCGCCAAAAACGCCTAGCACTCGCCTCACTCGCTTCTCTAAAACTTCCCCAGAAACGTACTATTGCGACTCGGGAAACAAAATTGGCCCGATACCTATCCGCGGCAACCAGTGAGGTACGAATACCAGCAGTCCACGGTGAGGCTCGGTCCGAAGCACTGAAAGCCATGATTTGGTAGATTCTGTAAGTGGTCAAAATCTCTGCCAAGCGAATTTGACAAAACTCATCGTCTCTCGCTCACAACCTCTGTTATCTCTCACCAGTTTCTTTTTCCTTTTTTTCATTCGACTCATGGTGCACGGATTCGCACAACGACTTCACCTTCCGCCCCTAGCAAAGATCACCAATTTCAGGTTTTCTCGCAAAAGGTATCTTCGTCAAAGACAAATGTCTAAGATTGTCCGTTCTATCAAAAACGTGGCCAACGGCTACCTGAGCGCCCAGGTTTTGGTCCGTAATGCCACTTCCAATGACCCTTCTGGCCCCACCACTTACGAAATGGAGGAGATAGCCGCAGCCACCTACGGAAACCAGACGGAGTTTCTAGAAATTATGGATATGATTGACCGCCGTCTTAACGATAAGGGCAAGAACTGGCGACATGTCGCTAAGTCGTTGACGGTGTTGGACTACTTGGTCCGTTTTGGCTCCACGAAATGTGTCCTTTGGTCGAAGGACAACTTGTACATCATAAAGACATTGCGTGAGTTTGTGCATTTTGACGACTCCAGCAATGATCAGGGTGCCATCATCAGAGTCAAGGCCAAGGAGTTGGTCGCTTTGTTGAGAGATGACGAGCGTCTTGCTCGCGAGAGAGAAAGCGCCAAGGCTCACGGACGAAGGAGAGACGACGAAAGGAGAAGACCACAGAGGCCAGGATCGGACGATCCTTACGACTCAGACTTGCAGAGAGCGCTTGAGCTTTCACGAGAGACTGCCGAGGAAGAGAGAAGCAGACAGAACCAGGGAGCAGATGCGGACGACCCGGAGCTTCAAGCTGCCCTCAAATTGTCGCTTGAAGAAGAGGAAATGAGAAGGCTCAGAAATCAACAGAATCAACAGCCACAGCAGGCCCCGCAAAACGAGAACTTGTTGGACTTGAACGACAACTACGGATTCCAGCAACCACAGCAGCAACCCCAATTTTTCTACCAGACTGGGCAGTTCCAGCCGCAATACACACAGCCGGTTCAGTTCTACCAGCCACAACAACAACAGCAGTTTGACATGTTTGGCAACCCTATCCAGGCCACTGGCTACTATGCTCAGCCCCAGCAATTCCAAGCTCAACCGCAAATCCCACAATTCACAGGCTTTGCCAGCCCTGCTGCTAACAACACTGAAGAATTGAAGCCTCTCAAGACGGGCTCGAACAACCCATTTGCTTTGCAGGACTCGCTGACGCAATCTCAGCCTCTGGCACAATCACAGTCATTGAACCAACTAGCACAAACCCAGCAGCCTTCTTTCTTCACGCAGGCTCAGCCCGCTACTCAACCTCAACAACCAATCAAGCAGCAGAACACAGCCTCCTCAAGATTCAACGATACGCATGAGCTCAATAACCTTTTGGCCTCAGGAACTGGTGTCGATACGTTTGGTAACACAGGTGCTACCAGAATTCCACATCAGCACACGAAAACTGGAACATTCGTCAATTCAAGTGGAACGGGCTATAAACAGACACAAAACGATGTTCGCTTGAGCTCGAACGCTACTGGAAACCCCTTCTTGAACACTGGCATCGGGAGCACGAGTCAAAATGGCCCTCAAAGTCAGTACCAGAATGGCCTGCAAGCTCGCAGAATTGACCCAGCGCCCACTGGCTTTGGGTTTGGCAATTCCAAAGAAGCTGAGCCAAGCCTTATCGACATATGAGATGGGGACAAAATAGATAGTCAAGCCATCGCCGCTGATAAAAAATAAAATGTCGTGTTAACTTAGCGTAGAACTTTTATGCTTCCCACATTTGAAGTCTTCGAAATCTACTAACTTCAGCTGGAAGATTGATTTCACACACCAATCCCAATCGACCACAACGACGTTATCTGAGGACACATCGTCCGCCACTTTGCTATCCTTGTCTTTATGTGCGATGACGATGACTTTGCCATCGAAATTGGCCAAGCACTTCTTAGGGTCGAAAGTACCCGTGAGCTTGATAAACTTGACCTCTTCAAGCCCGTGCTCTTTCAAGATGCTGGCTATCAAATCTGGACCACCATTCAAGTTGTGGGAAAGATTCAATTTGAGTTCCTTGAATACAGATCCCTTATTAGGAGCCTCTAGCAAAAGCTTGAGACCATTTTCTTTGGACGCAACACCCAACTCATTGTTAACCTTCTTCACCGATAGAACGGAATCGAGGGAGTATAGATTCATTGCGAAATCCGCTCTGATATCCGTCAGTGAGAGCTGTGGGTTCTTCTTGATTTCCTCCAATATTTCAACAAGGTACTTCGGATGCAAAACCTGCTCACATTGCGATAAACACTTGAGGAACTTCTCAGTCCTCAAAACCCTTGGAGCAACGATGGTGTCAATTTTCCGATTCGCTTTATAGTCATTTACGACTTTGATACCGACCTTTGAAAGCTTCACCACATCTGCACGGTTCAATATCAAGAGCTTTTCACAACCGGTCATGATAACAACCTGCCATATACTGTCTTCATCCAGTATCTTCCTCTTCTTGGCGGCCGGCGTCTTCGCGACCTCTTCTTCTGCTGGTTGCTTTTGGGCAGATGCCTCCTTCGCCTTATTGGACGATGACTCAAGCTCTTCCATATAAGATTTCATTTTTCTAGAGGATTTCAATATGGAGGCGTACTTGTTGAGATTTTCCATATCGTCGTGTAGCTTCTTGGCAGCCTTCTCTTTGGCAGACCTCCTACCACGCGAGGTTACGGGACTGCTTGCTTCATTCACCTGGATAACCAGATAATCGTGATCTAGTTCAACTCCCTCGTTCTCTTTATCCCGCGATGAAAACTTCTCCTTCTCTTGTGCTTCCGGCAGTTCGTCCTTCTTCTGCTCGATATTTGCAGGGATCTGGTCATCCGAACTGGGGCTTGTGCCTTCTTGATTGTCGTTATTTGGATGACTGCTTATATTTAGCTCGAAATCTTCAGTGGCGCTGTCATCCACATTCAGCGATAAGTCCTGACGAGAAGCTTTGCCCTTAAGCAGGGATACATCTATTACCGTTGTGCCGAGTCTCGGTGTACTTGGAAGAACTTGTTGGTAGATAGATTCCAGATGATCGACAAATCTCCATTTAGCGAAACAATGCTCAATCCAGAGATGATTCACAATTTTTACTTCGGGCCACCTGCTCTTGACGGCCATGTATTTTTCGCCTCCATGCTTCTCCGCAACAAGGTAGTTGTTGTTGCAATCAAGTGTTTTAGTGAACAGAGCACCCATAATTGTGATCAATAACGACAAGTAATGCCTCGCATCACCACTATATCCAGTAATACTGATTCGTAGACCACTAAACTCTGGGATATGGCCACGGGGAAGAGGAAAATTCAATGCGTTTGATTTGAGAGGCAGCAAATACTCTCGCCTTCTGGCCACTTGATATAGCCATCTCAAACTTGCAACTTCGATTTCGCTAGATCGGAGGCATGCGTCGTACTCTGAGCCCTCTCGATACTGCCCAATATAGACATCAAGATTGTCGACATCGAATTGCTCCACCACTTCACCGCCGCATAGCTGGATCATCTCATGGATAGACTCCTTCAAATGCTCGCTCAAACAATAATCAGAGGCCAAATAGACACGCTTACCGAGAAGGGCTTCATTTGCTTGAGAAGGAGTATTTTCATCATAGTTCTCATCTCCCAATAATGTCTCATAGGCCGATGTCTTCGCTTCGAAGTTCGGTTTACCCGTTCGTAGAGCCACTGGATCGGACAACCGGTAGGGCGCCTCGTCAAGGCGCTTCTGCTGCTTAAAACAGTCATCTAGCCAATGTGGCAATACAATCTGGATCTTGAGGTCTTCTCTCTTCTTGATATTGGCGACAAGCACACTCTTTATGTTGGAGAGGTCCACTGCTACCAAGTGAGTGGTGTAACGGGATAACGAATCGAGGTACTGTCCACCAAAGGCACGAACACCAGCGTACATCATCTCTTTGTCACCTGGAGGAAGATTATCAGCCACACAGACCACAACCTTATCCATGAAAGGCACAGGATGGGGTGAATATAGTCTATAGTTCTTTCTTTGTGAAGCCAGTTCCGAGTCTTCTAGCCATTGCGCTGTCGTGACAGGAAGCATTAGATCCTGCGCTCGAGAGTATCCATTAAACTTATAGGTGGACGTGATAATGTGGGAGATGGAGTGTTTTTGGATCGCTTGATCTGATATTTCTGGGGACAGAAGCACAGCACTTCCCAGATTTCTTTTTATTATGTCCTGGATCCAGGTCGAGGTATATTCCTCGTCGTCTTGTGTCTCAATTACAAGAAAGGTTGTATCTTTGAATAGTCCTGTCATCGAGGTTTGATGTTAGGCTTAGATCTTAAATGTCATCACTACGCGTTGCGAATGAGTATTTACCTACATCAAAGTCTCGCATTTGAAGGCATCATAGAAAAACAAATGTTCACAAAATTTAAAAAAAGAGAAGAAAGAAAGAGAGAAGACAAGAAATAAAGGTTATGCTGATGCATATTGAGGTTGAAAAATTTGGAATGAGATTGGTAGCATGGCTGAGAATCATCCTCTCATACTATCACGCGTCTCTCAGAGTAAACACTTTCTAAATGGAGAGGGGTATCACAATGGAGAAGACCTGTCTATTTCTGTAATTATGCTTGTCATGAAATTGCTCCTGCTGTTTATATACCGAGAGAATGGAAGGACATGAAGCGTGCAATGCGTTAAAAACTGATTGATGAAGATAATGCTAGGTATGAAAAAATCATCACCGGGGTCCGTCGAAGCAGAGACCCAGGGAAACAAGAATGCGGAATGGACCAGTGCTTATTTGGTGATTTTCACCGTGAGGCGCAGCTCGTCAAAGAGATCCTTATCTTCCGCAGTGAACTTTTTGGCCCAGCTTCGACAGACGATACTGGCTTTCATGAATTTGCGTGTAGCATACTTCTTGAAGAATTCATCATGCTCTACCGGTGAAACGAGGTACTGGACCATCAACTCGATGCACTCTCTCATGTCATCAACCCGGTAGCCACCGGAGTAATGTATAAGGTTTCCGTTCCACACCGGGTCTTTCCCTAAAATTAGTCTAGCAATGTACATTGCAGCCGCAGAGCAAAGCGACGGGAGCATGCCAATGAAACGATAGTCGATGATTGAGATTTCTAGAAGGTATTTTCCAAGTGTTCTCAGCTGCACGTCGTAATCATCCGCCTTGGAGATACGACGCAAAAAGTTCATCGGGTTGGGATAATTAAGATCAAAATTAAGTATGGTGAGGATGTACTTTTCAGCTTGTAGAATCTGCTCCTCGGTGTAGGATTCGTCGGTGAAGTATGCGTAGTTCTTGACGGACGGCGAGAAGACCTCCTCGTATTTAGCAGCAATGAAGAGCGAACCTGTGGCCAAAAGCTGAAGCTTGTCGATCTGGACAACCTCCACAGACATGAACCTGTCCATGATGTTTATAGCAAGGAACAAAGTCTCTGGTAAGAGACGGAACTTCTGATGCATTTCGACAAGCCAGTCGACCAAAATGGAGCGCATCTTGGGCTTGAGCTGCGTTTGCTGATATAGGTAGTTGGGGTCGGGCAATGTTTTCTGCTCGAGCTCATGCAAATACGGAAAGATCTCGTTGACATACTCGCTGACCATCAACGGGTCGTCGAAGTCCTCCTCGTCGAGATCCTGCCATTCGTAGTCTATGCGCTTGGACTTTTTGTATTTAGCCAGGTCTTCTGCCGTTGTGAGATGGAGCTTTTCCACGAGGTTGGTGCTCGATTCGGTTGCCTGTCTTTTTCTCGGAAGGCCAGCAACCGTCGACTGTGCCTGCGCCGGTGCCAGACCAGCATCAAGAGCCAAAGATTCGGAGTTTTTGAGGCCCGAGGGGGCTACTCTGATCGACTTAGACAAGCCTTGAGCGTTGGGATCGCTATTTTGCTGGCGTAAAGGTGCTACTTCGCCTCCACCAAGCGGTTTTCGGCGCAAAGCACGGCCTGGAGAACGGCGAATTCCGTATTGCAGAGAGACGTCCGCCAAATATTCACGTTGATGGGAGGCCTTTTGCGTAGTGGCCTCAGCAGACTCGGGATCTTTCTTGCGGAGCCATTCCTTATGCTTCACAGTATCGTGGTTCTTGGATCTAGCCCTGGAGGCCCAAGCTTCGATGACATCCTTGTCGTTTTCGTTTTCATTGTTCAAAGTCGACATGGAGGATGTAACCACTGGCGGGATGTGTAAGTAATTGGCTCAATGCTAAGGTTGAAGGAAGGCTGGTAGTAAGCGCTGGAAGGAGGTTGAGGTTCGGCGCGTACAAAAAAAAAGCTAACTAGGGCTTGTGCGACGAGGATGCCAATGCTTGGAATGAGCCAGACAACAGATGGAAAACGGGAAATGGAAAAACGAATGGAAATGGATCAGAACTGCTGAAGAACTGGGAATACAAAGGGAGATGAAAAGCAAAACAGGTTACGAACGGTCTGGCACACTGGCAGTATGGCAGATAGAGCAAACAAGGGCGATGTATTCGGAAAGGTAAATACGTAAAGAATTTGACAATTCGCACCATTGCATGACAGGCAGATAGAGAAGAAAATAGGTCGACCAGTGACGTTGGAGTGTCGCGTTTTACCTCTGGTGGAAACAAAATAAGAGAGGAAAATGCGAAGAAAACGGGGCACCATTCGATTCTTTAACCGCGTTGGGCGATTTTGTAAACACTCGACATTATTAGTCGTCCGTGGGCTGCGTCGAAGGTTGCTAGCACCGGGATCCGTGCGTGGGCAAATAAACCCTGGGGCAGAAAATCTTTGCTAGTCTGGTAATTTCAGAGGTTGTTTTGCGCATCAATATTTGATACTTGTTTCAGCTCTGGTGCCTCGCGATGGCTGCGAAAAGTGGTTTATACTGCGAGGCACGGAGAATACCTAAAACATGCTTTGCTCCGGGTGTGGATCGGAACTGCTCACCGCCATTCCCGTTCGTATCGATTCTGCCTGCAGCAATAGTAGGAACGGCGAGCACGTCGATGAGATTTTGCGAATAGCATTTGTTGATCTGTTTCTCAAAACAAACAACGATCAGCGCGCCCATTCTTAGCTCGCGCCCAGCTTGTTCTGCGCGACAGCCAAATAGGGCAAATTCTGGAGAAGCAATCTTGATTGTATGAGGCTGGCGAACTTAAAGTGTAGCAAGCGTGGGGTACCTTCGTTTTCGGAATTTTTCGATTTTGCCCCTTGCTGCTTTTTTGGACTTTGGCTCGTACCACGAAATCGTCTCCACACCGCTAGCCGGATTCCTCTTTCGGCGTGGGTTTTGTGTCTTTAAACTGATGCAACGAACAACGCCCTGCATCTACATGTTGCCTAGAATAGGCCCGCTGGGTTCATTCAGCTTCCGCCTGACTTCGGCTATTCCTTACCTCTATATATCTAGAGAGTCCTATTCCAATTGTACTTTCCCATGAGATTTCGCGTGGCGTCATTCCCGTCTTCGTTCTCTTTAGGCGTAGATGATGTGTTAGGCCGTGAGGACAATCGGCTGGCTGCATTCGAACACGCACTGCAACTGCTCTTATCTCCTCCGGAGCGGTAGTCCAGACGCCGCTCTTCGGCAGGCCTAAAACTAACATTTTCTCGTAGTGTGAGGTTTATGTTATGAATCTCGCGTCGAATCTGGTCAATCACGTCCACCGCGTGTGTCAACGGCCGGCTCTTTTCTTCGTCCTTGCCGTGATTGGGGACATCGGCCCTCCACTGATGCTCATGTTCATTGGCACCTAGCTCAGGCTCCTCTTCATTGGCTATACTTCTGGTTTCGTTTGAAAGATGTGATATCAGGCCCGGCAAAGACTCACTTGTGCCGAGCCCACTACTACTGGGTCGGGATTCCTTTGGCCTTCTGTCACACGTCTCGGGGTCCTGAGCAGTTCTCTTTTGAATGCTCTGAAATATCGCAAGTAAGGATACAAGCAAGGGTCCCAACTGACCGAGGTTTCCATCCACTGAATCACCATGACTGGGTTGTTGGGCTTGCTGGCGTTTTTCGACCGCTCTAGCTGGTGCATTTAGTGAATTCTTCGTCTTTTCTGACTCTTCATCAGGGCTCTTCTTTCCATTCGTGACATTCTCATATAAGTTCTTATACTTGATAAGCTTCTGTCGGAGCAACGCATTCTCATGCAAAAGAACAGAATCCTCGGGAATTCCTCTTCCTTTCACCTTAGCACGTAGTGCCTCCAATTCTTTCTCAGATTCTTTCATTTGCGTTTTCAATAAATTGTGTTCACCTTCGATTCTTCGCAAGCGAGAGATCTCCAATTCAAGCTCGGCTTTGGAATGCTCGAGTTGTTTCGCCCTTCTCTTCTCAGCTAGTAAGGCTTGCCTAAGTTTCAGAGTTGATTTTGAGATGAATTGTGAGTATCTTGTATCAGGGAGGTATGAGTAGTTCTGATTTGCTGAAAGCTTGACCAGTTCTTCTCCATATTCCTCAAAGTCGGCTAATGAGGCAAGATCTAGATCAAAATTTACTTCTAGATCAGCATCGATATCTTTTTGTGCGTATTGAAAGTCCTGAACCTTTCTGGGCGATTGGTGGGGGCCTCTGACAGGACTTCTACTAAGTCGCAGACCACGAGATTTTAGTGGGCTTCCACTGATTTTGAAAGGTGAGGAGTTTTTGGAGGGAAGAGCCAGCTTCCCCAAGTTAGTGATATTCAGGAGATCTCCAAGTGGATCTGTGTCATACTGTTCCTCGATGAAAGGTCTTTGCTGCCCCTCTTGTGAAGAACGCGGTTTTAGGTAAGCATTGACAATATCCTGAGTCTCATCTAGATCCATCTTGACCGAAAAGCTTTTCAAAGATGCTTGAGCTAGATGCTTAAGTTTCAAGCTGCAAGCGAAACAACGCGTTTAGAATATCAACATAAATCGACACTAAATGCAGGTCATTATCGCTCCTGCCTTGGTATCACCAAGTTTACTACATTTGCAGAAAATCTAGTTTGACATTTTGATTCTTTAAATCAAGCTTTTATTCAAATCCATTGACTTTTCTCCCGCAACTTATTAACGGCTTTGGAAAAATTAAGACCATCATGGGCCGACTAACCACGTTCACTGTAAACTATGAAATCTAGAGACCATCTTCTCGTTTAAATTATCTTCTACGCTGAATTCGCCGAGAAAAGGGATTACAAAAGTAGACTTTTCGAACCCAAGGCTGTTGAAATATTTCGCACATTTCGTTCAAGGCAGGTGATGCCAGTCTGTCTACCTCGGAAAACTTCTATTGAAGTTGTTTTATTCCTTGGATTTTGTCAGAAAGAGGTAACACGCTTAACAGACTTGCTCAAATGGCTCCTGGCCATGTATACTTCAAGGCGTATGCATTATTCAAGAACTGTCATTGACATCGATGTGCACCAAGTAGTCCAAAGTCTTTCCGACTGCGTTGATATGCCAAGGAACTATAGACCTTAGTTTTCTTTTCAGCGGATTGTGCCCCTGCTCTGATTTGGATGTGTTGGCTAGACTGAGAACGCCGACAACGTAGTTGAGATAAATGAGTTTCTTAAACTGATTGAGCAATGACCTCATAATCGAGTTGAGATTAAGCTGGGTGGAGCAGCTTAGTAGAGAGACCTCATATATCATCAAATTCTTCATCGATTCCTGATCGTTGTTGTCTGCTTCTGCAATCAAATACCCTGTTTTCATTCCCAACCTAGTAGGCGAGTTGGAAGATGGAAGAGATGTTTGTGGGATGAAGCCGATCATATCAAGTGACCTGTCACAAAGATACGAATTCACATCATCCGCACCTTCCAAATGCTGAAGAGACAGGCTTCCATCTTGGGGGCTTAAAAAGTTTGTTTGAGCATTAAAAAACTGACGTGGTGAATGAAACGTTACACCACCAGTCGGAGAATTCATCGTGTTGATATCTGCTATGTTGGGAGATGTGGTAAATGTACCAGATACTCCGTTGAAAGCCTTCAACAAGTCCACTCCATTCATGCCCGACATCGAGTAGCCTTTTGTGTTTGTGGACCCTCCAGTGTTCATTGACGATTGTTCACTAATTGCAGTGTCTGATGATGCGGTATCCTGTAAAGTGAAAGTGGTTTTTGGTAAGCGATTTGCAGAGAGCACAATTAATGAAATCTCCTTATATTTGGAGGTCAATCTCTTCCAATACACGAGCTCATCGTCGGGCAAAATGCTATTGATACGAGTGAAAACCAAGAATTTTTTGCCCCCTGTACCACATGCTCTGCGAGACTCATCGTCGTTTAGGTGCTTGAGCAATGAAATGGATATCTCCCAAATCTCTCCAATGATTGACCCTATATCTCGTGCGCAAGACGATTCACCCTTCTTAGAGGCACTATGCCAAGCTTTGGTCTTGGTCACAACTCCATGAGGGTCTGACCAGGAGGCGCATATCCATCGTTTGTCGATTGAACGGTCATATGCAACATGAAGAAACAGGTCATTGGTCAGTGAGAATCCAACGGTATTGTTCAAGGTCCGATTGGCTACCTTGAAATTCAAACTATCGGGCCTCTCCTTGATCAATCGAGTAAAAAGCTGAGTAGTATCTATTCCCTTCTGCAATGAGACACCAGACTTGTTGTCGGGACACTTATTGTAGAGTACTGTGGATAAGTCGGTAAGTTTGGTGTTTGAAAGGTACTTCAACCGTCTGCAATGGCCCTCTTGCTTGATTATCGCTCTCCAAGGAATGACATGGGAGAAGATCTGAACCAAAGATAGCTGATGGCTGCTTAAGGTAACCTCGAAATTTCGGCAAAGTTTCGAAATTTGAGATATGGAGCCTATGCTGTCGTCGAAGCTTATGAACAAAAGCAAAAGTGGGCGGTCGAAATCGAAACGATTGTGCTTATTGATAAGATCGAATTTGATCAATTCTGCCAATGAATTGAGAGTCTTGTTGACTTTGCGGTAAAAATTATGAGTTTTTTCATTGCGAGGACAACTCGATAAAGCAAGCCCATTGTTAACACCCTCGAGGTCAGGCCTGTTCTCAGGAGTTTGCAATGAAAGCCGTTTCATGTCTCCGAAGTGATTGTCTTTGTAGTTGTTCCTCAAGGAATTCAAGAAGGATAAACTGCCGCCTTCAAAAACATTGAGATCCTTTACATCTGGCGAGGTCTCTGAGAGAACTAACACCTGAAAGTTCTTTTCCGAGTTAACAGGCTTCAAATCGAGGTATCGCCAAAATCGCAACCCAAGAAAGTCGAAGTTGATGATCTCTGAGCTGTGGTTCAAGACCTTAGCTTTAACGTCGTTCAAGGCAATCGAGGCCTCAGCATCTCCCTTGCGATGCGCCCACTTCAGCTCAGCTTCTCTCAAGAGTTCCAAATAAGAGTTGGAGTTCTCTCGATTGGTTGAGAGCTCATGGTATATGGAGTCCCAAAATATCGTTCCATGATCGGTGACTCGATCTGTATCCATCGAGGTGCTATCTTTCTCCTCTAGAAACTCAAGATGATTATCTATCTTCGTTTGGTTGACGTCTTTTTCATCAGCATCTTTAGTGAAGCCAAATTGAAATTCGTCAAGGCTCATGCGAAAGCTCAATGGAAATACAGACTCAAACGACGACCGAACATTTTCGAATGGCTCGCTTTCAACCAATTCATTGGCAGGATGACAGTTTAGAGTTTCAGGGAGCTTCGCTCTTGTCAACGACCTGGACTCAAAATTGCCAAAATCGAACACTATATTTGTTGTCACCCATTTGAGGTAATGATCAAGATATTTGCCTTTCACAAAAAGCTCGTTTGAATTTTCATTGTCAAGATCCTCAAAATCTTCGACGGCATCGATATCAAACCCAGTCAGAATCGTCGACACTTCCCAGTGAATACGTGGTTTATCTAATATGAAGTCGGGCGGGATAGTTAAGACATTGATGCTCCGTAGTATCAAGGGTAGACAATTAGAAGACTCGCCAATATTGCTGGAAGAGACTGTAGATGGGCTTGCTGCCGTAGTCGTAGGCAAAGACATGTCCACATCTTTCGTTTCGTTCGGTATAACGCCAAGAACATCCTTCAGATCATACTGATTCATTGATGCCGGCGAAAGAGACAGAATTTTGGTCTCGTTTCTCAAAAAAACCCCGAAAGGCGACTCAGCTTTGGTTTCACCGCTTCTCATGTTATCAAAGTTTGGAGAATGAAGGCCCGCAAATTGTGGGATATCAGAGCTTCGTTGGACAGACGAAACAGCCACAGAATCCAAACCAGACGATAACCTTATTCCAAAAGGGTCTTGACCTATCGTATTGAGCCTCAAAGGCGAGGTTTTGAGATCGCGGTCATCGAGATCCTCGTCAACATCACTCTCCTCATCATCATCAATATCTCCCTCTTCCTCATCATCATCATCCTCATCATCTTCGTCATCCATACCTTCGCCTCCTTTATGCTCGCTGATGTCATGAGCGGTGGCACCATTACTTTCGGGCGCAGATGAAACTTGATTATCTCCAATTTGATCAAATCTCTCGCTTGCATGGTCGGGATTCATTGCAATTTCTGTATCGCGTGAAAATTGAAGCGGTGAGCCACTGCTGACGCTTGTCTCACGAACTCGCCTCGCCCTGGAATCGAGTTCACCGGGTTGATCGTTAGCGACGTAAAATTTGCCTCCTTTTCCATATTTTGTATCAATACTGCTTTTTATCACAGGGTTAAATTTGATGGGAGAGAACACAAATCCCAGACGTTCCCCATTTGGCTTCAAATCATCAAGTCGCTCTTGTTTACTGGATTGAAACAGACGAGTCAGCATTGGTCTCAAGGGGCCATTGGAATCCGATAACGAACTATGAAATGAAGGTCCTTGGGGGATGACGGGCGTCGGCATTATGGGTAGCGGTGCACCTGGGTCTTCGTAGGATGTAGGATTCGAACCCCAATTTGATATCATCTGATCCTTCGTTATATTGACGAATGATGGCGAAATTGCATCATTCGAATTATCATCCGCTTGTGCTATTCTCAGCTTTTCGTCTAAAGTTTTTGTATGGGATTCCTCCGCTAGCAACTCTAGTGGCTCCTCATGCAGCTTCAAATTTTTGCTGGCATCATCTCTCACTCCTTTATCTTTATCATCTATGGTAGCTGGTTCAGATTTGGTATTGTATGCCTCAGAGTCCGAGCTTTCTCCAAATAAGTCATCATCTTCCTCCTTCTCAGCAATATCGTGCTTCTTCTCTTCCTCGGAATGAAGGTTTGCTTCGTGTAATTCCAGTAGTTGCTGTTCATCATATGCAATTATTTCCAGAGGCTCGTTCAAAGAGGCAGAGTGTTCTTCAAAGGCTTCGAATGGAATTGGTTGCATACGCTGTTCGTCCACCTCGACACCTAACGGCGTCTCAAATTTGATAGAAAAATCTTCGGCTGTTGTTGCATTGCCAGTACTCTTACCAGGGGAGATGGTGCTTGGAATATTGAAGGCTTGAGTTTGGCCTCCAGAGAATGCATTTTGCATGCCTGACAGTGATAAGTCATATCGTGTTCGAGAATGTTCTTCATTGGCAGCAATATTGGAGTCGATCAACTTATCGATGATTTCTAAGGGATCAACGAAGGACTTCTGATCATCAAAGACAGGTGCTGGAACGTTTTCGCTTCCGAACTGTAAAAGACAGAGTTCCCATGGCCACATAATGAACTTCTTATTGTCTACTTCATGAACAAATCGAGATATGTTGGATGTTTGATTGTTCAAATGCTGTAAGTTGGGGACTAGTTTCGTCCACAAAATGTCCTCTTTGTTCGTCAAATCGATGCCTGTGCTCAACTTCAAAAGCTGCAATAGCTTCAGACCCGACTTTGGAAATGCACGAGTGAAAGTCTGATCATAATCAGATGTATCGAAGAAATGACAACGTAGACCGGAAGGCATGACATAGATGACAAAGGACTTAGCTATTTCAGGAAATGGGCGATCAAAGTTCACCACACTCGAATCCCATAGAGCTAACCTGTTCATCTGAAAGTAAGAGACCACCAAATCACCATTCTCCAACACGACCGGATCAACTTGGACCACCACAAACTGATGATAGTTATTGTCTAGCCTGCTAACAACGTAATTTCCAAAAACTCGCATATCGCTCTGAAGACTTAAATTGTACACTATCATCTTCTTCACTGATTTGAAAAATGTTAGACTGATATAGGCTTGATGGTCATCTTGGCTTTGACCGTCAGATTTGTTGGTTGGATGCACGTTCAGTCCTTTACTTGGTTTTGAAAGAACCAAGGCAGATGTCGATGTCTCAGCCTTATAAGTTAGCTGGGGATAGAGATCATCAAGGCGATCATTTGAGGAAGGAACTCCCGGAACATTAACCGATCGTATATGGTCAAATTTGAAGTGATATAGACATCTGCTGTAGTAAGTCAAAAGAATACGGGGAAATCGATCTCTGATCTGTAGCTCGAGTTCCAACAATTGTTGATCGAGGGAGGCTTCTTTGGCAGCATAAACTGTACATGTCACCAGTTGCAAGTGAGCAATCTTATAGAAATGGGTGGATATTCGTGGAATTGAGGTCAAGTCGAGCATCTTGACATCTTTTTTTTGGTTAAGTAATTGGATAACTGATACCACGATCTTTGAGAAATGCGAAGTGTGTATATGTATGTGATACTCCGAATGCAAGGCTTGCAACAACTTCTTGAAAAATGCCCAAGAGGAGGAGATTTCGTGATTAACACATTTCATTACGATAAGCCTCGTAACATGCTTTTGATAGCATACGATAAGCCCCAAACATTACAAGTTCTAGCCCAAGCCTCTCTACCATAACTCCTCCCAGATTTAATTCTGGCTAAGGATTACCAACAAATATGACTCTTAGGACACTTAACTTTCTTACTCACATTCATTTGAACACTAAACGCTTATGATGGCTTTCGAGGCTGCATTCATGGGTCTCTGAAACGGTTTTCTGCATGAATTCTACTCAATCAATTATCGGCTAAGGCAAACATATTCACAGAGCCATTCATTTGAGTAGTTTGAGACCTAAAGATTTATATCAATGGAGGAATATCGACCACAATGCTTAGAATATAAGATTCTTGCTGCAATGACGGGTAGAGCGCACATTAAACTTGCCCCACAGGGTGTCAAAACATTCAATAGCTTGTAGCGCAAATGCTATCAGACAGGCCTATTGACACACTCTTCTTAGTAGTTTCCGACAAAATTAGAGAACGAGATTTTCGCTGATGTTGTCTTCACGCTACAAGCATCGTGCGCATAGCCGGATAGCTGTTCGCGATTAATAGTTATACAGATCAATAAGCAGATAAAATCACCGCTGAACTCAATGGATAAATTACCGGCAGCAGACCTCACACGTATGTATCCGATGACAGCAGGTTTTCAAAACGATACTAATGACAGCAATTCTTAAAGCATCAGATCTCGCAGATGAAATCCAAACCAAGATTCTCGAGATGTCAATAGACGCTACCAGAGCTTACAAAGTTGAAAAGGATATAGCGACTTACTTGAAAAAAGAGCTTGACTTGCTTTATGGCGCTTCATGGCATGTGATTGTTGGCAAGTCATTTGGCTCTAATGTGACGCATGAGCAGGGGTACTTCGCTTACTTTTACATCGGTGATCTTGCCTTCCTTATCTTCAAAAATTAGTCCACACATTTACTATAAAGCTAATAAAATGACATTCTATATTGAACACAACGAAGAAGATACACACCTAGTATCAACTCAATTTACTGGTTTGACCAGACAACAAAGTGAATGCTGGGCTCTTCAAGTTGTTTCTTCCCTTCAAGAAATCCAATTCCATGACGAAAAGATACTCGATAACATCAGCGCCAGCTTTGGAAATCAATTCACCGGCAGCACTTGCACTTCCACCAGTAGCCAAGATGTCATCAACCACAACCACCTTTGCACCTTTTGGAATAACATTCTCTTGAATCTCGAAGGCGTCAGCACCATACTCTTTTTTAAACTCGGCTCTCAACGTAGGACCTGGCAACTTTCCTGGCTTTCTCACGGGAATGAAGCCAGAATTGAGAGCCAAAGCCAAAGCAGGACCAAAAAGAAATCCTCTGCTCTCCAATCCGACAATATAGTCAACCTTAGTGTCCCCAAGATGCAATTGGAATGCTCTCACCAATTTTCTGAAAAGGTCAGGATTAGCGAAAATTGGCAAGAAATCCTCGAACAAAATTCCCTTCTCGGGGAAGTCAGGAAACTGCTTGAGAGAGCCTTTGAGCTCATTTGCTAACAATTCAATCTCGGACATCTATTCGGATACGAAATGCAAGTGAAGATTTTAAACGTTGTAGGACACCCGTACCCTCTTCTCATCGATCATGACAATCTCAACGTTCTCGTTGAGAGCCACACTGAAGCAAAGTCGGGTCAGACACGCATTTTATGGTAGGGGAAGATACTGCGGCTCTGAGCATTGGGACTACGTACCATTTTCCACGAAGCACCTGCTTAGATCGAAATGAGGCCTTGGTGGTGAGCTTTCTCCATCGGCTGTTTCGAAAGATATGATAATTCTGGATAAGTTGTAGCTGCAAAGTTTCACCTGGACTTCCTCTACAAAAATATTCAGCAGTCGAAGTAAGCGAGCCACCAAGACCTCCTCCTATGCTTGTAGATAACTTGCCAACAACAGCATTTAGAAGAGCAAATTTCAAATTGATTGAGCTTCCGAGACCATATGTGTCTGACACGGAAGCCTGAAGGCCACCACCGGTCGCGTTTTCGAAAGTCAAGCAACCAGTGTAGGGAACACCACGTGTCTCATTGAGTATCTGGTGTTTGCTTATCGAGACTTCGATCCAGTCATCTGAACTGATATCATATTGGTCACTGAGAAAAGCTTCCTCCAACTTTGAAGGCGTTCTGAGCCTAGTAGAGTGGTATATTACGTTCCCAGTATCACGACAATGGTAGTATGAACTCTTATCCGAAAGCTCATCAGGGTCAAGGTCCTTTTTACAGTTGATGGTTTTCATCCCGTCCAGCAATAAATCAGTCAATAAGCTACGACCCACTGCAGCCCAGAGAATGATCATGGAAAGACGCATTGCGACTCGATAGAGTGTAGTTACGAACCAAAGCGAAAGGACTATAAATTCGGTCTTCAAGTTTCCCTATTTTAGATCGAAGCAAGAGGGAAACATTAAGTCTACTATTCCTCCTTGATTATTGTGCTCTTCTAAAGTACAGTTACCTCAAACCCCTCCAAATCGAGTGGTGTGCACACGCCCGGTGTGACAGAAAATTCAACACTAGCTAACCTTTCAACAAAACGGTGAACCGTGAATCTCTCCAAATGTCGGAAGAGAACGAAAACCGTGATAAATCCCAGATCACTGGTATAAAATCAGATGATAAATCGATAGGAAGCAAGCGATCGTTTGATGAAACAACCGGTGGAGAAGACTCTTCAGGCCAAATCCCGACCTCCGATAAGTTGGACTCACCTTCAGAAGATGAGGAGAAAAAGATCCTCACTGGTGGAGAGAAAGACGATAGAGAAAAAGTAAATGAGGCTTCTCAGGGTGGCAATGATGAAGAGGGAGGCGTCGAGCAAGATGATGCAGAGGAGGAAGATGAAGAAGAGGAAGAGGACGAAGAGGACGAAGATGAGCTGCCACGCAAGAGGAAGAAGAGAAGAGCCAACCAATTCCTTGATATCGAAGCAGAGGTTGATGACGAGGAAGAAGATGAGCTTGACGAGGACGACGAGGAAGCCGAGCTTTTGCGTGAGCAGTTCATTTCCGACGATCATGTGGAAAAGAACGAAGGAGAGCTGTCTCATCCGGATGACGACAGACTTCACAGACAATACGACCAGCGTCGTCAGCAGGCAGAAGACCAGGACGCCGAAGAGCTCGCAGAGACCTTAAAGCAGAGGTATCGTAAATCACACACAGCATATCGTGGTGACACCACGGCTAGTGGTACGGTATCTCAGAAATTATTGATGCCATCTATCAATGATCCTGCTATTTTTGCTATTCGATGCTCTCCTGGGCGTGAGAAAGACCTTGTCAGAAAGTTGTATGAGAAGAAGCGCACATTAGCTCGTTCGGGACGCCCTCTAGATATATTGTCAGTCTTCCAAAGAGACTCATTCAAGGGCTACATCTACATTGAAGCAAAAAAGCCAGAGGCCATCGAGCGTGCATTGACCGGTATGGTCAACGTATATGCCAAACAGAGAATTATCGTCCCTGTCAGTGAATACCCGGATTTGCTCAAACAAGTCAAGTCTTCTGATATCGAGATCGTGCCAGGTATTTACGTGAGAATTTCTCGTGGTAAATACAAGGGTGATTTGGCTATAGTGGACAACTTGTCAGAAAACGGTCTCGAAGTCCGATGCAAATTGGTACCGCGTCTTGATTACGGAAAGCACGATGAATTTGACTCAAACGGAAGAAGGATCCGTCTGAAGGCTGTGCCAATTCAGCGTTTGTTCAATGAACAAGAAGCCAGAATCTACGATGCCGAACATTTGCAACCAGGAAGAGGTCCTCGAAGCTTCATATATCGTGGCGAAGAATATGTGGAAGGTTTTCTTATGAAGGACTTCAAACTACAATTCATACAAACGAAAGATGTGCAGCCCAAATTGGAAGAATTGGACAGGTTCCAGACTGGCAATACCGAGGAAGATGGACTTGACTTGGCTGCTGTAGCTGCCTCTCTCAAGGGCAAATCACTGGAAAACGATCTTTCCAATGCCTTCCAACCGGGTGACAAAGTGGAAGTTAGGCGGGGAGAGCAAGCCAAGACCATTGGTAAAGTGTTGAATGTGTCACTAAATGAAGTTCAAATCATGGTGCTCGATAGTGGTGATGGCCAATTTGTGAACCAAGAACTCACCATACCAGCAAACGATCTCCGCAAGGTCTTCTCTTTAGGTGATCATGTGAAGGTTATTGATGGTGTTCATTCAGATGAGACTGGTCTCGTTATCAAAATCGACGGCGACTCGGTGGTCTTTTTGAGTGACCAAACAAAGCAAGATGTTCGTGTCTTTGCAAACTACTTGATCAAAGCCACTGACTCGTCCTCCAGTACTGATACTGTTAACAGCAAGTACGATATCAAGGATCTTGTTCAACTTAACGCCTCCACCGTTGGTGTTATTGTGAAGGCCGAAAAAGGCTTTTTCGGCCTTCTCACCTCAGATGGTAGATATGTGACGGTAAAGCCCACAGGTATTGCTGCAAAGCTATCATTGTCTCGTCGTGAGCAAGTTGCTACTGACAAGAGAGGGATGACGATAAAGATTGGTGATACCATCAAGGAGTTTGGCGGCGACAAAAAACGAGAAGGAGTTGTTTTGCACATCTACAAGAACTACATCTTCGCAGAGTCTCACGAGTTACAGGAGAATTTGGGAATATTCGTTACTAATGCGCTTAACGTTGGAACAGTGTCCACGAAGAACTCCATGATCTCCAAAACCCTTGGCCCCGACTTGACGAGCATGAATCCAAACGTGAAGGCTCATGCTCCAATCGCACCAGCCTTCAAGGGAAGAGTTGGCGGCAGAGACAAGCTACTCTATAAAGATGTCATCATCAACAATGGAAATCACAAAGGTCTCATGGGTAAGGTCGTGGAGACCGACGATATCGATGCTCGTATAGAGTTGCACACCAAGGCTAAGAAAATCAAGGTCAACAAAACAAAATTGAGTGTTCTTATTCGAGGCGAATCCATCCCTTATCTCAGATTTATTGGAGCCTCAGAGGATTCTCGTGGCCCACAGAGCTCTGGCCCAGCATTTTCTTCGGGAGCTAGAACAGCTTGGGGTGGTGCAACTCCTTCCGTAGCCACCGCTGCCTCAACATGGGGTGGCAAGACGCCTTCAGTGAACGCTGGAGGTGTCTCTGCTTGGGGCAATGGTGCAGGCGGTACCTCAGCATGGGGTGGTGGAGCCGGCGGCGCTTCAACCTGGAAAAACGGAAGAGGCGGCGCATCTGCTTGGGGCTCTAACACTGGTGGAAATGCATCTGCTTGGGGAAATACAGGCGGTGCTTCCAGTTGGGGTAATGGTGGAAATAACTCAACTTGGAACGGTCAAAGTGGCCTGAACTCGACGTGGGGTCAGCAGAAAGGCGGTGCATCAACTTGGGGCTCTAAGGGAGGATCTTCCACATGGGGTAATGAAGCCGCTAAAGGAGGATCATCAGCTTGGGGAAATCGTGGAGGATCATCGTCTTGGGGACAGAAGGATGGCAATCAATCAACATGGGGCTCAGGACGCCCTGGTAACTCATCAACGTGGGGCAGCAATGATAACAATGCTCAGAATTCATCAGGTTGGGGAAATAACTAATTACAAACCGGACATATTCTGGTCTATTTTGTTAATACCATGTATTATAGTGAATGTTTTAATTTCATAAGTATGTGCTATTAAAACACTTTGTTTTCACAGCCAGGGCAATTGTGAAGGTTTTCGTGAACGTAAACATCGCAATCAATGCAAAAATCGTTGGAACACTTGTTGCATCTGTACCTAGAGCTCGTTTGAGAGAGCTGATTGGTATTCAGTGAGCCATCCGGAAACTTGAGAAGGCAGCCATAACAGTGCTTGTGCTCGTACTCAGGCGCAATCGGTACTTCTTCGAATGCCGCAAGTGGAACAAGGTGATGATAAGATCGTGCTAAATGAGTGGAAAGAATCAACATGAGGCCACAAACGGGGCATGTAGTGGGTAAGTGACATACCCGAGCGTAACACTGTGGGCATTTATATCCCGCAACGCTAGAATAATTGGAGACATCACCCGACCCTCCTTGAATCTGCACAGCGTCCTTCAAATCTTCTTGTCCCTGGGATAGATGACACGCACAGAGTTGGGGGAAGTTTGATTGGAGGGCGGGAACACTGGCATTCAAATGAGGCTGTATCTTCAGGGGAAATCCCATCCTGATGAGAGGCACACCGTTGGAAAGCTCGTGAATTGCCTCCGCCGACTTTGTCGTGACTGCTAGAGGCTCAACACAATTCATAAGGAGTTCCTTGAAATGCAGCTCATTCATGATAACACCATAAAAATTTCCTATGTCACCTCGTACTTTATTTCGACTCGTGGCCAGAAAATTCGTTCGGCTCACGATCTCCTGGCAAATGGCAACTTGCGCAGAAAGCCCAATGACCTTGACCTTGATGTTGTCTTTCACAAGGTGATCGATCGTCTTATGAATATCACCGGGATCGGACGTGAAGAGGGCTCCAAAAATTATGAGAACCTCTTTCGAATTCTTGCTTGAAGCTGAGGCCATGCCTTCAAAGTTAGCCGTGAGAAGTGAGCGAGCAAGTTCCAATGCATTTTGCAATGATGGGTCTCCCTTTGGTTCAAGACGATTATGCTGACGTGCCTTCAATGTTCTGATCTTATCAAGATGATACTGGGGCAGTCCACTCACCTCGCTGACAAGATGTGCCATACCATTTCTCATCATCACTATGCCCAATTGAGATATCGGATTCTGATCGAAGAACTCGGTAACAAAGTCCAGCAAATACGAAAGCATCGCGGAAAACCTCGTTGGTCGTAGATCCTTTTCTAGCATTGCGAGTGATCCGTCTAGGATAACTATTAGTGTTCTGATGATACCTCTCTGAAATGGAGTAGTTGGGTTCCTCATGATCTTCTTCTTTCTTGCCTCGATCATCTGCTGAACTAGTGACTCGAGCGATCTTTCTCCATCTCCATCATCTTTGACAATATCCCAAGTTCGCTGATATTCATCTTCCCACGCATAACCGCCAGAAGTGCCCGGTTTGATGGTATTCTGTTTGCGAGCTCTGGTTCTTCTAGCCATGCCATCTACATCCGGCGAGAGAGACTCGTCACCTATCTCCGTGCCAGACTCATGGTCACTGAAATCATCATCTGAAGCATCCATCGACCGAAGACTTGGGATCTTTAGTAATGGTGAAATTTTGTGAGTTTGAACCTCTTCTGTTTTATATATGCAGAGCACTCAAGCAATGCGGATATACCTAGTCAGATGTGGAGGATTCGCTACACACATCGCGTAGATTAAAAGTTTAAATAAAATCTCCTGTTATTTTTACTATCCCAATGGCGTTACTGAAAAAAAGATCCTCAAAATTGGGTTAGATTCGCTAAATGTCTACATGTATGAATAGAACGAAGGGGTATAGTATTAAAAGGCAATCTCAATCGGATTTCTGGCGTCCACCGCGACCTTACTCAAGCCATTGCCACTCGAGATCGATTCTACCAAGAGCTTGGTCGGCAATTTCAGCAAATGCGGTTGGAGACAAATCTAAGTCGTAACGAGCACAGCCAACACATCTGTCCACCACGCTAACATCAACAGACTTGCCTTCGTAGGTGGCTCTGAGCTTCTTACCACACAAAGTGTTCTTGTTGGGGTTGCCGTTAGGGGTGTACTCGTCAAAAAGGTCGTGGGAAAGGGCAACAATGTAGTCACTGGCTGAATTCACCTGACCACATGCCCCCATGTCGGGGTCATAGTAAGTACCCTCACCAGAGTATGTTGAGCCTGTGGCCAAGCTGTCAGAGGATGAGGTGGATGTTTGGGCTTGCAAAGTAGTAGCGACGCTGCTAGTAGATGGGGTCGCAGTTTGGACAGCTTCCTGGCTTGTTTTCTGTTCCTCGGTTGCGGCATCAGTAGAAGTAGTCTCAACAGCAGCAGTAGTAGGGCTAGCCGCGGTTGCAACAGCGTTGTTTTGAAGGCCGTATTTTGAAGAGGACGCAAGGTAAGCAGTGTAGGCATCGTATCCAACGGTGACGGTGGTGTAATGGTATTCAGTAACCCATTTGATGGCAGGCACTGGAGACGCTGCGATGGATCCAGCGAGGGAAAGAGCCACAGCGATGTTGAAAATTTTCATTTTTTATCGAACGAAAGTTGGGATTTATAAAAGAGAGACTCACCACCGTATAAGGAAGGAATGAATGAATGTGACGTTGGATATCGAAGGCCCTGCAAAGGAGTGAAAGAGGTTGGAGCTGAAGATTGAAAAAGATGCGAAGGTAGTCCCCTTTTATAAATTACGCCCAGATCTGGCCAGGCACCATTGTTGCAAGAGTGTGTAAGAGAACGAATCGTCTCACACTGCCTGCAGGCACGAAATCGTGCAAGAAGGGTCCTCATTCGCGTTTGGAGAGACGCTCGCATATCGAGCGTTAATTACCTGCAGCTACAAGGGATGTGAAACTTGGCTAGACCGCTCCATCTCCTTTGTGCCTGTGAGGCTTGAAGCGATGGTAAAGCCGAAGGTACAAATCGATCAACCTAATGTAGAAGCTTTTTAGTGAATTTAGAGCGAGCGTTCCCGATCGGAGCGATTGCCAATGAAGGACCCTTGTTAGATTGTATGAGAGCGCGTGCTCGCTTCTAAAGGGGGATGGCCCCTTTCGCAAAGCCTTATGTCAAGCCCTCTGGCGCCGTGCAATTTCTCCAGTCTTGCATATGCTGGATTATTGGTAGGACTGGAGTATGAAAAATTTACGACTTTGCCTTACATTCCGTGCTGACTTCCGACTACGGAGATTCGAAGGTCCATCCGACTTTTCCGGTATCCTTGATGAAAGGAAGTATGGCGTTCAAGGTATCGATGTCTTCCTCAATTCTCAAATCTCCTTTTGGATATAGAGCTTGAACGTGAGGTATTGCTTGAACTTCTGGTACATCGATAAGATCAAGGAAAGTATAGCCTTTGCCTATCAAGGGTGTAACCTCCATGTCTTCATGTGGACCGGGGAAGAAGAGCCGGGCTCGTTCTGCGCCATATAGATCACGGAAGTCCTTTTCACTCAAGAAGCGATCGTACTGGAGATTTGGTGGGAATTCCTTGCCGTCTATCTCTTTGTTCTTCTTAATTTTGGGGGTTGGAGCACTTTCGTTTTCCTGAATGTAAAAACATCGAAGCAAGTGCACTGCCTCCACTCGCATTATTCCCCCATAACTGGTGTAGGCTGGCACATCACCAAATCCCTGTACCTTTATTACTGACCCATTTCCTCCGAAACGATCATTGGCTGCTCCAAAGAAGACCTGTGAGAGACCTAGTTGCTGGAGGGCCAGAGCACACATCACACAAGGCTCAACTGTCACATACAACGCAACATGACTAAAAAATTCAAGTACCTTTTCCTGAGGAGCATTTATGAGCCCATTCTCATTCAAGATCTTATCGATAGCGACAAACTCCGCATGACGCGTTCCATTGAGCGATGCATTCGTATCGTTGCATCCGTAGCTGAGAACAGCTCGAGTCCTTTTGTCGACGAATATACATGCCACTGGAGTTTCGAGGTTACACAATGCTCGATATGCCACGAAAGTGGCCAATGCCATGAATTTGAAATGCACGGATAAATCACTCATCTGAGCATGGGCTTTTCGGTACTTGATGATGATTCACTCAATGCGATAAGCTCAATGTTGAAAGCGCCTAAGACCAATGCTATTTTCAGTTGGGTTAAGTCTTCCTCAGGTGTATATATGAAGGTCGATGGACGCTATAAGTCGCACAGAGACGCTTCGCGGAAGCCAACATCACGGTGAGAAGAAGCCAATTAGTAAAAATGATCTTTTGACGTAATCACTACGCCTCAAAATTAGCTCCACCTCCATGTTCATCGAAATGAAGCTCTCGTCCTCCCTTCCTCAATCACCTCTAGACTAGATGAATGAGTGTAATGAGGTTGAGGTTGATAATTGTTGAAGGCTCAACATCAAAAGCCAGACCATTAAAGATACATGAGCCTTGAAAATCTTGACGATCACGAAATACTCGAATCAATCCTTTTTGAAGCCAGCTAAATGGTCATGATACCCCAAAGGGCATAAGGCAAAGCAATTAAGCTACATTCGCCTCTTATGGAAAATACTATGAGGCCGCCGGTCAAAATAAGGTCACTATTTAGTACTTGAGAGGGTGGCTTAAACTTTCTGAGGCAATTGCTCAAGTATTTGTGATCTGAATTTAAGCGTGATCCTCGACACGTGCATATGTACGTTGTAGTATCAACACTTCCGCTATCCATTGAAGTTCACAAAAATGATCCATCACATCTGTAATGAGTGAACTACGCAGAAATTTACACAAAAAGCAGATCAAATACTTGAATCGTTGTGATAATCTGGGCTTGAGTGGCGAAGATGCCCCAGATGAAAGTACCATTGCGCGTCGTCGTCAAGTCAACAAGGAGTTCAGCGATCACTTATGGAATCAAAAAAAGAAGCTTCTACCGATTCAAGAAAAATTTTTCGTCGATAATAGTCATTTCTTGCAAACATATTTCTCACCCAGCAAACAGGACGACTCTCTAGTTCTCGTTTTTCTTCACGGAGCGGGTTCTTCCTCTCTGACCTTCCTCCCTTTCATTTCATTATTGAAGCAAGATTGCGAGGGTTCAGAACCGGGAATATTCATGTTTGATATGTTCGGCCACGGCCTGTCGACCGATAGGAAGGCAAACAACTACGGTCTTGAAGCTTTGACTGATGACTTCAAATTTGCCTTAGACAACCTAATGAATAGATTCAAAATTCAGAACATGTGCTTTATCGGACATTCTCTTGGTGGATCAATCATGTCCTCTTTTTTAGCAAGAAAGGGCCTAGAGAGATATCCTGTCCTGGGACTTATACTTCTCGACGCTGTCGAGGAAACCGCCATCAGATCGCTTACACTGTTGCCGGCACTTTTGGATTTGAGGCCCAAACAATTCAATCTTTATGATGAAGCAATTGATTGGCATCTACGAACTAAACTTCTCAGAAATGAAAAGTCTGCGAGGTTAAGCGTGCCCGATCTCTTTGTCGAAGATAATGAAGGGACTCTATTCTGGCGGACGGATCTACGATCGATGGCAGTATTCTGGGATGATTGGTTTGATGGGATGTCATCGAAGTTCCTCAGATGTGAAGGATCCCTGCGAAACATCGCCAAACTCATAATACTTGCAGGTGGTGACCATCTCGATAAGAACCTAATCATTGGTCAGATGCAGGGCAAATATCAATTGATCGTTTTCGGTTCCTCGTCAGCCTCCGAGGAAGTCGGGCATTTCATTCAAGAAGACTCACCTAGAAAGCTTTGCGTAAGCATACTAGAATTTTTGAATCGACAAAAAATCGATAAATCTGGGGTTTCACGATCTTCTATCAAGACGCTTTGGGGTGGAGATGTTCACTGAGCGGAACTTGCAGAACTGTTCTTTGCATTGATTTGCTGGAGAAACGTCTCAATATTTTTGCTCGCTAATGGGAATCGAGGGTTGATCAAGAATGGTCGCAAATCGAATCTATTATCATCAGGAGAATACTGCTCTGCATGGTACGCAGGAGTCATCGTGGTCATCTTGTGTCTATTGATGGCATAGAAGAACCAGAACTTCTTGACCTTTTCGGCAATCACTTCAGCAGAATAATTGTATGGAGGCTGAGACCATTCATGGTACAACTTGATAAACATCGCTTCAGGTCCACATTTCTCTACTTTTCTCAAACGGCCGAAGGCAGAGAGCTCAGCATAGGTCATTCCCATGTCTACTTCATCTGATTGAACGTACTCTTCCGTGATAGGTTCAAGCTCTGCAGTCGGAGTGGCGTTCAAGAATTGCTCAAGAATTGGAATTTCAAATCGGCTTTTGGCCCAATCAATGAAGCTCTTGAGATCAGTTTTTGATATACCACCGATGGGGTTAATATCGGCACTTGAGCAGTCATATTTGGTGAGGTATCCCCTCAAACATTCATCGACGTTTGCACTTCCAAGAACAAGCAATCCACCATTCCTGCTATGTACCCAAGGTAAGAGTTGAGCAAAAAGGTAGCTCAAAACCATTCTCAATCGTGCTTGGATATTTTGTAAGGCAAGGTTTTCAGTTTGAGATCCCCCAAAAATTCTGTAGATTGGGCGACGGCCTGTAGCTATTTCAAAAACTTTTATGACGGCAGTAACCAAGGTGTCCATATTCAAATCAACATGGTTCGATCCGATAAACCCTGCTAGTTCCTTTGCTCTTTGACGCGTGTCCGCAGAAGAATTCGAAGTTCCCATGAAGGAGGTGTAAAAAAGCTTTTCTGCCAAATCTTGTGGAGATTTAGGCTGGTACGAATCATCATGTACGAGCAGTCTCACATCCTCGAGTACGGTCCCGTTACCCTCATTAATTGACAGCACTACCAAACGGCACATAGAATGAACTATCACAGCGGTCGCGCATGAGTCGATACCACCGCTAAGAGGGAGGAAGAAGCCACCCGTTTTGGAGCGCCTCAAATAGTCCCAAAGCCAACAAGCGGGTCCAAGAGCAATTTCTTCCTCAGGCAAATGGTAATGTACATCAACTGGTTTTGAAACCCTGATTGTACGATCGAACAGATTTGCTAAAGAAGCAATGTCTGTATCACACCAAATTGAATGGTACGAGTTGTTCTCAGCGAGTGACTGAAGAGCTGCCAGCTTCACGTTACGATACGCCCTGATATCGTCGATATCGATCGTTGCAGTGACAACCTCCACTTCAAGCAAGGAAAACTGGCTGCCTTGCGCAACCATAGTGCCGTTGACCACTATGCATGCGCAACCATCATAGTACAAACGGTCACCATCGCAACCTCTTTGATTAGCATAGAGATAAACACCTCCGCATTTTTTTGTCGCCTCCATTATGAGTTCCATTCTCGTATCTAACTTCCGAAGCTCATGATGTGAGCCAGACGAATTTGTGAAGATCTCGACGCCGTCCAAAGCCATGGATATATGAGGAGACTGAGGCGTAAAGAGCTCTTCGCAGGTCTCAGCTCCAATTTTCGTGTCGTTGGTTTCGATAATACAGTCACCAATGGGAACGGTAACTTGGCCAGAAATGGCTTGCACAGTTTTGGGAAGGGTGTACAATTCATGATGCTTTGGCCGAGACCAAGGCGTGAAGTATCTCATCTCTCGATAATTGCCATTGTTAGCAAGGTAAAGCTTGGGCCTTATCAAGAGTATCTTGCCATTGTAACTGATGAGTCGGCAATTGTATCTGATGGACTTGTGTATAATTGGCATTCCGATATCCAAGATAATTCCCAGAGTCTTAGGACTGCTCAAAATTTCGGCATACATCTGCCATGACTGATCATAAATGTCGTTCTCATCGAAATGGTCAAGACAGCCGTAGCCTGTGATTTCCAATTCTGGTCCAACTCTAAGCATAGCATTTTGGGCCTTGGCTATCTCAATGCTTTCGATGATTCTATCTCTGTTACCTTCAAAGTCTAGAGCCCATTGGTTCAAGTTGCAAGTTGCTAAAGTAACAAACTTCCCCATCTTAGTTCAATTTATGATCTTGTTTTATTGGACTAGGAGAAGCTCGATATTCTTCTTCCGAATGTCCAATGGACTGAGGTGGTACGGATCTTTTGCGGTACGCACGATCAGACCTAGGATATACGTTCCTACTCAGGATAGTATTTCCTCTACGACAGAATTGGGAGTAAAAAACCATATTAAGGTAATTGGAATTTCAAAAATTGCTCAAATAACAACTCAAACCACTGTTTGAGAATCCTCAGAACGCCGTGATAGGGTCTTTCCCGCTGGCAATATTGCATTGATGCATGAGACGCTTCTCATCAACTCCATCGTTCATGCCCTTGAGTTCACCGGTCACAGAGTGCCAAACCCCGCGGTTGTAGAAGATAACAAGATCTCCCTGCGACCAGCCGTGCGCTAAGACTCGTTCCGGAGAGATCGCAGGACGCATCAAGGAGTGAACCTTCTTCCTGGCCTCTTCTAAATCCATGGTGATAACTTTGTCACCCACTTTAGTGTGAAGTCTGCGGATGCAGCAACCGTGTACCTGTAGGTGATGGTGTCCGGTGACAGGATTGGTCCAAACCATGGGCAATCTTTTTATCTTGGCTTCTTCCCACTCTGGTAATTGTGTTAATGGTGTCTCCTTGCCCTCTGAAACCATCGTAAGTCCATCTTTCGTCGCTTTAGCAGGGGAAATAAAAATGTAAGGATGTGGAGCATATTCCACAGTGGTATTCAAAGCGAATTGCTTATCATCATCCGACATGATGTCGAAAGCCTCTCTTCCACTAACGAAGCATGTTGCTCCTTGCAGCAACTCCAAAGTCTCACCCGAGCCGTCATCGTAATCAATTGTTTGCATGTGAGTAGATGGTGGCACCTTTATACCCAATAATGTTGTGACCTTAGGTGGGGATAACCCGTACAAAGCAGAATCAATGTGCCATCTGTAAAATCTCGTCTGATGCTTTTGTTGTATCTGCTCTGATGAAAGCGGCTCTTTATGAAAGGTGGTATGTGAAGGGTGAGTGAGGTTCAACTCCTCCTCGTTCTCATTGCCTGCTTCTCCAACCGCAAACTTGCCTTGTCCAATAATTTGAACTTGAGGCTGTGATTTCACTGAGCATCCATCCTTCTTCAATACCGAATTATCATGGCGAAATTCCTTTCCATGACCGTAACTTGCACCACTTCCGCTTTCCAAAGGACCAAGAGTGTCATCAAAACGATGGGTGAGATAATATTGGCTTTTGGGGCTCAACTGTTCCTGGTTTGGAATAATCACAACCAAGTAAGTGAGCACCGCGTCGTGCAACGCCTTGAAGTCTGCTTCATTCAATAAACTTGGATCGTTATGGGCGTAAGAAGGGAGCAGTATAGAGCAGCCGAAGTTCTTTTCCAAAGGCTTAACAATAAGTTCAGTCATGTTGTTCATGGTGGATCTTGAACATGGGGATTACAGGGATTTAATATGCGTGTACCTGATAAGTCCCCGCGGTAATCCCGCGGTTTAGTTGTATGAAAAAGCGGTAGGCCGTTTGACAGCACCGGATGCCCCGCGGAGAAGGTTACTAGTGTGCCTCACTTACTCGACTTAGTCTTTCCTGCTTGGTAAAATCAACCCTAAAGATTCACTTTCGGCCCACTTATGTACTGTTTTGATTGGAGAAGTAGCTTGATGCTCCGAGGGGGTCTTCAAAGTGCTGCTGTCACCTGTCAAAGGGGGCTGGTAAGAGCTCGATGAACTCTCACTACTTGGCATTATGGCTTGAGCAGCAGCAGCACCAACAGTTGCGACAAGAGGCATTCGGACAGGAGGAGCTGACGGACCAAGATGAGTGAGATTCGTGTGCGAATTGCTCCAACCAAGTGTGCTTGATTGAGATTGCTCTGAGAAGCTGCTGTAGGAAGAGGCTTCGAGCAATATCGTGAGCTCTTTGGTAGCTCTTGTGAGACTTGCCATTGATTGACGTACATCGTTTAGTATTGGCGCATCTTTCATAATGAGTTTGACGGATGAAAAGGTTTGTATGATGGCCTTCAAGAACGTGTTAATGTCGTCCCAAAAGTTTCTCTTCATTTGTGGCGTCGTGTTAAACTTTATACTCGCGAGATTCAGGGAAAGACGCCTCGTGATGTCCATAAGTGCCATGCAAGTATTAGTCAAATCCTTGAATTTGGTAGCCACCACTGAGCTCATAACTTGAGGACCATTGTTCGTAGATGCAACGGCACTCTTATTTATCGCTTTTGTTAACTCGTTAAACACAACTTGAGCATTTGCAATGGCCAATTCAATAGATTCATAGAGCTTTTCATCGATCTCCTCCATTGACAATGTATGTTCAGCAGATTGAAGAAGCTGATTCAAGCTCTGCTGGTCTTTCATACTTTCAACATGAAAATCAGGTATTTGATTAGCCTGTAATTTAGCTCGAATATCTGCAGTGACCGCTGGCGGCTGGGGATGCGATCTCTTTACGGACGAGGGATTGAGCAATCTATAGGCATTCTGCAATTCACTGAATGCACCAAAAATTGTGAGATACACCATCCGTATGAAACAAACATCAATTCTCGAAACAAAAATCGAGTAGTTATCCACAAGAAAATTCAAAATGTGCTTGAAAGAAAATACGCAGGTAGTTACAGCGGCAAGTAGCTGAACAGAATTTTCATTTCTTTCTTCCACCATTTCCATTGTTTCGACCAAAAAATCAATATCAGCCTTCGAGTTGTGTAGCAAAGATATCGTTTTTGCTGCAATCTTTCGGTCAGTGCAAAAGCCTGTCAATCGCTTGATGGAAGAGTGGAATTCGCTGAAGGAGAAGAGTACTTTACGCGCTACCTTCAAAATGCTGATCAAGTTGACAGAGATAGACTCCGTCAATATTGCTTCATCAGTTTGTTGGCTTTCATGACTCCCTAAAAAACGAGGTACCGATGAAGTGTCAGTTTGTTTTGCAGTGAAATTTGGAGCTAAATTGGCTCTGATTCTCCCAGTGTGGCCATCAGTGGCCTTGGTATGTTCGGAAATTTCATCCACCCTTCCTGTTGAGTCTTTCGTGTTCGTCGCCTGTGGTAATTCTTGAAGAGTAGAAAGTCGACGAAAGTAAGCGCCAGACTCAGAGTCATTCAATTCAGGCTGCTGAAGCATGTCGTTGATTTCTGAAATGGTACTTTGCCGCGATCTAGTCTTAGTTGTTGATGGTGGTGAAGTTTTGAGATGCGAATGAGCTTGAGATAGATCTGAAAGGCTTGGATCATTCAAATCCGTACGAGCATCACCTCTGAAACTCGTTTCACTCTTGTTGTCTGACTTGTTGTTTTTATTTATAATGAGTCCCATACGTTTAGTAGCCTTGGAACTTTTTGGTCTGACGTCTGAAGACGATCGGCTCCTTGACGAATTTGCTCTCGATTTGTGCATTTGCTGACTTAAGCTTGCATCCAATAAGGTGCTATTAGATAGAAGATACGCTCTGAGGCGACTAGTATCCTTTTCGAAAGACTGAATGAGCTGTTGAGATGGAAGTGTTAAGTGATTGCCATCAACTGATACTTTCTCTAGATTGTAAAGCTCGCCGAGAATAGGAGGCATGTATGAAAATACATTGTCGTTTAGATTTAGCAACCGGAGGCTCTCGAGAAATTTCATGGATTTGGGTAAATTCCAAAGTCGGTTTTCTGATAGATCAAGAAATTCGAGGTTAGGGAATAGCAGAAATAGAGACTCAGGTACTTCACAAAGATCATTGCCATGTAGATCCAAGACTTTCAATCTCTGGTCACACACCCACAGTATCTCCTCAGGCACAACGTTCAAATTGTTCTCAGCAACCAGCAACCGTTCAATATTTATCGACAAATCGTGGATGAGCTGTCGTGCAACGTAAAAGATGGAACTCAAACTTGCATTTTGTGGAAAGTTTGTCAATTTGATAGTGAGGCTTCTCTTAGATCGAATTGTTTCTTTCTGATCAAGGAGCACTTTACGCACTTCACTTATTTGGACATCACTTAAGCCATCAGGTCCAAAATCTTTTTTGTGTGAGTCAAGGTTCATCAAGGGAGGTCAAATAACAAAGATTCTAAAATGGAATGTATCATAGGTAAACTACTTTCAAAAACGGGTACTGTATACAATACAAGCTCAACTCGAGATTCCCTTTATAACTGCGTCTTTTCTCTCTTGCCAAAGGTTTTTTCCAGAACAGCTGCAAACGAATTTGTCGTTTTCCCAAGCACCAGCGCTACGGGCAATCACCCCGCATAAAGAGTCAATGTCAACTTCTTTCTTCGATTTGGACACGACAATGCTTCTGCCTATTAAGTCCTTAATACCTAAATTTGCAGATACAAACAATTGGCCTGTTCCCGTTTCGCTGGTGCTCTCTTTGAGTGCATTTAGTCGATTGGGACCATCCGCTGAGCTTCCAGCAACAAAAATTGGGGGAAACTCGTGAAAAAGAGCTTCTGTGCTAAGAGCGCCTCGACTCAAATTTCCAGAACGACGAATCAGCGGATAGTATGTGCCTATGGGAAGGTTAGAGAGCGTCAAGTCCACCACTATCTCTTTCTCGCCCACCTCAACAATTCTGGCGAGTCCTTTCACTAAGCGAGAAGCTTCTGACGTATCGAATGATTCGAGGATACAAACAGCTGCAGACTCCGGCTTTCCACTTCCTCTTATCACAGGATCTTTTCCTATGGCCTGTAAGCTCTTCACAACCGTGGAAGGAGGTATGTTTCCCTTTATGGTCACCACTTGTGAATTTAGGTCAATGTCATAGCTTTCAATTCCTTCCAATTTGGCTAAAGATTCGCCAACACTATCCACGCAAGCTTGACAGTGTAATGGAGTCTGAAAAACTGTCTCGAAAACCTTTCCTGGCATACTGATGAAGCAACGCTTTATTCATGAGGTCGATTATAAAGGGAGCTGACAAATTTCACAATATGCAGTCTGTGTTGGAAAACAGTGGTGCACATAAGTTGCATAAGGTTTTCCCAAGAAACCTCGCCCATGGAAAATCCATGGGCTTCCAATGCATACGGACGGCTGTCCTGCCATTCCAGTCTCTCAACTATATATATTAGACTTTTCCCGCTTCTCTAGTCCCTCTTTAGAGGACATACTTATTTCCCTTCTCACGTGACATCACTCCCGTGATCTTACACTACTTCTTTCCTTTCCTTCGTTATATACCATTATAATAAACATGGTAGTGTTTGCTAAGAAGAAATCTTTAACCACTGATTCCAAAGAATCCGCTGCGTTGCTGTCAGGCGAGGGTGATAGTAAAATCAGATACCATCACGTGTTCTCCTCACTACAACAAATGGTTCGCAGCTAAGTTGTTTAAACCCTTAGTCTTTATTTGCTTCATCGAGTTGTCGCCTAGTCTTTTTCATTTATAAACTACACAGATGTTGGAATAATGAGAGATAGAGTCATTGGAGTTGGCGTACCCACTTGTAGCAGAATTGAGTGGCACAAAACGCACAAAAGTTCTGACTCGAAGGATCAGCAATCAACCCAGTATGACCCATTGTGTTCTGTATGAAGCCAGACTTCATGTGTCCAAAATATAACCTTTGATCACTGCTGCTGAAGTAATCGGTATAATGTTTAGTTTGAAACTCAAAAACACTTGAGAATTAACAGAGCAGGAAGCTGCAGTATCCAACTTAGGATATGGGTTTCTCAGTGTGTCATATTGCAGGGAAGGTGTGGCGCTTCGTTCACCTAGGACGATGGCACAGTTATTTGAACGACATCTTTCAAGGTGTACTGATTGAAAGAATTGGATTATAAAATAATTATTATAGAATATCATATTACATAGTAGTGAGATCAATGTCGCAATGGAATTCTTCATCTGATTTATATGGCAATGCAATTGAGAATCGCGAGGATACGATCCTTTCTTTTCACTCTGTGACCGTGGGCCCTTATTATACGATAGAAGGCCTTGGTGTTGTGTCACAGATTGGCATGTTTTCATTGAGCGAACTAAATTCGACATTATATGCTATTTTCCTCGACTAGAGTACAGCTAATACGGTTCTCACACTACTAGCTTCTCGATGTTTTTTATGTACTCAAGAAATGAAGATCAACCAAATCATGTCGAAAATTCCCGAAAGTACATCGACACCCGTGGAGAAATTTAAAAACAAAGCACTAAATGATAAACACATATATCAATGGATCACAGAGCTAGTCACAGGCAACAACAGAGAACGAGCGCTTTTGGAACTTGGAAAGAAAAGGGAGCAGTATGACGATCTCGCCCTTGTATTATGGAATTCTTTTGGTGTCATGACAGCCCTTCTTGAGGAAATTATTTCTGTGTATCCGTACTTGAATCCTCCCATATTGACGGCCTCCGTCTCCAATAGAGTTTGCAACGCACTCGCCCTATTGCAGTGTGTCGCATCTAATCCACAGACAAGAAGCGTGTTTCTCAGCGCTAACATGCCATTATATCTCTATCCGTTTCTATCCACTAACGCGAGGCAAAGGTCTTTCGAATATTTAAGACTCACGAGTTTGGGGGTAATAGGTGCATTGGTTAAGAACGACACACCAGAGGTCATCAACTTTCTCTTGACGACAGAAATTGTTCCACTATGTCTTAATATTATGGAAATCTCGTCAGAGCTCTCTAAAACGGTGGCAATATTTATTCTCCAAAAAATACTACTTGATGATCAGGGTCTTTCTTACATCTGTACAACTTATGAAAGATTTCACACAGTTGCCTCAGTCTTATCAAAAATGATTGACCAGCTAAGTGCATCTGCTGGTCTACTGACACTGCAAAATCAGACCGATAATGATGTCCAGCTCACTGCGGGGACTCTTCAAGGTGGCCAAGGACCTTCCGGGAGCTCTGGCCGTTTGCTCAAGCATGTTGTTCGCTGTTACATGCGGTTGTCTGATAACCTTGAAGCTCGAAAAGCCTTAGCATCAATTTTACCTGAGCCTTTGAGAGATGGTACATTTTCTTCCATTTTACAGGACGACATTGCCACGAAAAGATGTCTCGGCCAATTGCTACTCAACATCAATGATCAACAATAGCTATTGTGAGCAGTGATGTTTGTTTTTGTGGAGGCTCTAGCAACAATTGATGATCTTGGATTCGTTTATAGGATGCATACTACATTAGTCTTGTCTGCTGCATATTTTGGCCGTGCACAAATGAGTGGCTTTCATTCGAGCTGTGACCTCCTGTTATTGTATATGGATAGGTGCGTTTGCTGCTTAATTCTGCTCCCTTCTGCCCCATTCGAAGTTTGAATATACAATTCAGATCAGTGCAAGGGCTTCCCCGTGTATCGGCGGCTGTGGAGATTGGGGAAAAAAGTCGATACAATCGAGCATCGTATGACGGTCATAGCTTTATGTCATCCGTAGCTTTGTCATGTTTCAACTCAGAAGTCTATCTCGATTTCTTGCATGGCTTCTCTGCTCTCTATATGAGATCTTGTGCAAAGCCTAAGCGAAAACTTCATCCCTCAATCTTTCGGATAATAAATCCATTGACTGTCTCTCTCCTTAGGCAGTGAATCTTGGCTACTCAATGATACAAGGTGCCATATCAGGCTTCAGTAGGCGCACTAAAATACCTCAACGCAACACTGAAATCGCACCACAACCGACGCATGGTATGCTAGTGAGTCTTTTGCTCGCTTATTTTGTCGAAATTCCTGACAAAATAATACAGTTTCAAACTTTACAATAGTCATCGAGCAAAATCCATGCGCCAATCCATTGAGGTTTTTAATCAAATTCGAGATCCTAATCATCTCGGCTCTGTTCCCGGGGTCTTTTAGAAGTTTTGATTTTCAAAGGTGTCTGGGTTTTTTTATATCTGGGTCTAATATGCCGGTTGTGATACGTTTAGAGCCCTGTTAGGCTTTGTTATCGCGCATGTATAGGAAGAAAGTTCATCTTCACCGAAATCTAACTCAATGACCTCTCCGAACAGAGCTCATCAATTTACGCACTCAAATACGCAAAGGCGTGCGTCCGTTGTATTTGGGTCTGTTGGAAAGCAGGGCCTCTTCATTCCCTCTGATTTTCTTGAGGAAAACTCCAACATTAGCATCTCTGGCGAGGAACTGTCAAGGCCACTTCTTTCAGATCTTGAACCTGGAAGAGCACACCGCAGATCGTCCATCATACCAAGAGATGTTATCACAGAGGAGCTTGGGGTACTTAAAAGACACGACATAGAAGTCGATGGTGAAGCTGATGAAGCTGTCGATGCGGCGTTCGAAAGCGCAATTATAGAAGGAAAATTGAAGAGCACGTCGAGGTATATTGAGTTAGTCTCCTTGATTCGATCATCCGTTCCGCTTGTCAGCACATTTCTTTTGCAAAATTCTTTGTCCACAGTATCAGTTTTTAGTGTCGGCCACTTGGGCGCTGTTGAGCTCGCAGCTGTATCTATGGGCTCGATGACTGCAAACATAACCGGTTATGCCACAATTCAAGGAATTGCAACAGCTTTAGATACGCTTTGTCCGCAAGCATTTGGTGCAGAAAAATATCATTTGGTGGGTGAGTATATGCAAAAATGCATCGCTTTGATAAGCGTTGTTATAGCTCCCATTCTAGTTGTTTGGATATTTTTTGGTTATGAGTTGATTGTCTTGCTTTTGCCGGACAAGTCAACAGCAGTCCTTGCTGCAGGTTATCTCAAATATATCAGTTTCGGGATCCCAGCGTATATCTTTTTTGAATGTGGTAAGCGATTTCTCCAAGCACAAGGTATCTATCACGTCGCTACCTACGTCTTGCTAATTGCTGCTCCGTCAAATCTTATCATGAATATCCTATTCGTGAGACTCTTTGGCTATTTGGGGGCCCCAATAGCTGTGGCAATCAACTATTGGATGATGGCTATTGGCTTACTTATTGCAACCCTATGGTTAGATGATCGAAGTACGCCTACTGGAATTCACCCGCGCAGATGCTGGAGTAAGCTTTCTTTCGCAAATTGTTTTCAGGACTGGTCAAAGCTTGTGGTGCTTGCCCTCCCCGGTTGGGTTATGTTGGAGGCAGAATTCCTTGCGTTTGAAATCTTAACGTTGATGGCCTCATATCTTGGTACTTTGGAATTGGCAGCCCAGTCTGTGGGCTCAACTATAGCCTCCTTAACTTATCAGGTACCCTTTGCTATTGGCATCGCTGCTTCCACGAGGATTGCAAATTATCTTGGCGCAGGACTCGGTGAATGCGCCAAAACGACTTGCGAAGTTGCACTCAGTTTCGGTTTGTGCGTTTCATTGATCAATTTGTTTGCTTTATATTTTTTCCAGACAGCAATCGCAACGTTATTCACAGATGACGAAAGAGTGATATCCTTGCTCCATCAAATAATGTGGCTTGTTGCCCTTATGCAAGTATCCGATGCCATGAATGCCAACTCCGCAGGATGTCTTAGAGGACAGGGTCAAACAAAAATCGGTGGCATTGTGAATTTCACATCATACTACCTTATCGGTATCCCGTTGTCTATTTATTTATCATTTTATTCACCGTGGAAAGGAACCTTACATGGTCTCTGGATAGGCAGTACTGTTGCCCTTTCAATAATTGGCGGTGTACAGAGCTATGTGGCTTTACGCGCTGATAACGAGAAGCTTTGCAAAGATGCACTCGAGCGCACTTCTGACACAACATAGTTCATCGTGATGTATCTCAACTACAAGTTGTCCACGTTCATGTTTGGCCGACTGCTTCCGGAAATCAACTCCCTTCTGATTTCGGGTCCGATGGCGGGATGGAACCTTTGTCTTAACGTCTCAAGAAGAAAATCTCTTTGATCGTCGGTAATATCATTCTTGTAACGTTGAGCGAAAGCCAAAAATGCCTTATACCATACAATTGGTAGGATAGCAAGTTCTTTCAAGCCCGGGTCGTCATTAGCTGAAAGTCTAAATCTCATGAAGTAGAATACTAAATCGTCCAAGGTCTGATAGGGCAAAGCGTACTTCTTGTCTATGAGACATCGAATGAACACAGTGCGAGCCGGTGTGTAGTCCCTCTGTGTCAACTGGGTCAAAGCCACGGAAGAATGCAAAGACGGAATGGATACTTTTGATAATACGGAAGCCACGATCATTGCTTCACGATTAGAGCATTGATCATCCACCAAGGGCAACAAAAAACCCTTGAAAAAAGCCGAGGGCTTATATAGAGACTTCTTTAAAGAGCGATAAAGATGATAGTCAAGGGAATGGGTCTCACTATCTTCAATCGATTGCCGAAATTTTGGAAGCAAAACTGATTCAACAAAGATTTGAGCTTCGTTTGCTGGCAAATTGGAAACGAAAAGCTTTGTAGCTTCGTAAACTGCGTGAGGGGTCCAGGATTCTGGTTTAGTGACGAAAAGTACATCCTCCCAGTTTTTTAATGTGGGTAAAACCTTGAACAACTTTGGTAATTTACCATGACGATAGGTTGATAATATTTGTCCAATCTTACTGTACGCAGCAATAACCTTCGGAGGTAGAAGGACACCGGCTTTTGGCGCACGTCCGTCATTCTCTGCCTCTCTCATTAGTTCCTTTTCGTGAATTTTTGCCATAATTTTGTCAGCTAATGTTATAGTTTCAGTATCCTTCCCTCCAAAATACTGATCAATCAATTGTCTATCTCTAGCATTTGTTATTGTAAGTTCCTCGCTCACCTCAGGTTCTCCTTCATAATCTTCCATCTCATGGGTGAGTGAGCTAAATTCCATAGCGTCGGCATCGGAATCTGATGCCCCATCTTCCTCTTCCAGATCAATCTTAGGCTGAAAGTCATTGTCAGCGTCTATTTCATCCTGCTGGTCTTTCGCCAACTTGAGAATTTTTCTGGAAGTGGCTGGGTCATAAAAATCATTTTGGGAATGACCAGACTTGACCTTTGACGAAGTAGTGGACTTGAGATTTCCAGTAACAGATTCTATGTCCTTGAATAGGGGATTATGCCGCTTCTTAGCGTTTACTAAAGTGTTGACTTTCCCCATACCCAAGAAGAAGAGTTGTGATCGATGCCCTCATCGCGCACCGCAGGCTCATTTTTGTTAGCTACACAGAAGTGCGACTTGAGATCTATCTAATTCTATTAAATGTTGCAATGAGCTTAATTGTCTGCACTACATATTGTCACGAAGCTTAAATCTAACGAAAATAGAGGAGTAAAGTAGATGCTCTCCGCATAAGTCCTTGAGCGTCAAGTAGCGTAGACCACCTCTAATTGCGAAGACATTGTGAATCACTGAAGCAAGAATTTTGCACTCCGCATTTCCATCACCTGAAGCGCACGAAGAGACTGTGAATTTGATAAACACAAGATCGGAATCGGCATCGAATGAGCAATAGAAGGTTTGATTCCAAATCGGATTGTGACCGTTTCCCGCAACTATCCGGGTCGCTGGTTTAATGGGACTCCATGCAACGGTCTCAGCTCCAATTAAATCAAGCAGGATAAAAGGGTTTGTCTCGCCAGACCATCCGGATGGTTTGGGTAGTTGATGCGCGCTTATTACAGTGACCTCGAGCGTCTTCTGATAGGTCGGACATCGACTTTTTGTTAAGCTTGTGCCCTTGGATAGGGACGAACGCAAGTATGCTGGTTTCAAAACGTACCCATCACCAAATGGGGCATTAAACATTGCCTCATTAATTTGTTGTCCAAGGTCGTACGTTTGCCAGTTCGTGGCCACCATCTGTGCTCCAAACCGCCAAAAGATGATAGGATTGAAATTTGTTGATTTGAGTCTAAACTTGGAAGGATATATGCGCATCAAGTAGGAGCGATTGTGCTTGTCAACAGATATTCTTTTGTTCTCATCCTTGAGCATTGCGTTGATTGACTTTTCACTCAATGAAAAGCAATGGTTGAAAGTTTTTGATTCTGGAAGCGAAAAATTTCTAAATCTCACACCCTGAATATACACCCCTAAATCGCTTAATGATTGAATTACTGATTTTGTAGAATTTTTTTTTCGCAATTTCGAAGGAAATTTATAATTTGGGGTTTCATTACTTTCACTAAGCAGGGTGGTGGTTGTCGATGTTGTTATGGCACTGCTTGCGGATTGCGACACGTTTTCGGAAGGAAATAGAGAAAAGTCTGTTTTCTTCACCTTGAGGAGAATCCGAAACTTCAACATATCGGGGCTCGGAAGACGTTTTTTCTCGTCCAAAGGTTCCGATACAAGTTGCTCGCCGAACGTTGATTTGAAAATTGAAATTGCTTCTCTCTGCGATTCGGGTGTGCAGTGGTTCTCAATACTTAATATCAAAGGAAATGAAGTAACTTGGAATGCGTATGTCTTTATAGTTTTGGCGACGTTCCTTAAGGATATCCCACTTGTGAATGTTCTTCCATGATTGACAAGGGGTTCCGGATCACCATTATTACTATTCCAAATGTCGATCTCAAGACAACGGCACCCTCTTTGTAACGCTTTAATATAGCCCTCGACGGAGGATTCTCCTATAATTTGACGCCCCATTAAGTAGGTGTTGTGGGATGATAGCACGTAATATTCATTCAAAGGATGAGAAAAATATCCCTCTGAAGACACAAAATCACCTATCGGAGAACAGAATTTTGAGAGCAAAAACGAGTTGAAGTCCGATTTCGTCCAAAAGCCTTTCATACCACTATCATATTTCGAAAACCACTTCTGCAAGGTTGCTGCATCATCAGTCTGGGTTTGCTCGTGAAGCATAAAATCCCTAAATAAGTTGAATTGCATTTTTGATCGCTTATCCGAAAATTCTTCCCAATACTGATCGAGGTCAACCCTTTTGTTGAGCAAGCTTACAAACCTCTTGAACTGATCGAACAGTAATTCACGTGGAAAACTAAGCTTACCTCCTCTTGCTTCAATAAAAATCTGATTAATGAGCGTTGCGCTCAAGTTAACATTCATTCGTTTGGTGAACTTTACAACATCCTCTAATGAGAGGCTGTCTCTATTTGTGTAATTTCCACTCTCCGCTTTTTTTACAACCATTGATCTAGTCGAGTCGTGGAGATCGCTCAAGTTTAAAAAAAATGTTTGTGAAATGTCATCTTTAAGCCGTTTGAAACTGGAAAAAATAGCTCGAACGCGGCGAAAGTCGTACACAGTGTCAGCAATGAGATGAAGCGTTTTGAGACGGTTTTTTGATTGATTGAAAAAGGATATGGATATCCATTGCTTTTCAAACTCTTTCGAGACTTGGAACTCCTCTCTAAATCTCAGTGCTGAGTCGCCGAAGTATAAGCCTTTAATGTCATCAACCAAAAAATCGTAGGTTTTCCCCTTAGGGGACTCGTAAATAAACTTAAATTCTGAAGGTTCGACTTTCAATTTCACGCGTTTGTGAGATTTGTGAGATATTTTGAGTAGCAGAAGCCCATCCTTAAGGAATATCGGTGGTATTTTGAATGAATTTATGTCCTCGATAGAATGCAAAAGTTGTTTGTCATCATTATTGTGAAGCATGATCGAAGTCTGATTTCTCGAAAGCCATGTAACATTGTGTGTCATAAATAAAAAAGCCTAACGCTTCATGGAGTAAATTGAATATTCGTACCACTTCGTCAAATTTGTACCATGAGCGTTTTACATTATTTTACCGCTTTAATTTCTATAAGCTCCTTCTCACTGCCCGGGTACGGTATGCAGTCAAGAATGCCGGACAGGATCATATCACACCGACAGCGATTTATGGTACCGACATGTTAAGCTCCATTCTGACATCCATGCCCCGCTCAATGAGATACCTTTTCACATCATTGACCTCGTAATCTCCACGATGAAACATTCCCGCACCCAAAGCTGCATCGACCTCACAATCTAGCTCGAACACTTCTCCGAAATGCTCAGGACGACCCGCACCAGAACTTGCGATGACTGGAATAGAAACTCTCTGTTTCACTTGCTTCAAAAGCTCGAGATTAAAACCAATGTTCGATCCATCGTGATCGATGGAATTCAAGAGAATCTCACCGGCTCCGAGATCCTCGCATGCCATACAAACTTCCAAAGCACCTAAATCGTGTACCATCCGCCCCCCTCTTGAAGTGACCTGGTAGTAGCAGAACTCCTCGCCATTCGGCCCAAATTTATCAGGATCATCAATCTTTATGACTTCATTAAATGTCTCTTGAGCTGAACTCAAGTATTTCCGTTTTGGATCGATAGAGATTACCACGGCTTGGTTTCCGAACCTAGTACTTATCTGTTCAATGGCAGAGAGGCCTGATTTCTTTCTTCCTGACTTATAATATTGCTCGGCAATGACTACAGCTTCGGACCCAAGGCTTACTTTATCGGCCCCAGAGCTAAAGTAAAGTTCGGCGACTTTGGCGGCAGGAACTAACTCACTCGTCTCTGGGTCAATCATGTCCTTAATTCCCCCACCAACAGTTAACGGAACGAAGATCTTTTTGGCCGCCAACTGGAGCACCTCCAACATGGGTAGATCTTTTAAAGGGGATTCTCTGAAAGAAGTGATATTCAAAAATGTTATCTCGTCTGCTCCTTGAAGGTAGTATTTGTATGCCAAATCAACGGGCTTCCCCAAGTTTCTTACCTGACCACCTTGTGAGTCTGATTTTTCACGAACATCATATTGATCACCTTTGGTCACCACCAAGTCACCATCGTCGTTCGTGCGAACGTCAAGACAGGCTATGATTCGTTTGGAAGGAAAAGTAGAGGTTCTCTGGAATGCATTGGGTGGTTCTTCGCCCCTTTCATCTCCCTCGAGAAACGCCTTGATTACACGTAAGCCTGCAACACCAGATTTCTCGGGGTGAAATTGGGTGGCAAAAAAATTACCCTTGGATATGGCTGAGATAAATCTCTCCGATCCGTACGTTGAGAAGGCGAATCTCCATCCCGCCGATTCGGCTGCGGCGATTTCGCTGTCAATGCTTTTTGAATTGATGATGGCAGCATAAGAATGGACGAAGTAATATTTGTCAGTGGTGTTAATGCCGAATAAACGGGAGTCGTTTTCACTTTTTCGAGACGGTGAAATGTCATTCACGGTACTCCAGCCAATGTGTGGAACAGATTTGATCTGATTCTTACAAGCAGTATCATCCCGATTGAACTTTGTTAAGCGAAAATTCAAAATATTCAAACCGCAAGAGGAAATACTTTCCTCGGAGCTTTCGAATAATGATTGCAATCCGACGCATATACCCAACAACTTTCTATTCTCGCTCAAGTAGTTTCGAATTGGGCTCAAAAGGCCACGATTATTAAGTTCAGTAACGAAATGACCAAAATTGCCAACTCCTGGAAACACCAAATTCTCAATTTCATGATTGAACTGTTCAAAATCAGTACTATCGCGGATGTAAACAATCTCGTAGTCCCCAAGATGTTGAATTGAATTTGTCAAGCTCCGTAAATTGCCGCTTTTCACGTCTATGATGTGAACTCTACGCATTGTCTTTCTTGAGTTTGGGGTTATGATTATGCGGACGACTTTATTGAGCTTAAAGATGAGTCAATGGTGTACGGGCCGAAAGCCTCATCAATTCTTTTCGGATCGTATGTAAAAGAGATAGTTTCCACTCTCGTTCGTGACCGACTCTTGGTTGGTGAATTCTGTCAAAAAAGAATCCATGTCATCATACATATCGTGAAGACGGAGTGATATGTGACTCGTGACGAAAGCGTTCATCTTACTATCAGGAGATACAAGGGCGCCCCCAAACATGACATTTTTTGAGCCAAATATGACATGCAATTCGCGAATAATAGAATTCAAGAAATCTGGGACCAAACTCTCATCCTGCCGATAAATCTTGTCGGAAGATTCCACCGGTATTCTTGTTGTGTTGGAGTCCCTTTCAGGCGAGAACTGAGGCATATACATTGGAAGCTCCAATATGCCACCTTTTTTCAAAATTCGATGAAACTCACGTAACAAGCCTCGATAATTGTTTTGATTGAGCTGTAAATAAATATCACGTGATTGAATCACGTGAAACGTTTCGGATTGTACCGTGAAAATACTTTGATTTAGGTACTCAAAATTGTTCGGTTTGTGTCTCCTCTGTCTGACGTCGAAATTCGCTTCTTCAAATTTCGAATCAATGTCCTCCAAGTCCCTTCTCGTTTTTATTAATTCGGCCTTCGTCATCTTATTGTATTCTTCAAAGTTGTCAAATTGTAACTTCTTAAAAAAAGAATTATAAAGGTCGCTATCTGACAGATAAAAGGGATGTTTAGGGAGGGCTGAGCCATCATCAGCCTTCTCATCCTTCATAAAGATATTAGACTCGAAAACCCGAACAAATGGAATGGTAAGTGCCAAGTACCAGGAATATTGGGCGCTAAAAAAAATGTTGAAATTCAAAATTTTCAATGATTCCGTATTCTCCAACTTCATGTTTAGGCTGAAAAGATTGAATAATAGTTTCACTATTCGACGGTCCACAAGTGAGTTGCATCCTAATTTGGCCAACACATCAATATGATATTGCTCCAAGAGAATGTACTCATACAGAACTTTCGTAATTGCCTGTACGATAAGGTCAGCTCCGGGAAGTGATAGGGTTTCGCTTCCAATGCCATCTTGAGCTATAGATTGCATTTGAGTTCTCAAATCTTGGAAAGTTGACTTGAAATTGTAGTGGGATACGATTATAGGATCGAGGTGATCACAGAAATCGGGCAAGGAGAACGGTAAACTTAAAAGGTATCTCACATAATTCGTGAAGTTGGCTTGAATAAGCTCTTCTGGAAGATAGAATGCCTCGGCTTTGAGCTCATTACCCAATTGCAGGTGGAGCAAGCTTCTTATAAATTTTCTGCACTTGAATAATTCACAGGCGAGAATGCCCTCATGATGATATAATTCAGCATCACGTTCTCGATATATCTCGCTTTCATTCTTTCTATAGGAAAGCTTGGTAATGAATCTGCCGAATGATTGCATTCTAACATCTGCATAACTGACAGAATCCGCCTCATGCTGATTCTCAAATAGTTCGAGATAATTTTTATATCTCATCAATTGAAAAGAAGGGGTCAAAAATTTTCTTTTTAGGGATGTCTCCGAGTTTAGGTCAGCAACAGAGGAGATGATTTCATATTGCGGAATGTCATTTTTCATCAGACCAGCTGATGATTCTTTCAGGCCCTCTCTTGGTTTAATCTCAATGCCTCCGCAACTTGGTGAAAAGATCAGTGAAGCAGCCGGGACTTGCAGAAAGTTCAGATTTTTGTTGTGTTGGATTTCTTTCATCTTCAAGCTGGTAGAGGGATGTGACGCGCACATGTGACCAGTCAGATTTGATTTTTGTGATTCCAAAGACGGAACTGAGGCTTCAACATTGTTGTGATAATGCATCTCAGACGAGGTAGGGCGAAGTGACTCTATCAGGTTTCGCAGATTTATCGACTCCGATAAGGAAGATTTCGTCTCGCTTGAATTGCGGCTTGTTTGCGAGCCTCGGCTAGGCTTATGACGAGTATTTTTTTTGGTTTTGCCTTTTAGTTTTTGCTGTGTCTGATACAGACCTGAAGGTACTATGTAAAAGTTCATTTAACGGTTATATCGCTTTTCCTCAGGGATTCGGAACCAAATGATACATGGGTTTTCTGTATGCAGTCCTAAAGTTATCGAGCTATATTCTGTCAATTGCTTGAAAGAGTTCGCTGTCTGACCCTCATTGCCTTGTAAATTATTTTCCATGCCAAGATCGCGTTAAAGCCAGTTTTGAGATGTGATTACTTCTATATATATATGTCATTAGTGTCACTTGCGAGAATACACTGAGATGTTTTCCTCAAGGGTGTATCAATTTTCGAGGAGAAGGAAGTTAGAAACGTTTTATTCGGTCAGGAGTATGGTCTTCAGCTGACTTATTTATTCATAACTCCGGAGTTCCCTATCATTAAGTTCATCGGAGCGATCATTTGGAAAATGCGGTGGATCTCCCGCTGAATGTTCGTCTTTTTTTTTGCTTGTCCCGTTTTAGAAGCTCGCTTTTAGCCAAGGGATCAAACGAATGATTTCTCTTTTTGTTCCTGGCGGCCTCAGATTTGTGTTCGTTTTGCATTTTCAAGGCCTGCTCATAATCAAATACTTCCTTCTTTTCCAACCCACCTCTGGAGTTAATTGCCTTACTTGGATGCGGGGTCAGCATATGTCCCGTCAAAGTCCTTAATTCTAAATCCTCTTGAGCAATCAGCGTATTAGTTTCCAGGTTCTCACTTGTAGCAGCTAGGTCGCTTTCAAATGGTTCCTTCAATTCCTGGGCTGGGCTTGATTTAAATACTGTAATCTTTGGATTTGGTGCTGGAACATGACGAGTATCCTTCGCATTGGAGACTAGGAATTGAGACGAAAACACCTTGGACGAATCGCATAAGAGCGTGATGGCGCCCGCAAGAAAATCTTCCTGAAGTCCCATGGAGCTTTCTATCGAGATCAACCCCTTACTTAAGGAGCCTCTGCGAGCCAAGTCCGGGGAGCTCGAAAGTGAAGATTTACTCTTGAGCTTGTTCAACAGATCTGCAAGATTCTGCAAGTCGCACATTTCGACGTTGACATTTGGCAAGGAGGAAATTATTTCAGCATCAACGGGAGAGCTAGCCGAAGCTATCCTCACCATGGAGCTGTTTGGCATAATAAACCGAGGTGACTCGTCAAGGATTCGGGCTTGCTGGTCCCTCCAGATGAAAGCCTGCTTCACTTGATCCGCCATATTAGGATTGATATTGTAGTTTCTCATTATCTGAGCCACTTCATCGAAGTCGTTATCTGATCGAAACTTGTGGAACTCGAATTTTCGCAAAGCAACCTTCCGAGAAGAGTGCAACACAAGTGACATCTTCTCATTCCCACTGGCCAACAACATGTTCCTAAGTTGTTCATAAATGAATATCAAAAAATGAGTATCAGCACGTGCATAATGCATCATAGCACTCGATAAGGGCCTGACTCTCCAATCTGCCAATTGAAACTTTTTTGAGGCCTTGAATGCAGCATATCTCTCAAGTAAAAAGGCAAGCGAGAACTTTGGAAAGCCTAGGACCTTCGCTGCGTGATAAGTATCAAAGAGGGACACTATGTAGAGACCGAAATCTCGTTGAAGCCAGATTATATCCATAAAAGCACCATGAAATACTTTTATGATGCGAGGATTGGTGAAAACTTGATTGAGTGACTCCATATGTGATCTTAGTGCAATAACATCTACTACCCAATCTTGAGCCCTAGTGGATATTTGCATAAGACAAGTTATTCCATAATATGAGCGTAAGTCATGGTGCTCCAAATCTACCGCTATAACATCTGATTGGGCAAGATCTTTGATCATTGAGTCAAGCTGATCTTTTGTGCTCACCCAGATAGCAGATGTGGTTTCTAGATCTTGTGGTTCTGTGGGTTCGCTTGAGATGAGGATGTCTTCTGGATAGGGTTGAGTCAAAACTTCGTATTCGTAAGGATGAGGGTACTGTCCATTTGAATCCTGACGAAGCAGAGCTTCAATCGGCTTGAGGGAGTGGGGCTTTGAAGTCAACTTGGGAACAAATGGATGTGAATCAGAATTATCAACTTTTGAGTCGAATAACAATTGTGGTTTACTGATAGGGTCTGCAGATCGATGATAGTTTTGTGCATGGCCACGGGTTTCATGCTTCTCTATTGCAATTTCCAATCGTTCGTGAATTGAGTCAAGAAAAGACTCGATATTGTCCCATTTGAAGTCCGAATTCAGATCGGTGGAGGCGTTCTCACGCTCATTCTGTTGTGACCTGAGCTGGTCGATTAATGCAAGAAATATCGCTAAGGTCTCCGACGTGAGACTCTCGACATCTGGGTCTATTGAGCGAAAAAAGAGAATATCCTGAGATGAGAGAGCTAGCGAGTACCGAACCGCATCCATCACTCTAGGCAAAAGAGTGGTAAATCTCGTTTTCGCCTCCAGCATTATGTAAAATACTAGCAAGCAATTCTCGAGGATGATTTTTAGTCAGCCGTTGACTGTGATGCTTTATTTTTTTTTCCGCAGAATTTATGTGAAACCGCAATACGCACGAAAATGTTATATTTTTCGATGCTCATCGCGACAGACTTCAACCTTATCAAATGCATTTTACTTGTTTGAGCTGTGGCTTGTCCTTCGGGGACTCACAGCAGCAGAAAATTCACATGAAAACTGACTGGCACAGATACAATTTGAAGCGAAGAGTCACAAATCTTCCGCCAATAGATGAGGATACGTTTAGAGAGAAGATTGAGCACTTAGATTCTACGTCTAAGGGAGAACCTCTGAGTGTCAAGGGTGAAAAAAAAATAAAGACGAAACAAAAAAGAAAAACGCAAAATAATGCCGGAGCCTCGAAAAGTGAAAGTAGAGACACGATTCCTAGCAACCTGGAGGATGTTCAAGATCTAGAGTTCACAGAAGATGATCATCTCGATCGAGTTTTAGAAGAGAAGAGAGCACAAGCCGTTGAGTTGAGCCCAAAGACTTGCCTCTTTTGCTCCAGAAAGTCAGCAATGAACTTTTCAACGGTCGAAGAGAATGTGGCCCATATGTCCAAAGCACACGGATTATTCATACCAGAAAAACGATACTTGGTGAACCTTGAAGGGTTAATATCTTATTTGGGAGAGAAGTTGGGTTTGGGAAATGTTTGTTTATCATGCTCATATCAAGGTAGAAATTTGGATGCGGTTCGTGAACACATGCATAGCAAGAGGCATATGAGAATCCCTTATGAAACAGATGCTGAGAAATTGGAGTACTCAGACTTCTATGACTTCACTCCCTCGTATTCCACAACCAATCAAGATGCTAACGATCAAGCTAATTCAGAGACTCTCAATGACGATAACGATGATTGGGAGGATATTTCAGGAGATGACAATGGCAGTCAGGATGACATTTCACTTAGCGAGACGGAAGAAGACATATTACTTGACATAGGGGGTGAGCTTATCCTTCCTTCAGGTTTGGCCATTGGTCACAGAGCCACGCGAAAGCTGCGGAAGCCTAGGGCGGAGGTAGTACTTTCAGAGGGTCAAGGTACTGTCGTGGCTGCCGAAAGCAGGCAGTTTGGTTTGGGATCTCGTTTCCCGATTACGAAAGTTCAGCAGGAACGTTGGAAAGCAGAGAAGAAGATGGCAGATCTAAACGACAGACGTCTGGCGAAATATGTTAACAACCAACCATACTATAGAGATCAACTCTTACAATAAATTATTGGTTTGGACTCTATTGGAGCATTCTACACCTTATTCGATATTAAGTTTCTGAATGTAGCCTTGTTCAAAGTCCTAAGATAAAAGTGGGAGAGTTGGCACAGGAAAGAAAGTTAGGACCTCAACTCACCTGAAATTGCAGTCTCCTGCTACATACAGAAAATCTTGCTGTCTTCATGGGTCAATCACTTGTATCTGAAGCAATACTGTCTATGGAGGCAAACAGGTCTGGCAAAAGATACAATCAAATCCAATATGAACCAAGATAAGCCATGCAGCAAAATACAATACCTTGGGGCAAAAAACTGACCAAATAAAGAGGTGGTATCTTTGCGCGATACACGATAAAATCAAACTAGCCAGCGAAATTAGGTAAAAGATGGATATGAGCAGGCTTCTATCAAGAAGATATTTCCTCGAAGCCTCTGACGAAAGAGCTTTGCAATGCAACAATCGGTAGTATGCAAGTCCCCAGTATAACGTCGGGCCAAAGTTGGAGATGAAAGTGAGCAAACCAACGACTGGAAGATCGTAGGATCGAAGTCCATTGTAGGCATTAGCGAGATCTATGGTAGCTATCAGGTTTGAGTTTCCTGCTGAAAAAAACGACAAATTCTGCAAAATGAGGGTCACAAGGGAAAGGCAAATGCTGTAATCCGATATCGAGTCATCTAACATGCGCTTGATGTTGCACTCTAATATCCAAAAAACAAGGTACATTGGAATGATCTCGACTCGAGATTGATGTATAAATATGTTCACGACAAGCAAGTTCATCGAGAATTTTCTCATCTTATGTCGCTCAGTCAATTTGAGAGTAAAAACAACGAAAAACAAGCCATAAAATATGCGAGAACAGTCAATTGCCAAGGACTGTAAAGCGTCCAATGACTGAGAAAGGTCTAGCAAAGGTGCAATGATCGTTGTGACGAAAGGTGGAATTGCCTTACCTTCAATTGTGAGTTGTAAAACCTTAAGAATTATGGTACAAGAGCACATCAATATCTCCAAGAGAGTAGCAAGCCATATTCTGAAGCTAGCCAAGTTAGCAAACCTCATGAAGGCTAATGGCGGGCCAAAACAACTCACTAACACCAAGGTCCAGACTATGCCCCCGGTTTGAAGGATGAAGCCAGATAAGTGAGACGGTGAACGATCTTTCTGACCTAGTGAACTCCATGATCTCAAAAGCCTGAGACAGATGTAGCTGCAAAGCACCGATTTCCAGCGCAGAGGATATTGAGCAATGAAGCACCCAAAAAAAGATATCGCAAAGAACCACCAAAACTGATGTTCTTCCTCAATGAAGGAGGAGGCGTGAAATAGGCACGCATATGAAAGCACGATCATGAGATACAAAGTAATGAACTTTGATGATTTGAGACCAGATCTAATGAATGCACCGCAGTATGAGTATAGGGTGACCACGGAAGTGGAAATGGCAACAAAAAATCCCATATACATGCGTGTTAATGAATAATTTGTCGCATTGAGCACCAATGTCCTTTTAATTCGGTATAGAAACTCATAATAATGCGATATAGAGTGATTATGAAGAACCCTCAATGATTCTAGGTCAAGTAATAATTCCAGGCTGCCACTTAAGCGTTGAGTCTCGAAAAGAGCATATAGTTGTTCACAATTCTCCAAAAGCACTTTTTTTTTTGCAAAGTCCCCATGCCAAAGGTGAAGTAATTGTGGTATTATGACCCCCACGCTGTTCTTGGGTATAGGTATGTTAAATAGCGCTGCTAAAGTAGGTACTAAATCAACTTGGTCGACACTACTGTAAAAATTGAAGTCATTTCGTTCGATGGGGCTTTCAAGGGACGTCGATTCGTTGTTTACGCATGAAAGAAATCTCGACGAGATAAAAGCAAGACCCGGGCTTGTTTCGCCTGGTGAGGATCCACCATGATTTCCTATCTCATTCATCCCGTGATCACCCATAAGGACAACCAACGTAGACGAAGCTCCACCGACCTCGGACAGATAGATTTGCTGTAAAATCTGGTCCATTTCCTTTTGCTTGACTGCCATATGTTTAGACTTAGGTCCGCCTGAGTGGCCGATGTGATCAAGCCCTAAATAATGCAAAATTAATGCGTCGAAGTCATTGAGGAGTTGAGCCTTTATATGCCGCGAGACATTTCTATCTACCTCAACGAAATCGTTCACAAAAAACAGACTTGTTCCCTCGCTCTCGTGGAAGAATATATCTGCTGGAAATAATTTGAGCCAGGTGTCATCGCCGAAGAAATTGATTTTCCGTCCACCCTCTTGATTAAGAAATTGCTTCACCCATGAATCGGTGAAGGTTAAGCCTTGAGATTGATCTTTGTCATCAGCAATGTTAAGTACAGCATCCACAAAGCTAGGGATCTGGCCCGTTGTTATACCCTTGAGACGCGGTAATGTCACGGTGGGTGGATTTGAGTATGCTGTGAAAGGAATAGCGCTGCCTTCTCGGATCAAGGAATGAAGGAACGCCATATTTGACTCACGAGAATACATGAAATCAGATCTCAACGCATCCACCACAATGAATATGAGCTTCTCAAATTGTGGAGATCCGAGATGATTGGCAAAGGCGTGTTCACTCAAGAATTCGCCATCTCCAGGGGCAATGATCTTCGACGGAAAGAATCCCCCTGAGAAAATGCCGAGGCCGAGTGCCCCTAGTAAAGTTAAAAAGAGATTCTTCAATGTGGCTGCTCGGGACATGGCGCTAAATTCAACGCGTCCGTATAGTTCACCTGATTGACATTCTTGTTACAATAAGTACTGTGTACAAGACCCGTCTCGTGATTAATGTCTCGTGACATGGCTAACTTTTGGTGTTATCAGCGGAAGCGGAACTGTTTTAACTGGTCAGAGAGAAGAGAATTATGTATTCTTTTATCTCAAATGCCCTCTTGTTGTACTTAGAGTGTGTTCCTCACTATTCATTGTTTGGTGTTATTTAGGGTTCTCCGGGAAGGCCCGTAGATATGAATATATAAAGTATATAGATGAGGACGTAAGAGACTAAGTGAAATTTATTAAGCTTCTGAACCTCATAAGTCACACCCTAGTTGGGTGTACTAAAGTTATCAGTTGTAAGACAAGGTACTATGCCGGAAATCTATCTCACCAGACTTTGGAACAGATGCCAACATTACTGTTAGAATGCAGCATGGTACCCAATATGCAAGAATACATGGATTCCGGGTAGCTGTTTGCTACTATATTAGGATGTAATGGAAAGAATTCGGATAACTTTTTTTCCAACCTCTCAAGATATGTACCGCAATGATGGTATGCTAGGGATAGAAAATTTTATAGAAACGACTTATCCACTTTGACGAACAATAGTCGTTGAGCGGAGACTAGGACGCTTTCAGCGCCTGCACGATAAGCAAGTCTGGGTCGTCGCTGGATTCTATGGATTTCGTTCGTTTGATTGGAGTGACTATTGCTAATCTCTTCCGCAATCCAATTCCGACCCTCATCACCCACTAGCAACAAAGCCATAAAGGCCTTGTCTAATTTAATCATTGATAGCTGAAACACAGACCAGCTTCTCAATGACACAACAAACCAGCGAAACCATGAAAAACTAATCTACATATTGCTCTAATCTTTCATTAGAAAACTTGGTAATATTGGGACCAATTAATTAACTTCGAACATCATCCCGGAGACGTGCCATCGCTGGAGAATATTAAAGGCAAACCATGTATCAGAGTAACATTAAGGCGTACTCTCTAGGATCATAATAAAATAAACATCGAGAATGTACTTTTTTTCTAAAGATTTTGAGCGGCATAATGCTTTAGAATTTGGAATCCACCAAGCTAAGAGACTACATAGCTCTTTATCTGCATAATAAGCCTGTAATTCACCTTTACAAATACAATGGTCAAACTATGTTAAAAACAAAAACATTGAAGAGCATTTAGGGCAGAATATGTAGTAAAAATTTCTATGTGATTCTATAAGTTAGTTTGCGTAAGATAGAATCAAAATTCCGGTTACCGAAACTTCACTTGACATTCCAACTTTGGAACAAGCGTTCCTTGAATGCCACAAAAATATCAAGAACACAGTCACTTTAGTATTAAAAATCATCATTCCCATTGACGTTTCCTTTACCCAACAATCAGACAGACGTAGCTCCGCAATGTCATCAATTACAAATTGATGTCCTACTAAAATTGAGAACGGACTTGGATGAACTTTGAACAAAGTCCCTAGGATAACAAATACAATTCGACTAAGTAAGCAAAGAATATTTCACCAGTCCATATTTGTAGTTCAAGAATAATGTGAAGTAGTATGTTCCATTTGCTAAAATGGTATATATAAAGCTTTCTCTGTCGATGCGGTGTATAGATAAAATTTTCTGTCTCAAGGCAGAGAACAACAAGATATACTATTGCGATTTGTTAACCAAAAATTTTCATGACATCTTGAATACTCTTCTAGGATGTTCAAATTGCCGACCGAATTTGCTTGTTTTAATTCAAATACTTTTGGTGTGTGTTTCAGGTCAAAACCGCCTTACACTGCTTTCTTCAAAGTCGGAATTGGTATTCATATTTCTGCTCTTCTTGTATCCTCTGCACTATTACTATTCACCAAAAATTTGTGTTCTGTAAGGCGAAAGAACCATCAAATATTGCATTTAAAAAAAGTTTCACTACGGTACAAAAATATTAGCAGTCCCAAAATTAACTGACAATAGTTAGATTATGGCCTGGTCACCCAATGTGGCGTCATGCAATTCATCTGTTCTTTGAACTGCTTATGTTTCATTGTAGAACAAATTAACCTTATGTGGTGGAGAGTTTATGAACTCCCTGAAGATGATATTGTCTGCGCAATTGTGTTCGTTGATTCCTTTACTCATGTGGTAAATCGAGGTGTATCCTAAATTTGTGTTCATATTGGATGTAATAAGTTTACAGAACATTTCTCAAAATCTTTGGGAAGGTCCAATGTAATGTCTTAGTGTTCTACTTAAGATGATGGGATATCAATTAGATTGTTCTGACTTTGTGCCCACTGACAAATTTCAAAAGTCTCCTCGCCCTCGGAACTAAATAAACAATCATCATTCGAACAATCGTCAATCCTCAAAGTTATTGCATTTTTGGATTTCATTTGTAGCAGCTTCTCCCGTATGAGAATTCTCATACTCTGTTGCTAGAAGATTTTTGTAGGACTTAGAGTCGTCAGGGAGGGGGACTTGGTATAAGAAGTGAATCTCTGTGCTGCTAACTGTCGTTCTCCGATGCCAAACAATCAAGCTGTAAGGCTGGCTTTGTGATACAGTTGCGAAGTGTTTTTCTGGGTTTTAGAGGTTTACTACTAACTCTTCATTGTGTTGTGACGCTATCATACGATCAAATTTTTTTGTACAACTATTAGCGATGTAACCGCTTCTACCGAGACAACTCTGCCACACGCACAACACTACTCAACGACGATTATGGATCAATAGCCTCATATTTTGCGGCTCGCAGCTCAACCTCAGCATCTTCCATGAGAGTCCCTCCGCTGACTGAAAATTGACCCCCTCCGCTGATCATCATTATGTCGACTGCATTAGTTGCAGTATTGTTAATTCTTGTTGGTTGCTCCACATCATCATCAAGTGGTCCAAGTCCAGGAGCATAAGTATCACCAAAACCCCAAGAGTAAACTACTCCATCCTCCGTTACGGCAAACGAATGATGAGACCCTGCGCCTATTGCCTTGATTTTCAATTCAGGTTTTCCCACAATGATCTTTGTTGGCATGGGAACCGATCTAGCTCTCCCGTGATTATCTTTAAAAGTGTAGGGCGGCAATTTATCACTAGGTATCCCCAACTCTTGCATATCCAATCGACCCCAAGCAAACACATCTCCTTTGTCCGTCAATGCAAGAGAGTGATGTTCTCCTCCTACGATGCTTTGAATTCCTAGGCCCGACAACGCCTCAACTTTGGTGGGTTTGATGATGACAGATCCATCCTCTAGCTCTAGATTATTTTCGACACCACATTGTCCGTATTGATTCAAGCCCCAAGCATAAACCTCGTTTTTGGTGTTCACAGCAAAGCAATGATAATCGCCGCATGCTATATACCTTATGTCGTATAATCCAAATTGCAGCGGGCGAAGAGCTCTCATTTTATGTCTGTCAAGAATCCTTCTGCCAAGCTGGAACTGTTGACCACTTCCCCAAGCGTAGACTATTCCTTTAGAATCTAAGGCGAGAACATGGTCTTTTCCACCAGCGAGTTGAACTATGTTCTTCAAGGCATCGTTTCGACAAGGAAACTCCTGAATTAGGGTTTTTTCATCGTATCCGAGTAAACCTTCGTTTCCTCGGAAGGTGCCCCATGTGTAAACGTCACCATTTTCGTAAAGAACACCGCTTAGGTTGTCTGTAGCTAACAACTGAACTATCCTTCCATTGTTTGGTAAATTTTCAACTAAGCCTGGCGTGGCCTCGGCTTCATTCAAGTCTCCGTCATCGTCAGAATCCTCATCATCCATTGATTTCAATTGCTCTTTAACTTTGCTGGTATCACGTCCCAAGACTTTGCTGTCGTTGGTACCCCAAGACCAAAGACGATTGTCTGAATCCAAGGCCAAAACATGCATTCCTCCAACAGCAAAATCTACGATACCAGACGAACCCAAAGTTTCAGGTACAAGGAACGGATTGAGACGTGGACGCTTCACTTCCTTAGTCCGAGCTTTCGGCCCAAGACCTAACTCACACATTGAGCCGGTTCCCCAAACAAATATCAGCATAACCGCTCTCTTCGGAGAAGGTACCTTGTTCACATCCGGTAAGGAGTTATATGAGCTAAGTATTCGAGAAGAAGTCGAGCGACGAGCCTTCTTTACCGGTGATGACGCTTCATCGTCTTGTTTGCGTTTTGGTTGCCTCGTGAGAGATACCATTCGTGCCAGGCGGACGTATAAGCTTTTTTTACTTCTGCTTCTTAGTATTTTTTATGCGCGAAATGGGTGCATTTATCTTTTGTTCCGGTAGGCTTTGAATTCAGCCGTCTAATACAATCTACATATTCTTTGGCAAGCTGTTCAGTACGTGTTATTATATAGTTCTGATATCATAGAGTATTTCTCAGAGTGGTTTGATAGCCTTTTCTCCGGTGGGTATACTTATTGTATGACTCAACTGTCCACCGTGCGACGTGTTGCAAAAGATATCCGGTCGAACCAATGGCTCTGAACAACGCAAGAAAAGCGACCATCCATAAGATGAATGTAAGATAATAATTCCTCTTGGTTTCTCCGGGCTCATAAACTTGTAACATGCTCATAATGAAAATGAGATTCAAGAGCAACCACAGAAGCACAACTTTGGTTCTCACATGCTTTGCATAGTCTTCACCATCTAGATCAACAAACTTTTCGGTGGGAGGCTTCACTTTTTTGTTCGAGCGTCTCGATCTGATCGAGTAAAGCGTTTCAAGGTACACCTCGTCGATGTTGTAATCTTGTACGATCACCTCAAACTCACCCTGCTCATTTTGCTGAATGATATACTGATTCGATGTGTCTTCCTTTGGGTTATTGTCTCCTTTTGTTCCCCACGAGACGTCATGTGTATTGCAAAAGGCAAAGATTTGAAGTGTGCATGTGTAAGAGGGAATCATCAAAAAGTACTGTATCAGGCATGTTACCATATGCCATGGATCCAAGTACAATATGGACATGAGGGTGTACAAGCCATAGGTTGCTAACAAAGAGACCACAATGCTTACGAAGACGTAAGTTGATGAATCTCCCAAGCCGAATTGACGAATCGTGCTGATGACGAAGTAAAACCCGACGATCAATGCATACAAAGCGCAAATTGTGAGCAAGATGATCAAAGTTTTGAAGATGTTTTTTGAAGCATGTGGTCTATTGCCGATTGAAGCCACAAAGATCGAGGTTAGTGTGCAAATGCATAAATAATTGAAGATAGTGAAAATCCAGAAGCCTGCCCGACCAGTACTACTCTCTGACACCAATGATCCTGTGAGGAAGTAGAAAGTCAAATAGAAGTTGCTGAGCGAGAAAAAGGAGAGCACTGTGCTGATAAGCTGGTACACGAATTCCACACTAAGCCAAAACTTTCTAGCGAATGAATGCTCTGTTTGCAAAATTCTTGGTGTGTGTCTTAACGCGTACAAGGCGGCAAAAAAAGCACCGTTGATCCATCTTCTCCTTTGAGACAAAAATTCTGGGATATTTTCAGGTACATCTGTTTCACCAGTGGCTTGTTTAACAAATTTTAGAACCCAGCTTTCGTTCCTTTTTGCGACCAACTCCCAGCATAAAATTCGGTCTTCGGCCAAATACATGTTTGCCTCAAAAAAATTCGTCTTACTGTTCGAGAGCCGACGTGAGTTCAAGAGGTCCTCACCTTTGAAGTACGAAGCCAAAGGGCCTGTACCGTCAGGGTGGTTCCGTAAAGCAATGTATCGATAAGCTGAGAGGGCGCCTGGAAGTACGGATATATATCCGAAAATACTCTCAAGGGGCTTGTCTAGTATATTGGACATCTTGTATTCGAAGTTCTGTGAAGCAACTAAGGGATTTAATAAATTTGACCATCCCTTTCCTTTCATTGCTGTAATTTCCCCTGCTGCTCCTGCAACATTCGAGTCCTTGTCGAAAGCTTTCCATAGATTATACACTGCGTGGTTATCCGGCTTAGTACCGACATCTAAAAGAACGATGACGTTAGGATCCAAGACGGGACAAAATGCATTAAAAAGCCATCTGTGGGAATTGATTTTCTTTTGGTTTCTTTCCTTTAGACAAAATAAAACTTGGACTGGTGTGAGGCATTTTTCGTCACCCTTAAACTTGAGATTTTCGTCGATTGAAATCTGTGTTGTATATTCAAAGAGGTGAGCTTTCACCTTGTTGTTGTTCACATAGGGTCGAGCTAAGTTATCTTGATAGCATCCTGTCGCTGTAAGTAACTGAAGCACAGCTTCGTTTACCTTATTACGACCATCCGCCACAATTATGACTTGAACTTTTTTCCACAGATCTTTTCCCCAAGTAGATGACTTTGCTCTAGAACACAAATGAGCCACATTCTTCATGATGCCGTGCATAGTTCTTGCAAAAGCATATTCGTCCTCGTTGTACATAGTTACACAAATGACAATTTCCGTTTCCCTTCCATACCTAACAGCTCTTAAGGTGAATCCATCGTTCACGAAGTCGTCAGGCTCAGCTGTGCAAGCAGTGTAGGTCATATTTGTGAATTCTCCAAAAGGTGATTCTGTTCTCGTCAACACCTTCCTTAATTCCTCCGGGATACGGTTCTCAAGAACGAAATTACCTGTTCCTCCGCCGATAATCCTAACCTTTCGTTTAGTGACAGCTTTGGCCTTTGCAGGAGTGTAATCGTCTGGAACCTTGTTCATGATATCTCGGTCGATAGAGACCCCAAAATAGTCACTTTGGCTACCTCCATAGGACTGATATCCCTCGCTGTATGCGGTATTTGTATCAGATATAGATTGCTCATCGTATGTCTTCTGGTAAAACAGGTATCCGGCTTCTACAGATTCTGTGGACATAATGGTCTCCAGATCCGAATTGCTAGTAGATCTGAATTTTGCATTATTAGCCTCCGCAAATGTTTCAGGAGTGAAGATTGGCTCAGGAGGTTCTAAAATTCTGTCGCTTTTCGTTGTACTCTTTGTCGAGCGAATACTGAAGTCGATACCATCATCCATGGGGGAATCCGGCCTATTGTAAAACGTAAGCTTGCCTTTGTTGTTGCGCTTTGGACTCTCATCAAGTGTGAATTTTGCTCTTGCTGTGTTCGAAGTGGGTAGTCTAGGTGTAATAGTTTCTCCGATATTCACGGAGTTTTGCTGAAAATGGTTGGTAGATCTGGAAAATATATCAGGTGAGCTAGCTTTTATATTGTCCTTACTGGCATCGAAAGTGTCATAAGAAGTGTCATCAAAGTCATTCTGTCCTTGTGAACCAAGCTGATACAATCGACGGGGGGAGTCTCGGGCAAATACAGCGTTGGGGAACCTTGGTGTTGAGATTATATCTGTTTCATCCTCCTCAAATGGATTCTTCATTTTGAAAGGAGAGATCTCAAGTCAATAATGTAATTAGGCGCTGTAATCTGTTGTTGAAGTCTTTACATCCCGTGAGTTGAGGATGTCGTACAATGTTTTTGTTGACATATAACCCAATTCGGAAAAATGTAAACATTAGTCGATACAAGCGAAATGGGATGAAACATTGGAAGACTGACACACTGTTACAACTGGGGATATACTACCGTAGTATACAAATTCACCACTCAGATCGCTCATTTACATTTCAGCCTCTCGATTTGTACATCCGCACGTTGTGATGTTAAGTTGGAATTGTTCCAATCCGTCACTTCAAAACTCATGCTTATCGATTTGCTTCCTTTCGTAACAAAAATTTATCATTCTTTCAATCCCAAGTTCTATTTCATTTGCTTGCTTATCTTTTTTTTTATTTTTCTAATTTGTCCTTTGATTTTTGCCATTTCGCGTACACTTGTAAAACCTTTGTGAATTCGTGTAAGGCGCAACGAATCTTGAAACTAATCATGATTTTTGTGAACCTAGTAGCTAAAAAAAAAAAAAAATATACTTATTGAGATCTTTTCCACTAAATCGCTTCGGGGTCCTTCACTAACCAAAGGTAGTAATGCACAATACGAGAATTTGAGGAGACTTAACTGGTTCGTTAAGATAATACGCAGTGCTTACTCGAGGCGACGACGATTAGGAAGAGATGGGGTAACACTCATACCTTTCCTGACTCGAGCAATGAAGCAAGAAATGCGCCGAGTCACACCAATGAGACCTTAAGTCCACAACACAACATAGATTGTCCATTGAGGGATTATGACTGATTTTTTAGTGATAATTTCTTAGGCCGAACGGTGATGGACCATCTTATGTTTTTCTGATTAAGAGGGATTACCACTATAGGTATATAGCTGTAGTCGTTAATATGTGGGTGGAAACATCTGATTCTCGACACCCTCTTAATATATACGTTCTTAAAAAAAAAAGAAAAAAAAATCTCGGAAACAGAACTTTGCCTAAACACGCTTTGTTGGCTTTTCATTCGAAAATATTGGTCTCTGATTCAGAAAGCTATTAATGGCAATTTCCCTGCAAATGTATCGCGTCTTCGTCCTTTCTGATTGTAGATCAAAAAAGCTGAGCTTCTCCATACAATTCTCATTAGGCGGAGTAGATCGAACTGAGCGGAGAATAACAAGAGGGAGTGATGGATGTAGGTAGGTACAGCATTACACCAACAAGAGAAGATTGGTAGTTAACTAGCCTTGGGCTGTTTTGTTCACCCATTGGCGCCTGCTTATATCATGCGTGAAGAATAGATTAAACACCCAGAAGGGTGTAGTGACAAATTTTGCAAGATACTAAAGAGTGGTTCTTTGATAGGTCAGTGGTGTGGAAGAATCGTTAGATGAAAGAGAATATTCCAGTCAAATTGGTACAAATACCTTGAGTGCATCACAATTCGTCTCTGTAGTAGCTTGTACCACATCTGATGCAGGGCGATAATTTTTAAAGAATGGCCGAAGTGACGATACTTTTGCAACCTTACAAGCGATGGAGTTGTGCCCAAGTGTTGATGGATAATGTAGAGACAAGATCAATCACCCAGATGAGAAATGGTCAAGCGACTCTAAAAATTTCAGTGAAGGTGCTGATGATCATGGAGGCTGTCGCCTTAGGCTACGGTCCGAAGTGAACTATCATCGCAAATCTGTGCCCCCACGCACAAACCCTTCCAACAGCTGTCCAATTGGTGGTCTTAAGAAGCAAACTATTGGCATGAATTAACCTACCATCCCAGTCAAAGGCTAGCTCCCGCTATCACTAAGAGGTATCCGAAGAGGACGCTCATAGGAAGACTGCGTGGTCAGTTCATATTTCCAACTTGGCCGCATTATCAACGACGCGATCTAGTAGGTGTTAAGTGCAGGAGCTCGCGTTATATAACTTTGCCTGTCAAATTCTGGAAAAGTATGGTTGTTCCTGAGTCTTACTTGGAGACATTCTCTCCAGATGAGCTTCAATTTCTTTCAAGTAATGATCTTATATCAGTGATACCACGAAGCGCGATTAACTCATTCAATCTTGTTGGCGTATGTGCAGTCATATATATTTATTTGGAAGTCTTACTAATTTGGCAGAGAACGGTACCTCAGTTGAGAGTTTTGTCACGAGCTGAAATTCCAATTTGGATCGCCATAATTTTGAAGGAGCAGGGTAAGTGCAATTTGGTTCCTCCACCTTGGTTGAATCGCGAACAACTTAAGGAAAGGTATGAGGAAGAGAAGCAACATAAAAATCGATTTTCTCAATTGCCGTGGAATTGGCAAGAAATATCTAGGGCCTTCTTGCGCCATGCTCCTGACGACCTACAGGATCCGGCACCAGAATTGTTTTATATCTTGCAAAACATCAAGGAGATCCGGAAACTGAAGGCACAAAGAGGGCTTCATGAACTCAATGAATCCAATGTCCAACTTAATGGGTTGTCTTTGATGGAGATCAATGAAATCAAACCTTTTGTGATCAAAGTCATGAATGAGCTAAGCACTCTTCATGAAGCCTCCAGCATTGCTCAAGCTCAGAATGAAAGTGATGAAGATTCCAGATCACGTGACGCCTACCAATAAGAACAGATTTTTGAGTAAGCTCGATCTACCATGACTATCTCCACCATCAAGCATATGAATGTAGGCCGCATCAATTGGAAAGGGAAGCGCGAGCTCATCCTATCGATTTTGAAGAGCACCACCACCAAGCGGGAAGCGAAGGAGTATTTGACAAAGTATCGCATGAAATCGTCATCTCAATTATCGAATAGATGGGTCATTGAAGGGCTCGAAAACAAAAATAAAAAGCTTATTCAGGAGGATTTCCGTTCAGACGCAAAGCTTGATCGAGGGAATGTGTTAAGTCCCAGAATACAGGCTGCTATTTTTCGAATACCAGCCACTCTATCTCCATTAACCTTCGAAAGAATGATAGTAACTTTTAAGACTTTACAGCAACTCGGTGTCTCCCCCATTCTAGTTGTCGAAAATCCTGACTTACATGTAGGAGACGGCATTCCGAGCTCGAAGATATTGAGCTCGAAGTTCCTTCGCTTTGCCAATGTTTTGACTGATCCGAATACATCAATGGCCTTGCATTTCACGCCTTTGCTTTCAGCGTACAGTCAGGTTGATGGTCAAATCAGCCTTCATGATCCTAATCAAATTGTAATCCCACTCATGCATGAAATAATTCCTGTTTTATTCCCAATTGCGTATGACTCCCTTACCGGTTCAAACAATATCATCAATGTTCAAGATGCTTTGAAATGCTTGTGTCTCTCATTAAACTCAAGTGAAAGTGTGGGTATTCAGAAGATCATCTTTATAGATCCTGTGGGGGGGATCCCTTCTATTGAGCGAGATCATTCGAGTCACGTCTTTATTAATAACACACAAGAGTATTCTGACATTATCTCTGAGCTTCACATCGGATTCATTGAAACTAGTGTCAGGGACAGACATATGTGCAATCTTTCGAATATGAGGCTGCTTCTTCTGGACTGTCTTTCTGATACAACTGGAATCATTCTAAAACCAGATGACTTGCTTCAAGAAGGAGATCGACTTGACCCAGTATCCTACAATGTTTTGACTGATAGACCTGTAATCTCATCATCCTTGCCCGCTGGACGCAAACGCACACCTCAGGTTTCAACATCAATCATAAAAAATGGCTTTGAAGTTAAAGTATTACAAACTCATCACTTGAGTCAAGATGAAAAGTTTGACGGTCTTATAAGAGAAGGCCTTCTTGACGAGGGCAGATTTGTGAATATGATTAATGATTCGTTTGGAAAACCTCTAAAAAAGACGGAATACATCAAGCGAATCAATAGGAGCTTAGATTGCGTCATTTTAATTGGAGATTATGAGGGTGCCGCTGTGGTGACGAAGGAGTTTGACTCTAACGGTTTTCATTTCAATTACCTAGACAAGTTCGCAATTATACAGCGAAATCAAGGACTTCCCAGTTTAGCTGATGTCATATTTAAGATGATGTTGCAACTATATCAGAACGAAATTATCTGGAGATCGCGCGTGGAGAATCCAGTCAACAAATGGTACTTCGAGAGGTGTCATGGCTCATTCAGCGAGCCAAAGTCTCCTTGGAAACTATTCTTTGCTGGAACAGTCTTCCAGAGAAGGTATGACAAAGAAACTCATGAACGAATCATTGCTTTTTGGCATCTAATTCAAAATATCCCTGGCTCTTTTGATTGATCTGTTGCCGTCCCTCAGGTCATGAGATTTCTTTTTTCGGTTGCGCATACTTTATCGCAACATCAAATAGTATAACAATAATTCATGTTGATCAATAGAAGTGCAAAATCGGTGGTTACCACACTGGTTGAGACCCCGTCGCCCAAAAGACTATACTTTTTTGATGAAATTGATGCATGGCAGCAAGATAATCACTACATTCGCTCAGGTTATGTCAAGGAAACGAATAATTTCTTAGAATGCATAGATTCGTTGACTTATTGGCACAATGAGTCAATCAACGTTTACTCCCACTTGTTACCTGCGCTCAGTATTTTTTGGGCTTTATCAGGATATCTTTACTTTTTGCTTCCAAGGTATAAGGACTCTCCCGAATTCTGGGAAATCTTGAACTTTTACCAATTTGGTTTGGCTGCTGCATGCTGTCTCACATTATCGGCTTCATTCCATTGCTTTAAATGCCATTCTCATAAAGTTTCCAAAATTGGAAATCAGTGTGATTATTTTGGGATTGTTGTATTGATTACATGTTCCCTAAATTCAATAGTGATCTTCGCGTTTCATGACATTCCTAAGTGGAGAAACTTCTATGTTTTCCTCTTCACAATACTCGCTGCGCTATGCACCAAGCTCACGTTTGATGAGAAATTCTCGACACCTGCTTATCGACCATTTCGCTCATTGATGTTTATCGCATTCGGTTTATCGGGTGTATTGCCAGTTGTGACAGCCATAAAATACTTCGGGTTCTCAGAAGCAGAAAATCGTGCGAAAGCTAGTTGGCTCGTTGGAGAAGGATTCTTTTACATTCTCGGCGCCTGCTTGTATGCGGCAAGGGTTCCCGAAAGATTTACGTATGTGAATGATGCGGCTACTAAAGAACTTAAGCCCACAATTGGAAAATTTGATCTAATTGGGCATTCGCATCAAATTTTTCATGTCATGGTGGTAATTGCAGCTTACTGTCATTGGAAAGCATTACTTGGCTGTTACGTATACATGCACGAAAACATGCTGTGATCGTACAGGATAGATCCACTTGTTCTCAACATTACTAAAATGAAGTACTCACATCTTGTAATCGTACCATGCCACTCAATATGGAAAGGAGGTTCTTCCATTGGGGATGATGCAAATGAGTGGCACTTGCAGAATTTTCAGATCGAAGGAATGGATCATTTATGCTTTAAAGACCACCTTGTCAAAGCTGTTGATACTCTCAGGAGCGACGACAACGCGATATTAGTGATATCTGGAGGGCAAACCAAGATTGAGGCGGGCGAGGTCTCAGAAGCCGATTCATACTATAAATTGTTGTCTGCTATGCAAGAAAATCTGACAGTTTCACTGAGCATTCAGCTTAAGAGTAGGGTGTTTGTGGAAACGTTTGCGCGGGATTCGCTAGAAAATGTTATTTTCCTGCTTTGCAAATTCTACGAGGTTTGCGGAAAGTATCCCAATCATATAACTGTGAGTGGTTTTGAGTTCAAGAAGAGAAGATTTCTTCATCTACATTTGGAGCGTGCGTTGAGATTTGATCTTGCCAACGTCTCTTACTTGGGAAATCTACCTCGACCATCACTTAAAGGGATCGCCAGAGCAAAATACTATGAAGAGCTTCGCGACAGTGAATTAAAGTTCGGCGAGCAGTTGTTCAAAAGGGACTTATACGGCTCAGGACTGGTATTGAAAAAGAAACGTGACAGCAGAAATCCGTTTAATCGGACCCACCCTTACGCCTCGACGAATCCAGACTTGATAATGTTGTTTAAAACTTTGGAAAACGAAGATGGCTCCACTTCATCCGAATTCAACTTCCCATGGAATTCAAGTTAACTTTATATACAGCCGGAAGAAGCGGGATGCATTCTATGCTACATTTTACTCAATTTACTTATTAGTGAACCCTTACAGCACTTGTAGCTTTTTCAACAATTTGATATAGATATAAAGGACAAGTTCAACTCAAAAAACCTCTCGTTCCTATGCCGATGTGATCTGTCTCCTCTTCTGCACGGCTTGAGCTAAACTCTTCAACATCTTGACAGTTGTATCCCAAGAGACACAACTATCCGTTATTGAAACGCCGTATTTTAAAGCAGATTTACCTTCCTTACCAGGGGGCATGCTTTGTTTTCCTTCATTTATGTTTGACTCAATCATGACTCCCATTATTGAGCTCTCACCCTTTTCGATTTGGGAGACTACCGAATCTAACACGGCCGGTTGGTTTCTGTAATCCTTCTTGGAGTTATCGTGGGAGCAATCGATCATGATCTTGATATTTGGATTTGTACTAGTAGCAATAGCTGCTTTTGCCTTTTCCACCGACTCGGGATCGTAATTAGTGAAGTTTTTACCACCTCTGAGTATGATGAAGCAATGATCGTTGCCCTTAGTAGTGGTGATGGCTGCTAAACCATTCTTGGTTACTCCCATGAAATGGTGTCCCTTAGAAGAGGCCTGCACAGCATCCAAGGCAACACCAACATTTCCATCCGTACCGTTCTTGAATCCAATGGGAAACGATAAGCCGGACGCCAATTCTCTATGAAGCTGAGACTCAGTTGTTCTCGCTCCCACAGCTCCAAAGCTCAAGAGGTCAGAGAAGTATTGGGGCGAAATAGTATCCAACATTTCACTTCCGATAGGGACCCCTATTTCGCCAGTCAAATCTGCGTATAATTTTCGAGATACTCGTAAACCCTCGTTGATGTCAAAAGAGTTGTCCACGTGTGGGTCATTTATAAGACCCTTCCAGCCGACTGTGGTTCTGGGTTTCTCCAAATAAGCTCTCATGACTATCACAAGATCATTTTCTAATTCTTCAGCGAGCTTTTTTAAACGATTAGCGTAATCGAGTGCAGCATCTGGGTCGTGGATTGAACAGGGACCCACAATGACTAAACAACGATCATCCTTACCACTAATAATTCTCGAGGAATCAATTCTTCCCTTGATAACTGTTTCTAGAGATTTCTTAGAGGCTTTAATTTCTGTCTGAAGAAGAGCTGGTGGTATCAAGGGGTCATATCCCATGATTCTTGTATCGTCGTATTCTTCAGGGATTGGTGTTTGGCTCATGTCAAATTCTGGAGGACACAAATGTGTGGTTGTAGTTTCGCAAGTCAGACGTTGCAGTTTTGATGAGTCAGTGAAAAATTTGGCTTCCAGAAGGGCATCTCGTATACTACAGATATTTATATACAGGATTTAAAAATGTCATTTCCACCTTTCTTGCGCAGAATACGGATCCAGAACAACCTGACTGACTATATAGATTAAGGGATCGGGAGGCTTTGAGGTGTTTGCAACGAAATAAACAGCATGTGGAGTAGGTTATTACAGGATACTATATACCCATACCAATTTCATTGAGCTTCGCCGACAAAATATAGGCTGCTATGTCACACATCATTATAAGAAGATCCAACAGAGTATATTTTTATAGGAATAATAATGAGCAATCCGTAAGTGTGCTTGTGATGAAGATTTTGAGACTAGCTTTATATTGATACCTTCCTCATTTTGTGATGCGGATTATCCTATACAGGTGAAACAGATCTTTCGCCTTCTAGTCGATGTTGCACTTTGGTTATCATCACAGGATTTTTGTGTCCTTCTTCATTTTTGGGCTAATAAATAACGTATTATATGTCGTGATATTATCAGCGGCAATTGACCTCGTTGGGTCCGCAACTCCAAAAGGCGTGGTACTTTTGGCAGATATCATGCCCTCCTTGTTGTTGAAAGTGCTTGCCCCTCTTGGAATACACAAGATTCCTTATCGATCTAGACTATGGGCCTTGGTATTGTTGTCAGTTCCAGGCATGCTCTTGATTAGTTTTGGGTCAAAAACTAGAAGTACTGTGATTTTAGGTATTTGTATGGCGTCTGCCTCGTCTGGAATTGGGGAAGTTTCATTCCTTCTGTTGACGCATTACTACCCACGCAAATATTCCATTGGTGGATTCTCCACCGGTACGGGAGGAGCAGGAATCGTGGGGAGTTTTGTCTTCATGATGTTGACGAATGTCTTCAACCTAACCCCAAGCAATGCCCTCTTGCTCTTCTCAGTGACTCCATTCTTCCACATCTGCGCTTATTACTTCTGTTTACCGAAAGCAATGCCAGTATTCAGCACGTTGCCTTATGATGACTCACACATGAGTATGGAAGTATACGAACAAGCTACGGAAGTTCGTCCGAAATTCGATAGTAAGGCCGAGCACCTCCTCGCGCATATCACGAAAACGTCTAGAAATATGACACCCTTGATATTACCTTACATGGTACCATTGTGTTCCGTTTACATCTTCGAATATGTCATCAATCAGGCAATATCACCAACTCTACTTTTCCCATTAGACGACCTTCCTGGGTGGCTCTTCAAAGAGTTTCGTGACATATACGTCTTCTACGGCTTTTTGTATCAGGTGGGGGTCTTCTTGTCGAGGTCATCCACAATGGTGGGTATACGAATTCGTCAACTATACATTCTTACTTTCCTTCAGTTTGGGAATGTGGTTTTCACACTTTCCCAATCAATTTATGGAGTACCTTTCTCCTCGATCTGGCTGTTATCGATGCTTATATTCTATGAGGGGCTTCTTGGAGGTTTTCTGTACGTTAACACGTTCATGTCAGTCAGTGAGCAGGTTGCAGAGGAACATAGGGAGTTTGCATTAGGCTGTGTCGGTATAAGCGACTCATTTGGGATCATGGTTGCCGGATGTATAAGCATATGGTTGGAGAAAGAGCTTTGCGACCATCAAGTTTTAGAGGGGAGAAATTGGTGCCGAGTAGAGCTGGGGAGCTAGTCCTTGAAAGTATAGATTTTGAGTAGAGAAACTTTACGATTTGCTATTGGAAGACTCGTTGAATGTCCCTCACTGAATATTTCCTCTGGTTAAATTCATGCGCAAAATTGCGGCTCTTGATGCATGCTATACATGTGATTAGCTACTTCACAAGAGTTCCGCCTTTTGTAATGATGTCACGATTAATTTAAACATAGCAGCGGATCTCATAAATGGCAGACTCAATGAATGTCCAGTCAAGACATAGCTTCTCATAAAATTGGAGAGAGAATTTGATTTCGACACATTGCAAATTCGATCGCACATTATCAAATGCCTTCATTAGGAAAAATCACCTGTGGGGTCGCGAATGTTGGGCTCATTCGCTTGTATACTTAAAGACCCGGGGTACGCGACAACTTTCGCTTGCACCAGTTTTAGAGCAACAATGGAAGACAAGATAGCTAATTCAGATTTCGACATCAACATTCTCGATAATGCTTTGACAAACCCAAATATAGAGTTGACATTTCCTTTGCCGACCGACAAGGAAACCTATCTAGATCTTGAAACCAATGAAAAGGTTAGCAACAGCTTCAGTCTTTTAGGAAACTTCATAAAGTTTATCAGCACGGTGAACTACGACGAGATCTACTCAAATGCGGAATACAAGTATGCTGTCAGTAAAATCGGAGGAAAATTCAATGCTAAGTCGAAGGAATTCATGAGTGAGAGGTTGGAGAAGACCGATGAAAAATTAGATGAAATTGTTTACAAATTGGTTGATTCGGAGCTCAGAATGAATCTCATCAAAGCAAAGGATTTTCTGAAACGATTCAATCAAGTGAAACAATTCATGATAAAGTACTACACTACTGAGAACGAGAAGAATCTTCCCAAGTTTGGCTCCCCCACCTTCCTCAAACTTTGCTATATTACTGTCATCAAAACGGTTCGGAAGATGTTTCCACAGGGGGTGTGGGTCAATAGAGAACAGATGAGCTCTCTCTATCAAAAGTATTTGAGAGATCCTATGTCAATCATACTTCTCCCCAATCACCAATCACATATCGATTACGTTATTTTACATTTGATTCTCATTAGATTTCAAATGTCGATTCCAACTGTTATTGCAGGTGATAACCTCAATGTTGCAATTTTTGGAAACATTATGAAGGGCCTCGGAGGCATTTTCATCAAACGCTCATTCAACAATGAATTATACACAGAGAGGAACTTGACAAATTATGTTGAGTTCGTGCTCTTGAACAGAATTCACTTCGAGGTCTTTATTGAGGGTACTCGTTCACGCGATGGTAAGCTTCTTTTGCCAAAATATGGAATCTTGAAGACCCTAGTGTCCATTTATCTCAAACAACGTCGACAGGAAAAAAATGAGAAGTTTGACATGTTGATGCAGCCGATTTCAATCACGTACGAGCGGATCTATGAAGCAGACGGCTATCTCGATGAACTCATTGGCAGTGACAAGAAGCAGGAAAGCTTCGTGAATATTCTTTCAAACGGTGTATCCAATCTAGTATATGGAGTGGACAGAGATGACCAAAAGAAGGAGATTCTGAAGGATGGTTTTGTGTCAAACCTCAACCGTACCTTGCATGGCAAAATCTTCGTCAAATTGGCCGATAATTTCACTCTTTCATCGTATGTGGAGGATCCCAAGAATAGAGTTGACTACGAGATTGAAAAAGACCTCTCCGTTTCCGAGCAAGATATAAACCTCAAAAAGCTAGGATTTAAGATTTTGCACGCCATAAATAAGGCTTCATACTTGCCAAAATGCGCAATTGTGGGAATGGTGATACAGACGTTTCATTACATGTCTGGAAAGGCAGAGTTCAATGCAGATGAATTGTTACCAATGCTTGACTTCATATTGAATGTCTATCGGGAAGAGGATCTCAGTGAGACAAACCTAGGCATAATAAAGGCAATTCAGTCTTTGAGTGCGCCTGAGAAGGTAGACTTGATAAAGTCTCAAATCGTTTCTTTCTTCAAGTTTACGAGAATAAATCCCGAAACGAATGTGGTCAGAGTTGACAACTCTTTCGAGCTATTGTACTACAAAAACCTTACCATTCATTTGTTAATTTACAAGTGCTTGGTATCATTGATACTTCTCAAAACGCTGGATCGTTTGCAAGTCAATAAGCTCTTCTACATCTTTACTGGATTCTTGAAGAATGAATTTTTGTTTGATTACAACTACAATTCTAAACATAATTTATCCCACATTTTGGAGAGATATCAAGATTTGGGAGTGATTACTGAGTCCCTCGAAATCAAGGACAAGTATTTTCACAACGTTCTTGCCACCATCATTTTGCCTTTCGTCGAATCATTTATGATTTGTGTGGATGAACTAAACAGCACTGTTGTCAAATTTTATGCAAACTCTCAAAATAGAATAACCGAGCAGCAACTCATAAGTGATAACTTGATGCTGAAAGACTACCCTACAACCAAGTCCTTGCTTAAGATCATCCAGAAGGAAAATATGAAGATGTTTGAAAGAGGACATCTGCATTTCCACATTGAGACCTACAACAAGCAGTACTTGTTATCATTTTTGTTCTATCTCGATAACTTGAAGTTAATCAAGATTTTTAAGAACAAGTCGAAGACAAAAGCATATGTCATCATAAGAAATCTGCGTGACTTGAAGTTCATTTTGAGCTTTCTTCAGAGGTTCATAATGAGAAATGAGGTGGATGACATATCGTTAAACTATATGATTGACATAGTGGACAAGAACTTCGAGAGAGATGCCAATGAGTACCGTGCAAAATTATGATCCCTCACGAGCGCCACGCCTATACAATGGACATGCCCTCACCTCACCTACGCCATGTAAAATAATAAATATTCTACAGTTACTTGTATTTTCTGTAATTGCTCTGATCTATCTCAATTAATAGCACCATTCTTAAAAACCAGATTTGGTAAGGTCAACCTTCACCAAGGTCAACTTGCCGAAGCATGGGAAGACTTCGAATTGATGTACAGCTTGACGTACAGCAAACTGTGTTCTCTTTCGCTTAAAATAAAGACCTAGGCTTACGGATTGGCAAAGCTGGGAAATACTCCCAAGCGACTCTTAATTTATTCTTGACATAGTACGACAGTCAATATAGTGACGTGAACTGCAGGCACCACTCAGCA